>JAPTHA010000007.1:18658416-18672792 GCA_029814585.1 Gymnapogon annona
TCTCACCTATAATCTGCACTGAGACTGTGCTTTTCTCAATCTTGTCAGGTGTATTATAAGCAGCTCTGCCGGAAATGTCAGGTTGGGTTTAACCCTTACAGAGTGGAGTCCATCCTTTGCCAGGTATGTGCATTTGTCTCCTTCCATTAATTAAAAAAAAAAAGCCTTGTTGAATCTGACCTCAAATGTAACCTGTACAGCTCTGATCTATCATATTTTTTGACTTTGATCATTAAAACCTGTTCAATACATTTCTTAAAATGAGCATAATTACACAAACTATCTGGATACATTTGTCACGCACTCTTTCTGCCATCTTTCCTCAGAGCTGCTCTCAGACCTGCTGCTGTTGTGACAAGAAGCAGAGACACATTAACATGAAGAGGCCTCACCGCCAGGACCTCTGCTGCCGCTGTAAGGGCATGAGGTTGTCCTGCGACGCCACCTACAGCTTCAAATATATCGTCTGAGGTCGTACTGATTCATATGGCCCACAGCTCAGTTCTGTTAACATATGGTGTACGTGGAAGTTGCCTCCGGTAATGGACTTCAAGAGATTTGAATATTCTCTAACCAGTGAGTAGCTAAATCTTTGTCTGGGTTTTTTATTTGAAGCAACTTAATGTTTCCCATATTCATCCTGGTGTTTAATGTGAAATTATTTCTGTAAAAAAAATAAAGGCTGCAAATAAATATATTGCATCTAAAAAGCAGACTACTTTTCTGCATGATTTACCATGTGCACAACTGTGTAGCCTAATTTGTGCAACAATAAACTCTGGAACTGTTCTCTTCATACTATTAGATGTGAAGTGCAGAGAAACCTTGTCAGAAGTTGTAAACCAAATTTAAATTAAGCGTTTAAGAGTCAAGTGGAATTAAATGAACTACTCATTTCAGTTTTGATATGTTTACTTTTTTGACACCGACTTGAACAGAGCATCAACTCAAAAACTTCACAAAGGCTGTAAAAGTATTTACAAGGTGAAAAAAAACCTACAATCTTGATCTAAAAAGCTTTAAAAATGTGCAATTTCTTATTTGGCATGCACACACACACACACGCACACGTCCTACCACACACGGGGAAAAAAACCCAAAAAACATACCCCCGTGAGCTCAAAGCTCCCTTTTGTACCTCATACAAACATATCTTTCAGATAAAATAGTTAATAAATATTTCAAACACTCCATACAGTACATAGAGGGTGCATGCATGGCAGTTTGATTTCAAAGGACAAACATTGATATAAAACCTAAGTTGAATGTCATCATAGCTGTTCAGATATAAATAGGAAAAAAAAAAAAGATACGGCACATAACTGCAAGAGGGGACTCACATAAACAGCTGACGCTGGAAGTATTTGACTTCAGTAGTAGCATGGTTTTTGTTCTGAGCGTCGAGGATGGCAGGTGCTGAATGTCAGCATTTCCCTTACGTGTACAGCTAACAAACATATGCTATGATGGTTGTGTGCCCAGAATTAACAGGATATAGAGACACACAAAAATATCTGTGTATACATGCACCATCTTCATGGTACGTGAACACCAAATGTCAACGTTTTACAGTGTAGGACAGTGGAAAAATATACAGTGTATGTTCACTAACGACGCTACAACGAGCCACGGAGGGAGTGTATGCTGTGCAGATAACAGCATGATTAGTCTAGCAACGTTTACAACAGTAGTCAGGAGACAGCTGGTTCACTGATACAGAATATAAACAGCAAGAACAGCAGAAGGAATTACGCTTCAGTGTCCTGTATCTGCCCCCGAGCCCATCAGTCTTTCAGTCAGTCTGGACGAGTCAGACTTGTAGGGAGCATAACGGACGCTAGTACAGTAGAAAGCATTCAACTGGGTCATGCATTGCACAATTTCCTCCAAAGAGGCCTTAAAACGGTAGACACAAGTTGCAAGAGAAAACGTTTCTCCGGGTTTTGGCTTTTCCGTCTCTGTGAAAACGAGGCCTGTCCTCTCACGGTAACAGTAACAACATCACCACCTCCTATCTTTGACACTTAAAAAAAAATCTAATACCAAAAGTCCTTTTTAGTGCAATAGCAAAAACTACCGGTGACCTGAGAGCAACGTCACAGGTAGTGTCCATACAGTCTGTTGTGATGCTCACGGGCAGCTCGTACTTCTGCCCTGGAGGAAGGCGTCACGGTCAAGTTTGTTCAGGTCTGGGGTTCCTCTAGGAAACAGGTCCTAATCCGAGCTCAAAGCCTTCGCATGTCCTCAGAGGAGGGAAGGTTAGATGCTGGAGGCTGACTCTTAAATGGGACTTGACTGTACAAATGACATGTCTGGTTTTAAAGTCAAGATCATGTCGGGTTCTGTGTATCAGCAGTCATCAGTAGCACGCACTGCTTTACCAAGTGTCATAGGTCCGGGTGTATTTAAGATGTCCTCTTTTCTTTTGAGGACTTCATACTTGTCAATAATTGGTTCTTAGTGACAGGAGCTTGAGCTGTGTCACTGGTCTGACAGGCAAAGTTGAACGTCTCAGGTCTGTACATCAGACGGTTCGGTTTTCAGGAGCCCCCCCACGTTCAGTAGAGGCAGGGCGGCATGTCCCACCTTCCCCAGGTAGCGAGATAAAGGTGTAGCGGCGTCTCCGAGAGAGCAGCAACAACCCCACGCTGCAGCTTCACCTGCAGGGATGGGACAGGGTGAGGGGGGTGGGGGAACAGGAAGGGAGGAGGAAGGGGCAGGTCCGCGGGTTAGAACGGTTTCATGTCCTGAGGGTGGGCTGAGGTGTTTGTAAGGTGAGCGTGGGAAATGAGGGAGATGAGAGCCTGGAGGTGGAGCTGCTGATGCGTACTGGTGGGAGTGTGTGATCAGGGTGGGTTCTGATGCTACGGTTGGGAGCGTGTGAGGTGAACGTGGAGATATGAGGGGTCTGTTGAAATGCAGGAGTGGTGAGCTATGAGACGAATGCCCTCTGAAGGGATTGTAAATGTGATTGCGAGCGTAACTCCGCCTCGAATCTTGTTTGCGTGGCAGAGTAAAGTATGGCTCGCATGCTGCAATGGGTGAGAACAGGTCTGGAGGGGCAGGGAAATCCAGCAAGGAGAACTCAGAGTCCGCAGTGGATGGGGATGATGAAAGCTGAGGGTCCGGGTCTAGTGACGGGGGTCGGGGCGGGGGGTTTGAATGAGCCGCGGCAGCAGGTACACAGGTGGAGGCAGCGGCCATGTGTACGGGTACTGGGCTTCGTCTGTATGGTCCAGCAGATACGACTGATGCTGCGGCGGCTTTGGGAGCGTCATAGGGTGTAAAGGTGGAGGGGAAGGAGGGGGTGGGGGGCTCCTGAGCTCCTGTCAGAGGCTGGTCCCGGAGGCGCTGGAGTCGGGGAGGTAGGTTGTGACGACTCGGTAACCCTGGGCGCGGCGGATCATGTCGTGGATCTCCCCGTTGAGCTCCAGCAGCTTGGAGCAGATCAGGGTCAGGTCCTGGCGAGATCCCACCAGGGCGATGGTGCCAGTCTGGCCCAGCGTCTGGTGGCGGAAGTACACGTTGAGCAGAGTCTGTACCTCGCTTTCTGAGCTGCCACCGAACACACCGCTGGGCCACTGCCTCCTGGAACGGAACGGGAGGAATCGTGAGATGAGGAAGTAACGAGAGCGTTGTGTAATATTTGCATGAGTCATGTCACGTTCAGAGAATGTGTTTGTTAATGGAAAACAATTACTGAACTAAACGCAGCACATGTAGAGCATTATTCATCAGTCCTCTAAATTAAATCAGAATTTATTTTAAAAGGTGTTTCTATCTTCAGTCGTATGTATTAGTGACTTTGCTCTAATGTAAACAGAACTAACAGAAAACATCTCAACCAAGTGTAACATTCCAGAATATGTACGAATGCTTCTGTTTTTCAAACATGCATAAAAATATTGTGGTGTGTTAATATATATAATATAGGTAAATTGTAAGAAACAATATTTTCCATACTTTTTTTTAATAACTATTGCAGACTTGGATTTTTAGTGAAAACAAAGTTCTGGAGACAATTCCTGAAACAAGTAAATGTGTTTGAACAAGGTTGTTCTAACACATTTCTAACTAAAGTAAACTAACTTATTCATATTAAACCTTTTAAAATGTATATCATATACAACTGTAAAGGTGTCAGCCTTGGTAATGAACATGTTATATCAGGTCAGGAGCTCCAGTGTAGAAGGGCTTTATTTCAGTTTATATAAACATACAGAATACTCATAGGGGTATTTGTACTCTCTATATTTGTCATCCCCGTCTTTAACTGAACGCTGCCCTTATCTCTCTGATAACATGATACAATCACCCATTCTTATGCCCAACCCATCCTTGCTTTTAGATCATTGGGTGCTCGGTGGATGTTTGTTCGCTTGTGCTTTTTTCATGTCTTATTTCATATTGAGATGGTTATTTGTATTTCCTGATGGTGCCCACTAGTTGAAACATATTGGCCTATATTTAGAGTCAAAAAAAGTTATTCTACACAAGCGCTGTTGGAGTTATACACCTGTAGCTAGTTTTTTTTAACATATATTAAGTGTGTGACTGAGGCCTGGTTAAGTTTTTTTCTGTTTCCTCAGAAATGTGAAAAAATCAGTTATTTTTAAGAAGGTGATGATTTTAAAGGCTGAATCTAAATAAAAGAAAGTAGATGGACATGATTGTGTCATAATTGTAGATTTATCACTCAGCATTTCACCTGCACTCCTGGATGTAGCGGACAGCCTTGGTGAACTCGTGGTTCTTAAGGCACTCCAGTATGGCCTGAACAGCAGCCTCGGAGCTGGGGAAGCTCGGCACGACCAGGGCCGCCACCTGGCTGGCATGCGCATGAGTGTGAGCCAAGTGTTTATGTTCCAGGTCGCTGGCCACAGCTGCCTCCGCCGCCTGCAGGCTGGTCTTCAGATCAGTAAGCTCTCGAGACATGTTCAGCAGCTAGGGGTTGGAACCAAACAGACAGAGGCTCAGTGTGTTCATCTGAGCTCATGTACGGATCATTCATATCATTAAACTCATAGGGTTTGTGCAAGCTTCGATAAGTCAATTTTAAGACTTTTTAATGTGTTTACAGCCATACTGACAAAAAATTGTGAAGAGCCCACAGAAACCCTTCCAGACACTTCTGTAGAAATTAATTCTACAGCATTTTAAAAATGCCATATGTTCACAGCAAAATTGATTCTGACAAGAAAGTACTCTCTAATGTGCCACATGGTAGTTCTTACATCATTCAGACCAGCTACATGGCAATAAAAACCCAATAAGTGGGAGTAATCAGATAACTGTAATAACTGACATGTACTTCAGAAATGTGATAATTGAAAGCCCTGCTTTAGACTCTTCGGCCCATTTCCGGACTTCTCTCAGACACAGGGACGTTAGACTGAAACTGTCACATGCACAGATGTAAAATAAATAAATACATCAGATTAACCTGTATACATGCAGGAAAATGTCAGAGTACTGGGGACAAATCCAGGTATGTCAACCTGATTCCTCATAATCCGATTACTGCCGCTGTCTGATAAACATATCACTTGATCCTCTTTATATGATCACTTGAACAGTCTGATATCTCCCTGAATCAGATAACAATCAGAGCATTGGTGTGCATGTAAGCAGACTCAGTGTTGCTTTCACAGGATCTGAATGGTCTCACCTCTGGCACAGAGCTGACTGCATGAACTTGGCCTATGAGTGTGCAGTAAGACTGGAACAGTAGGAGAAGCTGGAAATGCAGCTTGTAGAGCCTCTGACAGAGCTCCAGTTGCTGAGAAAAGAAGAATAAACCTAGTGAGTTTCATCAAAGTCAGAGAAGAACCGCAATTACACAGACACACACTAACGCACATGCATGCAGAGGCATTAAAACACGACTAGAGTAGATAAAGCTGCTAATTTAAATCATATTTAAGGCAGTGAAGTGAAGAAACTTGGAGGAAAAACTTACTGCAAGAGACTCCATTTGCTATACAGCGAGAGAGCATGTTAGGGCGTCAGAGTGAGGCGAGAGGAAGACAAAGCATCAATCAAACACATGCACAGCACAGTAGAAACCAATCTGACAGGATTCTAAACACCCAGCAATTGAGAGTTTTTTTTATTACTCACTGGTCGATACGTCAACATAGAGAATTCACACACATGCAAACACAGCAAAAGTGTCGTGCAATCTTACACAAGCAAAGAGAACGTTTTGGACACACAGAGAAAACACTTTGACTTGTGTGTGTGTGTTTTTTTTCCCAACTGCTTTTACCTTCTCCTCTGAGTCTCCAGGTTGGCAGGTTACCACGCTGTCACCGGGGCACCTGGGAAATGTGTCCTTACAGTTCCTCAGCCACTGAACAAGACAAGTTAGAGAAACAAGGTGAAGGATGTGAAATATTCCGTCAGTTGACGTCAGCTGTGATTCTATGGACTGCTGTGAAATACCGATACAGCTGCCTCCTCCTTGGTGTTGTACGTATCCAGATACTCCTGCAGCTCCAGTGCACTGAACTTCATCTTCTCAAGGAGACCGTAAGACATTATCTGAAATGAAATATCTAGTATGGTAAGAGCTTCCAGACGTCACAGCAAAGTGATGCTCAAAGGAGAATCGACTGGTACGATTACAGACAGCTTGCCCCGAATCATTTAAAGGGTGGTACTCACAGTGTCAGCGTCGATGTAGATTGTGGGACAGTCCGAGCACGTGGTGAGCATCTGTGAGGACCTGAGAAACTTCGATCCGATGCCCCTGAGGCCCTCGCCGAGGTAAGTGGCCACGTCCGTTGTCAGGGTACAGAACTTACCCTGAATATTCTGTAAAAAACAACAATAGTCTGTCCCTGATGCTTCTTTCCCTGGAGCCGATTTATTGACATAACAGCAATAGTGCCGCCAGAAGCTCCTCAAACCACAACTTCAAAATCCCCTTCTGAAAAAAAGCATTCAGACAATCAGTCTTCCCCTCTAACAGCTGCAAACTCTGGAACTCACTGCCAATCAAAATATAATCCACTTCAGAGTTCAAAATGTTTACCACCACAACCAAAGATTGGCTGAAGAAAAATCCAAACTGCACCGTTTTGTAAAATGTGTGAACTGTGTTTTGTTCTTTCAAATTCTCTCTTTCTTGTTTTATTGTATTGTACTATGGTGTTTTAGAAAGGCTCAACCAGTTAGCATAAGCTTATATGCATCACATCAGCAACAAATATGCATCACTATCTAAATATCTGCTATTTTGTGATTCCAATTGTTTTTGTTAAAGCAAATTAGTATTTTGTATTAAGTCTGTCCAGGTTAATGTTCAATAGGTCATGTGACCCTCGACATGAGAGTAAAGCTCGACGTAGAAGAGAAGGACAAACTTGGCGGGTGTGAACAGAGAGCATTATACCTGGTCCAGTTTTTCTGCTGGTTATCCAGGTGAACATAGTTGTTAGGCCTGTCATGATAAATTTTGCTGGGCGGTAAATTGTCCCAGAAATTATTTCAATAAACGATAATACTGCCATTTTGATACCCTTTTCCAACTAAAGATAAATAAACTTTTATTTCCTAAGAATATTTAAAATGTGAATTATATTATGAAAAAAAAGTAAATATCAAAAATAAATAATCAAAACAACCAAAATGTGTTGAAATGCCAACTTTTGGACAGTGTTAAAGGTTTGTGTTGGACGGTGTTTGTTAAAGGTGTACGTTTGTACGTGTGGTGAACTCCAGCGTGTGTGTGTGTGTACCTTTGACACTGTTTGATTCATAAGCGCTGTAGTGATGGTGGTCTGTCTGCCTGATCACGCTCACCCCCCCCCCCGACCGTTTGGGTGAGGGTTTTTTTTTCAGCTGGGAAAACTACGATGGGGTGTGTGTTTGAGATGAAGGTGCATGTTTGTGGTGTTGCATTTACTGTAAACTCCACATTTAAACGTGAGCTATTTTCAAACACATGTTGATAGCGGCTCATTGAGTCTGTGCATCACACATTCATTTCATATGAATCTAAAGTTTTCCTACTCGTCAGCTGTTGGTTTCGGTTTAGAAACCTATTTTCTCCAAATCTCTCCCTGTCTCTCGTTTCATCATGAGTTATTTCTTTGAGCCATGTAACTGATGGCTCAAAAAATTATTGCACCTTGTAAATCTGATTTGAAAGAGCCGATAGAAATTAATTTTAGAATTGTATTATTGTATCATATTTGTCATTTCTAATTATCTGTATGTGTGAAGTAAACAGATGGCTGTAAAAGCTATACAATATATGAAATCTTTGGGAAATGGGAACAATTGCTAACTGACTCATAGATGGTTTTAGTAATAATAAAAATGTACTGTTGGTGTTTCTTGTTTCGTGTTTCTGTTGGTGTAAGAACGTAGTCCAGTATAACCAGCAGAAAGTGCCAAACTCCATGTTTCTCTGAGGACATACCGATTAATTTTTTTAAGATTCATGTGACAGTTCCATAGATACCAAATAGGTAGTTGTGGATAAACGTCTCCTGTGAATGGTTGGTTCATATTTTAGCACAGTAAAATTCAAACAGGTCCTGCTCTACTTTTTCTTTATCACATTGGACATCAGTTTTTGCATTTTTCCCGATAAATAAATTTAAAGAAACAGTTTATGTTAAAATGGTGATTGTTAGGACAATTGTATGTACTGTATACTGTATATATCGTCATACTGACTGTTAATTTACCTTAAATAGGGATGAGAAGACCTGGAAAGTATAGACGGCGCAAGACCCGTCTGAGTCGGTAACGAGCTGGTTTATATGGCATCGCCATGCCTCCTCAGCATCATCGCACACTGTGGGCTGGAATGCTGCCAAGATGGCAGAGAAAAATGGAGAGGGTGGAGGAGGAAAACCCAGGTCTTCTAAGTCATCCACATCATCACGTAAACTGGAAGAAAAGTCAAATTTAATGAAACAAATGTGAACCAACTGTATCAACACAGACACTGGTTATGGCATCCAATCACCTCTTTACAGAGGAACTCTGTCCTCTTATATATAAACATGGATTTACAAATGGTCTCAACAATTCAAATCTCAACTGTTTATAGCACTGTTTACATTGATGTGTAATATTTACACTGTTTATAGTACTGTTTTACATTGTGTGCAATATTGAACTGTCCACCTTATTTATCCCTTACTTATATTGACTGCATGTGTTGTCACCTTTGCACTGCAGACACTCATGGCTTTGGTTTTACTCCAGCAATTTTGTATTCTCCATATTCATTTATTCGTTTTATCAGTTGCCATTCTATGACATTTCATTACCAGATTCATTGTATGTGTCTGTGTAACGGCAAATAAAGGAAGTCTAAGTCTCTAAGTCTAACAATTTAATTATTAAATACCTTTACATCCTTACATAAAGTCGCTCAGTACATTTTCTGGACTCTTGTGGGTCAGTGACGTACCTGGGCAGACAGCTGGGGTCTAGAAAGTCCAGTGGTGGTTGACAGTATCCTCGGCTGAGGCTGTGGTCCAGACTGGGAAGATGATCCTGTGGTTGTCCCGGCAGCTCCAGGGTGAAGCTCTCACCACAGTCGGAGCCGTGAGGGAGCTCGTTGGTGCTCAGCGACAGTTCGTCATCCTGGGCCTGAGTGTCTTCGTCCTCACCACACACCCTCATGCCCTGAGGGAACGGAGACATGAATTCATCTATGAAAAACAAATCTATCAGTAGACACACACAGGCATGGTGATTTAATGTATGTGTTTTTTTTGTCCTCACATGTAGCCCACTGTGCTCATCATGGAGTGCCCCCTGGCCTGGTGTGGTGGCGTTGAAGGACTGTGGGTCGGCAGATGTGTCGTACGACGTAGACAGAGAGTCTGTGTGGTTGGTCTCCTCTGATGGAGACGGGTTTGTCTGAAACAGGAGGAAACACATACTGACCTGAGGAACAGTGCAGGTCTGTTGTCTGACTGAATATAATTGCAGTTAAACCTGAACTGTTTGAGTTTCAACCTATCATATATTGAAGAATTTTAAAATGACAGTCTAACAAAATTAGGGAATCACTTATCTTTGAAGGAAATGCAAATTGCCCAACATTAATAACCTCATATAAATGTTATTTTAAATTAGTCACAAATCAATATAATAAAAATACTTCAGCTGGTAGTCAAATAGTAGAAGGTATTTAACAGCTGATATGAAAACAGCTGTACACACAAGTGCCAACATTTATATTAAGTGATTGATATTTATTTATTGATCGCCTTATCCATTTTGGTACTGAACATCACACTGCTAAAAACCTGTAGGGGGGATTTCGTTTTTTTATCCATTGTTCTCTTCCTAATTCAGTGGTGCCAGTGTAGAGATCTAATTTTAACTGTTTATTGCCGTTGATGCTAATTTCTGCTGATACTAATAGTCTGGAAAACATTCCATCTGCTCTGATTAACTGTTGTGTTTCTAACTTCCAGGCTACAGTGGAGGCTGATACTGCACTGATGGACAGGCTATGTCTACGTACGAGCTGAGAGTGAGAGAGGCTCTGGCTGGTTGATGACTCCTCTTCTTCCGAGGACTCATCTGAATCATGGGGGTCTTCGTGACCCAGGCTGGGTGTACTGCCTGAGTGCTGGCTCTCCTCCAGCAGGTCTCCTAGCTCTGTGCTGTCAAGAGATCTCCGCCGTACACCCCAGTTAAAGTTATCCACGCTCTCGCCCTGGATAAAACACAGAAACACGCACAATGGGAGACAAAGGCAGCTGCAGTTGAATGGAAGTCACTATGTTAAACGGTGTATATGGAGATAATAAATGGCTGCTGTCTAAGAGCGTCTGACAACAAGCACAAGATGCAAAAAGTTATTGAGGGCATGAAGATATGCTGGAAAAGGCCATTTGCATTAAACATGGAAAATGTACCCCACAAAAAAATTCTGTATAACATAATTTGTGTCCATTGTGACAAATAGCAACTATGGTCAGAGATGTAGTTCTGCAACCAAGCAGTGAGAGCAACAATGAAGCATAATCATCAGGTTTTCCATTACAAAAAAACAAAAGAGGAGAAGCCAGCAACACCACAGAGCGGATGGAAGCTAATGTAGGTGCTCAGTGTGAGGAAACCTTACCTGGAGCTCCTGGGCAGCGAGGGGGAGAGAGAGAGACACAACGTTAGACGGAGAGAGAGACAAGGAGGAGGGACAGAAATACTGTACATTTCAAACGGAAAGACAGAGGGTTAAACTCCAACATGCTTTAAAGATTAAATGGGAAAATACAGATGTGGTCTAAACCAGTGATTCTCAATAGGTGAGACACAACCCACGAATGTGGGTTGCGGCCTTTGTCTGGGGAAAGAATGATAAAGAAACCAATCCTGTGCAGTATGTTCATGCTTCCCAACTGTAGGTGGCAGTGACGAGCTGTGAACCTAATTGACAACAGAAATTTCACAAAACTAAAAAGACCCAAAAGTTCTATTCAGATCACGGTGGAATTTGGGTGCAACACCGACTCTGTCAGATATGGTTTAAACTTAATACATGAAGAAATGACAGAATGCACTTGCACTTGTCAACTGAGTGTATATAGACCCAATTTAGTTTTATATATCATATTTTCATATTTATCACCAGCAACGGTTTGGTTCTTCAAAAAACATGTCCTCTTTGTTTTGATACTATGATATGCTGTATTTTCACAGGTTCAAAACACATTTTTTTTACTGAATTTAAGAAGTTTAACTGTTATCAATTTGGGTCACTGATAGTTAGTCCAGAACAGTTGAGAACCGCTGATGTGAACGGTCACCCATGTGACGTCCTGTATTCTGCACACTGAAAGTGACAACAGCTCAGGTGAAGTATTGAGGATCGTGACAAAAACCCTCTGCTCTTCTCACCTCTCCGTCCTCCAGCTCCACGTCTAGGAAGTCGAAGTCTCTGAAAACCCTGAATTGCTGCTCGCTGGCAGTGTCGTCCAGTGTGTCCTCCCTGGTTCCACCTTCTTCTGATGACACACCGCTCTCTCTCACCTCCATCATGTCCAGGTCGCCACAGGAAGAGAAGATCACCTGAAAAAAGACAGGGAATAGCATTTAACACTTATACTAGGGAGGAATAATAACGCTTTCTTAATAGTATGAAGATGATTTAGTTTCAGAGACGTTAAAATGACTCTTCTGAGGCATGTTCTTGTAGGTGAGACAGGAGTAAAAATAAAACAGGATGACTCTTACAGATGGATTCTTGGTGAGTCCAACTTCTTGTCCGCAAAGAGACAGAACATTTACCAGCTTCTCTCTGGTTCGTTTCTGTAGGAGAAATAAGTAAAAAGTATTAAATCAAGAACAGAATAAAAAAACTGTACTTATTATGCATTTTTATTTCATTTTATCCTGCGTTCAGTTCATTCTATTTTAAAAAGTTGTCAATCTAAGACAACCTGCAGAAAGATGTGACATTCACATTAAAACAAAGAAAGGTGACAGCGGGTGGTGTAATATGTGATTTGTTTTGCCAAGTCATGGCAGTCATAATATCACCCGTGTCCAGTAGTTACAAAGGCACAGAGACGACATACTGCTGGCAATACATTATGTTAAACCTGACGTTGCTGTGACTGATGGATTATTATGATATTTCTTGCCTTGTAATAATTTTTATAAATTCTCTATACCTGAGAGGACTGTGGACGCCTCCAGCTGACAGGCACCAGGATGGTGTTGGAGTTGGATCCAGACGAGGTGGAGGAAGTGCTGCGAGTCACAGCCATGGCTCTGGACTTCCCGTCTCGGCCGCCTGAACCCTGAAGCTCGTCAAATCGCCGTCCAATCACTGGAGTCTGAGAAGCAACACACGAAAACCTTCAAAAACTCAAACAGGCATTGGCAACAAAAGCATCGACTGATCTAGAGTGTTTAATCCCTGTTGATCCAATAATCCATAGGTAGCATCCTAATTGTCTGTTTGACTGGAGCATCAGCGTCTGTGACTGTAGAGTCCGATGCGGGAATGACAATCTCTGTCCCAGAGGTTGCATATGTGTTCTGTCCCGGTCCATTGGAGCTGGCACAATGTTATTCACCTTTTCATGAAAATTAGATATGTCTCATTCGGACATTCAGAGTCTATGTAATTACCATAGAAACACCATCATCTTCTATATTGTTGATTTAATAATGACAGTGATTGAAGACACTTCGTATAATGATATACTTTGCTGGACTTTTTCTGTTTTAGTTAAAATCCATACTCTGAATTTACTCTGAGGGTTTATGGACGTCTACTTGATTAATAAACAAAATATAGGAAAATACCTGATTTTCACTGAAAAATACAAAACGTAGAGTATAATATTCTAATAATTAAAAGTTTTTATGCGCTAAATATCAGGCCACACCTACCTTTAAAGTCAAGCTAAGAAACTTAAAATAAAGCTTTGAATCCATCCATGATGGGTGTGTGATGTGGAACAAACCACAAAGCACCTACTTGTCCATATTATCTTGGTCCTTCCTCACCTCAGAAATGTCAAAGGTGAAGTCCAGTGTCTTCCCCGGCAGTGCCTTAGCTGACCCGTCCCACACCCGGCTGACCTCCAGGTTGGAGAGGTCACCCTGCGTGTGGCCGTAAACTGGATGCACAAGACTGGCAGAGCGCGACACCACCAACTTCAGAATGTTTAAAGCGTCCTTCCAGTGCACAGTCTGTGAGAAACAGAAGGGAAAGCAGAGTTTTCAATAATTATGCTATAATTTCTAATGATTACACTATAATTTATAATAATTTATTGGCGATTAAGAACTGAAAAATAGAAGTACTATATATTTATATATATATGCTCAGAACCAAAGACTGTATTACACAGAAGCATGTATTTTTTCCTACTTCTTATTTTCAGTTTTACCAAATTATTGCTGTTGTTTAAATGCAATTAATTTTATTTCAACTGCAGCATCTTATAACTGATTTTGGAAGGGGCTATGAAAAGAAGGGAAAAGTTTACAATTATTATTATTATTTTAATACTGGATTCTGTATCTGTACTGCCTCCTTACAGCAGCAGCTCCTTACAGCAGCTCTTCAATCTTTCATGTGTGTTTTTCCTCTAACTTTAATCTCTTGTGTGTGTCTGGTCTTGTGTGTGCTGCTGTAACCTGAAATTTCCCCGTGTGGGACTAATAAAGGTGAATCTAATCTAATACATGGAAGGTTTGGAGTTGACATTATTGACATGGAATTGTGTTACTGTTGGCCCACGTCACACCACATCTGGCTGAATGTGGCCCCTGAACTAAAATGAGTTTGACACCCCTGCAATAAACGTCTACTTTCATCAGTAAATCATAATAATCCATCACCTTATAGCTAACATTTAAGGCTACATAATTCATCAC
>JAPTHA010000007.1:18684724-18696102 GCA_029814585.1 Gymnapogon annona
GATTTACACTCAATGACAGTGATTTTGAAATTACGGTAAGAAAATGATACATAAAACATGCGCTCTAAACTGCATAAACTCCTACCTGTTACCACAGACAGTGGCGATTGCCTTAAAGCACCCGGATGCCAACTGATAAGATCCAGTGAAGCAGCGATCCACAGCCCAGTTGAACAGATTGATCTGGTCTGGGTTCAGCTCTAAAAGCAGGATCACCACCTCACACCCAAGGCGGTGCACCTACATCAGCGTCATTATAGTATCAGTATACAGGAAAGAAAACTAATCTTTACAGGTGAAATAAAAAAGTTTAAATCCTTAAGAAAGAAGTATAAAAACCAAGTTGAGGATTAATTGTACCCGTAAGTCGTGGCAGGCCAGGATGTTGTCGAGCCATTTGTAGAGATAGCCATCGGTAGAAAGACCCACGTTGTCAAACACTGGACCACAACATAAAACCGCTGACATGGCCTACGTTATAAAATATCAACATTGATTAACAAAAAAAGAAAACATAACAATCGCTCCCACTTTTTGCACGCGCGTAACTTCACCTTGAGAGCGCAGTACTGGTACCGAGTGATCTGATGGTTGCGGTCACTGTAACGGTCCAGAGGGGTGAACATGACGCTGAAGGGTCCGGCCCATTGGCTGAAGAGGATGAACAGGTGGTGCCTCAGAGATTGCTGTGGGAAAAGGAAGCGTCTGTGGTGCACTGCACAGACATAAATGGAAGAGAAGGTCAAATTAGTCAACCTGTGGTACTTTCACTTACACTACAACAATTTGCCAGAGTCATCAAAGGCCTTACCGGGAACACACTGGATGAGATTGGCTACCATCCCACTGAAGTGAGCTCTGATGTCTTTGAGCACCTCCAGCTCCTTTTCGTTCTCCGCCTCCAGAAGCATCCTGGTTAGATCCACGTATTCAAGGAACAGTGCACCCAGTGCCAGGGAGTCACGTTCCAATGCTCCATTAGTGCTGAGCAGGAAGAAACACACATCGAATCGTATCTCATATTTCATCTTAGTTAGGAAACAAGTCAAAGAATGTGCCATCAGAGAAAAGGCATGGACAGTCTAACTGTTGTACACTACTTTAAAAAAACAATGATCATATTTCTGGATATTTTAAAGTCTTTTTGTCTGTCACTGTACTTTTTTTTCCCCCGAGTGTGTGTTGTGTGTTTTCTTTGTGTTTTGTCTCAGACCCTACCATTGTAGGTTGGGCATGTTGTCTTGTATGAAATTAAACGTGAGTGCTACCTGTCACTGATGACTCCTGCATTGGCCAATAGTTCAAAGATCCTCAGCAGCTGCAGCCTGAGGAGATCCCGCCTCTCTCTGCGCTTCTTGTTCTGAAATCACAAAAAAAGAGATGTGATCAGGACAACAGGAAATGAATGACTATTGGTAGCATATTTTTTGTGTTACGTGACAGGGATGTTGCTCGTTTATGAGCAGAAAAATAAGAAACTGAGCCAGAATTTTCATCTGCTGTCCCTGGGCAGGTGTTAAAAGGGTGAATAAAAACAGAGATAATCTAGTGGAGAAAGGAAACATCACCAGTAATCCAAAATGTCTGGAAAAATACAATACAATTCAGTCCACACCAAATGAAAAAATTCTACTACTGGATAAATGAATACAAATCTGCTATTGTAAAGTAAAACATTACTTCTTACAGAAACTGTCATTTCTGTCATAGATTCACTGACACATTTAAAATAATTATGATTGTGGATTATCATGTTTATTTCCAGAACTTCTTGTCTTTCTGTCTTCTTATATCATTGTCTTTCAGTGCTGTGGAGATTTTTTTGGCTGTCATGTGTTTTATTTGTGGTTACCTCCGGCCTTCGTTCCAGTGCCTCCTTCATCAGTGGATGGAGTTCTTCAACTAGTTCTCTACAAAAGCCATGGGCAGAAAGAAGTAGAAATGAGTTGATTGTTTTGACGTTGATCAAATGTCATGACCTTTTTGATTTAAAGGAATGGTAATAGATCTCTAGCTTGTGAAAACCCAATGTCACATGTCTCTAACCCTTAATGTAAGACAAATTTGCCTCGCACGACATTAATCTTTTTAATAACAACGAACGCCCTTTTGGAAAACATTTCAGGTTGAAAATATACGGTCTCTTTTAAAACTAAATACCTCTCTTTTACAATAGAACCTCTGTACGAGGAAAAATGTGATACATCTCTGTCCCGCTAAGAATTCCTTTTCTTCATGTGTGACGAGTTTTTTTTTTCCTTCCCCTCTCAGAATATCACAGAGGAATGTCGCCAATCTCAGTTATGATGGGAATGTACCGACAGATGGAAGAAAGTACTAGATGAATGGGATGTAAAACGGCAACAAATGAAGCATTTGTGTCTTATGGAAAAGATAAGAAAAACCTCTAACACGTGGTCTGTCAATAATTCTCACTTGATCGACGTGCGTGATATGTGTTCTGATGGACATTTATACATGTACCTGAAGACCAAGGCATTTGTGCATCCGAACCCCAGCACCAGAGACTCAGTAATCTCCAAACTCTCAGCTCTCATTAGCGGAACCAGTTGTTTCAAAAGCCAAGCCACGGAGGGAGTCCCAATCACCTAATGTAATACATGAAAAGTGTTAAAAAAGCATAAAAAACATTCAACATTTCTCATATGAACAGTGTACCTATCGTGTGTGTTGTGTTTGTAAGTGTGTGTTTTTTTTGTTTTGTCTGTTGTCCCTGACACTGACATTATGGGTTGGGAATGTTGTCTCATGGTGTATGAATGTAATTGTAATATTGTCTTATGAAAATTAAAGAATAAAATAAACATAATGAACAGTCAACTGAAATATCCTGAGTCAGGATTTTTTATTTTTAACAGTAGACATCCAACTACAACACACAGTCATGCTACTGAAGCATCTCCTTTTACAGATGACACCACAGTTGTCAGTGGATCACTACGGAAGAACAATGGCTTGTGTGTTTTCCCTCCGCCGTCTTCATTTCTGTACTTTCCAGACCATTTGAAAAAAAACAAAATCACTCTTTTAACACGCTCACCTTGTTGTCATAGGTGACGCTGCCATCGGGTGTTGTCGCTGTGATCTCTGGTGTGGAAGCTCGAAGGTGGCCGGGGGACATGATGCTTGGCTTAGCGACACCCAGACACATGATCAGGTAATTACGCCAGAGAGAGATGTAGCTGTCGCTGGAGCCTGCGGTGCTCGTCTTCTTGGCATTAACTGGACTGCTGTTGGCGGAATAAGGGAAATATTCCAGTGGTCAAATACTGGCCTTTATCTAGTGGCTATAGTTATGTCTAATGCATTAATATGAAATACTGAATACGCTGTACATTATCTAGAAATTGCCACATCAAGTGTGTGAAAGAGAGGTATCGCAGGTCGTTCCTTCCTGCAGCTGCCAGTATCCACAACAGAAACTATGCAATTATCTCCCTTATTCTTGACCTTGATTTGCACAACTGTAAATAGTATATTTAGATTTTTGCTCGTGTGCTCTGCAATCTATTCTTGCTGCTGTAAATCTGGCATTTCCCCGACTGGGACTAATAAAACACTATCTTATCTTAGAAATAACACATAAAGACCCAATGCAACCTTTGTGACAGATCACAAGTGAATCTTTCTATATTTTTAATTAATTATCACTGTATTTTGCATTGTTAAGTGAAAATCAGGCATTTACCTATATTTAATTTGCTACTCATGTACATGTCCATAAAGGTTCATATTAAACTTGAGGGTTATTATGCCAGAAATAGAGAAATGTGTAGAAGAGGAGACTTTTTCAGTGACATAAATCAATAACTGGACATAAACCAAGTGCCTCCATCCATTGTCATTCACCAAACTTTATGGATTTTACTGGTGAATCAACCTCGTAGAGGATGTTGTTTCCATGGTAACTATGGAGACTCTGAACGTACAAATGGGTCATTGCTGATGACCATGAAAATATCACAAACTGTATTTTACACCAATTATTGACATGTAGGATTAGTGGTTGAAAGGTTATTCAATATTTTAGATAAGTAGATCAGATTTTGGTCATTGGTGGACATTTGGGTCTTCATGGGTTAACTGACATGTCGTATATAGATGTAAGTGATGAGTTTTATCATACTTGGGGTCAACCAGTGGCAGTAACAGCTGCAGCCGTGTGAAGGCGTAGGGCCAGGCATATCCCAGGGCAATGGGACAGTGTTTGGGCAGGTGCTCCTGTCTCAAAAAGATGTGAAGACAAAGCACCCAGGGGTCCTTCACACACTGCGCGAATATCCACACATGGCTGGGGCTCTTCACATCGTAGGAACTGCTCACCAGCCGAGCCGTCCACTCCACCAGCCACTGCAGGTCCACGTGGTGGCTGAGTGGCAGAGTGGCCTGAGAGACAAAAACAACAGATGAAGAATTTGTCTGGTCATATATATGTTGCTAAACATAAACTGTATCATAAAACACAATGTACTCTTACAAGCTTAAATACCTAAATACACTTACAGAGTCAGAGACAGCCACATGGACAAAGCTGTCCATTACAGCGGGGCTTAGCTGGTCCATGACCTCTATCATGGGCTTGTCATCATCCTGGAGGGGAAGACAATTATAGAGGGAGCTATTTTTACAACTGTGCCATACAATGCTACAGGATTCATGGTCTACATATGCTGCATGTGTAATCACTGCTTTAGTCATTCTCTTTCTGTTCCTCCTATTCGCCTCCCCCTCCTTCAGCTGCATCATACTCCCAGATGACTAATAAACGTGTGTAAATATGACAACTAGATATTTCAATTCATGATGGAGTGAGCAAACACATGAGAACCAGTCTACTGCATGGAGTAGAACGCAGTCTGTTGCTACATGGCGTTTGCTCTCTGGTGAACCCCCATCATACCCCGTTGCTATATTTGTTAGTGGGAAATGTGTTTCCTGCACTGTACCTCAGCATGTCCCAGAGCAGTGAAGAGGCAGCGGATTTCTCTTAACACACCCACGGCCAACTTTCTCGTGCTGATCTGACACGAGCAGAGGAGCAGTAGAGCCAGCCCCTCGACAGCATGCAACACAGAGCAATGAGGACTTCTATCAGGCATTCTGGGGCTCGCCTGGCAGGAGGACACGAGAGACGGTGTGTAAGCGAGGAAACTGTGATGTCACAAGAAGAAACCAAATCTCCCTCGGTCTTCTCTAAATATAACAGTCACTGAAATCACATGGTGCACCTTCAGCGATTGGGCCGACAAAAATGAATCAATACAATACATTTTCTCGAAGAAACTGTACATGGTATGATAGAAAGTGATATTTAAGCCAAACAGTACTTTAAATGATGACATATTATACTGAAACTTGTGAATTTAGTTTAGTATTACGCTGTACAGACCTCAACTCCACCTCGCATCTTCCCCTGCAGCTGCAGGGCTAACCTCCACTGGGTGAGCAACTGGAGAAGGAGCTTCACTGACGCATCCTGCAAGCCCTGATGTGTGTCCTGCACCTGGAGGAGGGTGGAAGAGGAACAACCAAATAAAAAAAAATTTTGCTTACAGTAGAGCTGCAAAAGTAATAGATTTGCATAATGTTGTTATCAATGCGCCTCACAGCACAACTGCACATTGTGGTATTTGTGTAACTTCAGCTCCTATCGCTGCTGCTTCATTTTATGCAGGTATTGCAATTTAGCTAAAAAAAAAAAAGGCAATTATGCTATGAGGTTAACGACATGCTGTAAATTCACAAAGGATCTGATGCTTTTAATTTTTTGCCTCATCCAAGGTCGCAGTGACAAGGGATAATAATGTACAAGTAGATGCAACGGGAGCACGTACACACAAAGAAAAAAGTACTGATGTTGCAACCTATTTATTTTTGTAAGAGCACTTTAAGGATGCTGTTTTACCTCACGCAAAAGGAAATGTGTGTAGCCAAACAGCACATCCTCCCTCCAGTCTGAGAAGTCAAGTAACAGGCTTTGCAAGGAGTTCTGGGAAATGAGGCGAAGCTCATCATCCATGTGCACCGTAAGTCTGAATGGAAGGGGGGAGATAATTGAGCCACTGTTGTAGAAATAAAGGTAGAAACCGTAACTCTCATAGAGAGCAATATCAAGTTACCGTGACAGCAGGTCGATGAGCTCAGGTTTGGACATTCCATCAGGGAGGATACGAGGAATAGCTGCCACGCAGGTTCTGAACAGGTCGATCTTAGGCTTCCTTTCACCACTGTAAAAGATGGAGTAAAATATTCATGTGAACAATTATTAACTATATATATATATATATATATATATATATATTCTAAATATGAGGGAAAGGGGCTATGGAGTAATACTACAGAGACTGATATAAATTGAACACATAGTCTTCTGAAAACTACATCAATTCTGTGGACAACATGGCTACATACGTAATCATGTCCTCTGGTTCTTTATTGAGCATCTGGACACTGGTGAGCATCATGCAGCGGCCCACCTCCTTGTCCAAGTGTCTCAGGATGTTGTCCAGTGCTTTTCGCACCTGAGAGTAGTACAAGGACATGCCTACAGGGAAACACGCAGACATTAGCGTGGGGGACATCGATGTTAAAGGGGCTCATTGTCATGGCCAGCTCATGCTGTGGCTGGGCCACACCCTCTTCCTCAAGGGACTTGGACTGATCAACAATCTTCAACACCTGGGCCACGCTGCTCAGCTGTGGCTGATTGCCCAGCTATTTAAGAAGCTGATTGTCCAGCCAGCAGCGTGGCCTCATAAATGTCTTCAGCAACTCCAACCTGCAATAAACTGGACATTCTTTGATTCACATGGATTCTGATCTGGACTCTGGTTTCCCGTTTATCCCCCCTTTTGTGATCTGGACTCCGGTTTTGTTTCTGTAGAGGTTTGGGTTCTCGTGTTTAGTGTAGTGTGCTTAGTTTCTGGTCTTTGTTGTACTGGTAGTTTTGTGTGTCAAGTGGTGTTCGTTTGAAATGTGCTGTGATTTGCTGTGTGGTTTAGCTGTGTGTGTGTGTGTTTTAAGTTAATGTTCTATGTTCCCCTTCAATCCCATGCATTTGAGCTCCTTTTTTTTCCAACCATGACACTATGATATTCACACACACACCTATGAGTTTGGCCTCCTCTTCGGTGAGGGTCTTGCTTAGATAGGTTTTCTTCTTCTTCAGAGAGTTTCCAGACGGCAGAGTGGCCCCGGTGTTGGGCATTGGGGGCTCTCCATCCTTCTGCTGCAGAGCATCTGCTATGACCAGGAATGCCCGCAGACCGATGTTCATACGCTGAAACACACAGAGATCATCTTTAATAATCAAGTTACGGCAAAACTGTTTCTGCACAAGAGAAAATCTACAGTACAGGCTGAGCTTAAATCTTACATGAACATGTGAAATTGAATCTCTTGAACACATGCTATATAGATGTTATTCTACAAGGGATTTCTTTTATAGTGATCGACAATCTCAGTGCTTCATTTTTAGTACATTTGGAAATAAAGTCCACCTTTACATATGGTTGATGACCAATTCAACGTTGTGATTCCAGTGTCTTATTAATAAACATTTTTAATAATTCTACATACGTTAATCACTCATCTGTGTTTTAGTGGAGGATTAACATTATTGAAACCGCATCAGAAATGTTTATCTTTAAGCACACATTTGAGACATCAGGTTTATCAGGTATATTTCAAAGCCCAAACACTGTACACACTTGTGTATTTGCCTTTTACCCTATAAAAAATGCAACGCTCATCTTTGTGATGCATACGGTGGTGCGGCACTATCACTGTATGATGTGTGTGTGTTCTTTACCTCTGGGTTGAGACTGAAGGCCTTGGCAGGCTTCCCGACACTCAGCAAGTCAAATATGATCTCCTTCATAGCAAAATCCAGTCTCTCCTGATCAGACAAGGAACAAAATGGGTGTTTATGAAATTTTATATGTAATGTGAGACATTGGGCACATGTGCTGAGAAAACTGATACATTAACAGAACATTCTCATTGAATTAGTGATTAATTACATATATGCGCTGTATTCAGTAGGAAGTAGGCGACTATAAATCCAACACTAACGGTGACATTGGATGGTATCAGTCTGAAAGTTTGGAAAGATCAGCCTCACATAGATTTATTAGATGAAATACAATCAATTCTGATAATGGATTCCATGACCTACATACTTGGTAATCCTGTATTATTAAAACCCCAGTGGTAGTAGTCACTGAGGTCATTCCGCCTTATATTAATGTGGGTTATTATACATGAAACCCTTAAACAAACCTGAGCAATAAACTGGATAATCTTGACAAAAATATTGAGGGGCATGTCTCTGGGAACAACACTGCGACTCCCTTTGGGAAACAGTGTGGAGGTGATGGACGTCAGGCGACTGGAAGTGGGAACATGAAATGGCAGGAAAAAGGAGAGATATTACTGAGATAGAAACATCTTTAAAATACAAGTCACATTAATTAATTCAAAGAATATGATAATATAATATGACACCAAACAAATACTGGTGAAATGAGGAAAACCACAAACCTCTGTGTTCCAGTGTTGCTCTCACACTTTATTCGGATCATGTAAACCCAAAGTAGGCGGTAGAGGGACTCCAGAGCAACACGTGCCATCTTGGGGTCTTTATTCTAGAGTCACAAACATGCACATGCATGTATTCAGCACATCCACAATTCCTCAAACCTGATGTCATCTGTGTCTACCAACATCAACTAAAATGACAAACAATTTAAGGATTATTTGATTATAGCTCACTGTGGTTTTAAGCTAAACCTGTTTCAGTTTAAAGATATTGTTAGTACAGACAATTTTAGGAAAGGAAACATCTGTAACCACAGAAACAAAGTATTTTTAAGTAGTTACACGCCTAAGAAACAGACACACACACAAAATGACATATAGGAAAGAGATATGAGTTGGTGGTTGGTGCAGCTCATGTTGGAATTTAAGAGCCCAACTGCTTTGAAATGGAGCCAGTGATTAAAATCCAACCCTATTCTTTTATAACAAAAAAAAGTATACAAAAACAGCATTCCTTACATAGCATACCCGACAGCTGTATTAACATAATGCCATTTCTGAGGGGTGTACTTTCCCTTAAATTATATTACGATCACAGAAACATCGAAGCAGAAGCTCCACAATCAATCACTGTACTATTAGCTTACAATGCTTTCCCTAAGGCAATACATACTGACGGATGACTGATGAGGTGCTACCATGTCATTTGTCGACATGAGAAAAGCTTTTCTAAAGAATATATTTTGAATATGATTGAGTTGTGCTCTTGTGCTGTAGGTATGCCATATGTAGGTTCTATCTGTACATTTGGAATTTGCCGTAATGTGTTTCACCTGAACAGACAGAAGTAAATATGACTGAAGTCAAAGTCGACTGAACAATGCTTGTTATCTGTACAAATAACTTTCACTGCTGTAAGTACAGTTTAAAAGACACTGACTTTGAGGTTTGACAAGCAGTTGTTGAGGAAAATGTGCCAGCGGCTGAGAAAGAACTGCTTCTGACTGACACACAGCAGACAGGTCACCAGGGGATACAGCGCCTAATGAGAGACAGAGAGAGAGAGAGAGAGAGAGAGAGGAGAGAGAGAGAGAGATGAGAAACGATAAGGAAAGTACTTTAAATCTGTTAGAAGACCCAGATAATACCAGCTTTATCATCGATTGACAGTAAACTCTGTAAAGCATTCAATAATCATCTGAATTCATGTTGTGACGACTGTGGATGAGACACAGACATTTAAATGGAGGCGATGAACTGGAAACCTGAGAAAATCAAGGGACAACGTCCATCAAAGGTACCCATTTGTATGTGAGGTGTCTACCCTTCAACTGTCTGGTATGTGGTCTGCGTTACGGGCTGTTCGCAGTCTACATACACATCATTCTTTAACGTCAATGCGGTGCAAATTATCAGAGTGAGTGTCAGTGCGTGCCGGCTGTAAAATGTCTGAAAAATTCTTGACTTGTACAAAGCATTATTCAGCTGTCAGTGCTCATGGAGGGGGGTATTTGATACCTGTCTGTCCCTCTCTTTTACACGTCTCTCCTCGCTTGTCAGGTGAGCGAAAGAATAACAATTATGGAAATAAACCTCATGACTATCATTCCTTTCATTTTTTTTTCCTTCACATGATGTTTAGCGATTGTGTCTATGAACACGAGGGATGCCAGGGATGGTACATATGTGGTTGGGTGGGGCACATGTTCAGGTGGAGCTTCAGCGCCGTTGTTTGGGGTATTTAGAGAATCCCTACAAATTAAGTAGCTGTACTGGGTGACATATCTGCATAGCCCCGCGGATGGAAGCCGCTGTCAGAGTAGGGGAGCCCGCCCACATGTCACAAATACTACATCAGCATCAACCAGTGGGAACAGATTTCAATGGTGTGTTTTGTTCTCAAAGTCCGGGCGGCTTTTTGATGGGTACTGTTTTACTGCAGTGTGGGACAACAAAAATACTAGAGATCTGAAAGAAAAAAACGAGGGGATGCTACACTGTTTATGAAACTGAACAGGAGAGTCCTACTGCACTACAAGACAGATACATTGAAAATATTGTCCTTAATGTTTTGGCCTCTTTTTTTTTTTTTTACAGTAAATAATTGTCCAATTTGGGGTCTGAACCCAGCTGGATAGCTCAGTTGGTAAGGCACCGGGCTGGTGCATAGAGGACCTGCGTTCGATTCCCGGGATGAGCATCCGGTGGGTTGTGTCAGGAAGGGCATCCGACATAAAAACTCCAGCCAAATCAAATATTGGAATTGGATTTGCTGTGGTGACCCCAGAAGGGAAAAACCTAAAAGAAAAAAAATTGTCTAATTTGGAGTGATTGTCTCGTACTACACTGTTTTCCTTAAGATCCAAGCTTAAAATAGTGGAAAAGAGGATTTTTGTTCCAGCCCTGCTAATTAAACCAAATAATTATATCCCATGTATGTGTGTGCGAGACCACTAGCTAACCGAAGGCGATGTATCTAATTTGTCGGCTTCCCTGCTGTTGGTGAATACCGCCCATCTGGCGCTGCTTCAGACACTCGCCTGTCCACTGCGGCCTTAACTGCACTCCTGCCTCCATCCCACGGAGAGATAAAAGCCTTCATGTCAGAGCATTACACTAAGTGCTTTCATCAATTGCTGGTAATGGAGAAGGAAATGAAGAGAGATGAGCAGTGAAGGAACCAACTTCGAAGGAGAACTGACCAGAGAGTGTTTCTTCCTGGATGAGAGGTCCAGCGTGGTATCGTACAGGCTCTCCACAAAATTTCGCAGACATGGCACATTCACCTCATTCTTCACAGTCTGAGAGAAAAAAAGACA
>JAPTHA010000007.1:18696202-18707347 GCA_029814585.1 Gymnapogon annona
CTTTTTCCAGCAAAGCACCTCATCACGGGGTTAAAATATCTACACATCAGTAGGAATACATTGGACATTCTATTACACTATACACCTCTAAAGTAATGGTTCATAATAGCAAACAGAAAGAAATTAAAGGACAACAAAAAAAGTGAAACACAAAAAAATTGTCATTCTTCAGACACACTTGCTCTTGAGACAAAGGCATTTTGACATATAAAGTTTTATATTTCAGTTTTACCTCTTTTTAAGTTGCTAGTATTAAAAATAAATACATGAGTCAGAGTTACAATTGGAAGCACTTTCAAGTACTTTTCAGACCTTGAAAACATAACACTGTAAAGGATTTCAAACACCCTGATTACAACAAAGCAGCAGATTATCTGTGCACAAAATAGATGTGTTTTTCTTTTTACAGTAAACTTTCTGAGCTGATATGTATGTTTAGTGCTTGTGTGTACGAGACAGACTCTCCATGTGGAGAAATTCGACCAATGAGGCTCTGCGGGCCTATATTTAGAATGGTATGTTGAGGGGTGATGTGGAGGGAATGTGTATGTGCGTCCGTGCACTTGTTCTTTGGCGTCTGCGTTTGCGGGAACTTATTGCGTGCTTTGCATGGGTTGGCACAGCCGCTAAGCAAGTGGAAGAGTCATCGGACAAATGTTTAGCGCTGAGTGTTTCAATAAGATACAAATAAACACTGTGATCCATAAACCAAGTTGGAAGCACACACAGATAGTGTCGACAGTAAAGCATGCGTTTATGTTCTTTAAGGTTGTGTTTGTGTGTGTGTGAGTGTCAGCTTTACCCTGTCCCGGACTTGTGAACAAATATTGCACAAGAAATGAAAGCAAAATATAGGAAGCAAAAATAGGCTGTTTCATTATCCAAAGACGCAAGTCCTTAAAGACAAACTGTGCCGCAACTAAAAAATGTAATCAAGTGGAAAAATCACTGACATTGATCTTTTATTAAATTGAGGGCTTTTGAAGGACTGCGGCTCTGCATGTGATTTGGGAAGTGTGTGTTTGCACCCACATCTCCTCCATCACAGTAATAACCCCCTGGAAACTGGGAACGGTGTTCATCTCTCATCACACACAACATTACACGGGCCGAGGAGCGTCATCGAGAGGAACAAAACAGTGCACGGAAAAGAGCAGCCATTATCTTCTCTTTCTCATTTGTCCATAAGACAAGGGCACGTAATAGAATTGCGGTTTAAACTGCAAACGGGGTTAAGAGGAGGACAGGTAGCTACTGTAATTTAAGTTCAATTTTCCACCTTTACGAACAGGCCCAGAGCTGCAATGTGATCTGGATAACAATAACACCCATGACATGACGAAAGGCTGGCTGCACCAAAACAATGTCAAATGTACACTGTAGATTATTTACATGCTTATTTATCAAAAACAGCTTTGCACACAGTGTATTATATGTCAGTGTTTATTCACACATGAACACAGAAGGAATACTAATTTCTACAATTAGTGGAAGCTCACAATACCTTGACTGAGCTACGACCCCGACGACTTCAGCATAAAGATCTGCTACAATGTGCATGTTGCCGGTGTTGGGCCCCAGGTACCTGGGAAATAAACACAAGAAAGTAAGTTTAGAGATTTAAAAATTGTTATGTGTATATAGATGCACACAATGACACAAATGTGAGTATTTTGCTTCCTTTATGTTGTCATTACCCTTCCTTATACTTGAAGTGCTTGAAGGCCAGGTTTACAACTTCCTGAATGAGTCCATCCAACAGCGGGTGAAGGGGGATCTTCATGGAGGATTGAGAGAAAAAAAAACATGGAGAGATGTTATTAAATGTATCAAATCAATATGACCTTATTCAAAGAACTGTGCCATGGAATATATTTTAGCTATTTTATATACAGTACAGTATGTTTCATTCACTTTTCTTCACATGCAATAAAATAGCATAAGATATAGCCTTAAAAAAACATGCACAAAAAATCCTAAATCCATTCTGAAGGATATAGATACTATTTGGCCTGACCTCTGACAAGAGGTCAGACCATGACAAGAAGCAACACAAACAGCTAAAAACATCTGACATGTGTGGAGTGAAACTTGTAATAAAACATCAAAAATTAATGTAATAAATCTCATATTTTCTGAATAAATGCATCAAATACATGTTAAATGCAAAGGGAGGTCATACTACGTAAATATAACTACTTTGGTTTATAGAAAGTGTTTTGTTTTTACAGTTTTACTTACTCATGATACATCCAGAATGTATCTTAATAGAGACTGAGAAAAGCATATGTGTGGTATTTAGAAATTAAATAAACCCTCAAACCTAATGTTACTGCACATCAAATTAATGACGCATTATCGTGACAAGGAGTCTCATTTTTAAATTTTGCTTTCAAGCTGTCTGCAGAGACGAAGATTTTTTCTGTGATGATTGACTTTAAACAAAAGGGGTTTGTACACGTAACAGTCGTACTCACCTGCTTCAGAACCTCGATGAGTACCAGAGAGAAGATAAAGTCTATTGCCAGATCCCTGCGCTCCAATAAGTAGTCCTTCTGTTGCTCATCACTAGGACGGAGAAAGAGGCAGTTTGAGTGTTTTCTAACATTTCTAGGAATTGTGATTTTATTCATATATAAACCTTATATATACAATACCGATTTGTGAAACGTTCGAGTACCGAGGTTTGACGATACTTGAACGTTTCAGAAATCATTATTCGAACCTAAAGTTTGAATTTTTCCCGACTCGGTGGTCGAACAAAATCCCGGAGTTCAAAGTTGACAGAGTTGATACCCAATGATACCCGAGCGACCGAAGTGGTCTGCCGCGTGGTCTCTGTACAATCCGGACAACAAATTGTGAGTGCGTGATGTTTGATTTATTTTTCCCTTTGGAATAATGTCTAACAGTAATAGTGGTGTGAAACGTAAAACTGTGTGTGCACTATCAAATTCAAGAAGGAACTCATACAAAAGCATGAAAGTGAAGAGAGCGTTTCCTCTGTATTGCTTGAGGGGGACTCCCTTTCCAAGCAATGACTTCCTACTTCCCTCCTCCACGCCATTTCTTACCTTTCTTACCGAAAGGTAAGAAAAAAATTACATTGGCTATATATTATTATATATTACTATTATTTCCATACAATTTGCTATTGTTACTTTATTTCTGTTTAATGTGATGTATAAACAATGTTACAATTATAAAATGGGAAGCAATTTCACACTCAAGAACGAATAAAATTTGATTTACATTATTTCAAACAGGGAAAATTAATTCGGTACTTGACCAATTCGGTGTTCAACCAAGCATCTGGAATGAATTATGGTTGAGAACCAAGGTGTATATATATATATATGATGTAATAAGCTCTAAAAGGTGTCATTACTTTGTTGAGTTTCAGTGGATTTCATTGCCCGAGGTTTGAATATTAATCAATTGGTTGATATGTCGTCTGTATGTAAAAATGTGTCTTTTGAAAGTGCTGAAACACTGAAACACTGGTGACGCTGTCTCACTTTTTGGACTTGGTGTTGGCCCTGGGTCGGTACTCGTGGGACTCGTCCTCCAGGCCGTTTTGCCTCTTATACCAGTCAAACAGAGTCCTGAGAATAGACGGCAGGCAGTACTCCGCTAATGAACTCATTGTGCTCATCAACTGCAAAAGAACAAAACAGGAGGAGCGAAGATGAACGTCAGAGGTTAATGGTGCTGAAAATGAGCCAATGCTTGGACAGAGATATAAATGACTGGAGTCATGAGTCTGTTGCGTCTGTTACTGGGACTGCTGAGCACACACACCTGGTCAAACTGAGGGTCCTCTCCTCTCTGCAGAGATTTGTTTAGTGGCTTCTCCTGAAAAATTAGGAAAGAAAATGGAAATAAAATGAGGAGAACACCATGCGGTGATGTCAGATGAACATGTCATAGTTTGTCATCATGACTGGAAAGGTGTTACCCGAGCAGGGCTTATAGGACATTTATCTGTTGTTAGTTGTTTTGTCTTGTTATATATATTTTTTCTTTTTTTGCGTATGTTTTGTCTGTCTCTTACCATGTCATTGTGGTTTGGGAATGTTGTCTTGTAGTGTATGAATGTAAATGTATTATTGTCTAATGAAAAATGAACACATTAACTCTATTGGTTTAGATTCCAGAAGGAGTTTAAAACTAAAATTAGCTATTTTTCTTCGAAATTTAATTCATGTTGCTTTCTTTCAGAAGTTCTAAGTATGAACCCTTTCATGCCTAGTGGTCACTCCAGCTGTTAAAAGGTTATTTGCTCTTATATGAATGAGTCTTAATGTCACAGTCGTAAGGAAATCCTGAAGTAGGTTATTGTAACTCATGCATGAAAGGGTTAATTCCAGCTCAATGTAAGCATGTGAGTACAGGGGTATAAATAGAGGTGCTGTTTTTAGATGAAGACAAATGTGATTCAGCATTGGGATATATGTAAGCAGCATCACTTACATAATTTGCATAAAATGTTCCTCTGACCACAGAGATGAGCAGAGACAGAACTTGATGGGAAGTGGGTTAAACCAGGTGTGAAGTCACTCACCAGCGGTTCAGCCATGATGATGCGAATCTTGCGCTCGGAGAGCAGCGTGAAGTTGGCGAACAGGCTTTTTAGCACAAATTCGCCTGGCTTACTCTCAGGGTCCACGTTGACGGGCGCCATGACAACAGGACCCTTTCGCTCACCCAAGGTGCCACTGACTGGAGGGAGGGGGGGTTTCAGTCCCACTGGAGAGGCTGACGACATGGATGAGAGAGACAGTCGCTATCAAATCTATGACGTCTTTTTTTTTTTTTCTTGACAGTTGCACATTATTCACGGAGCTCTGCCGTCGAATCCATCACACGGATCTGAGACGCAAACCCAATAAAACTCTTACTGCTTGCAATTCATTTTATTATTTCTCTAACAGGAAAGTCGGAGCTCCTCAATCATGGGTAAATCATGTCATGTATTTACCAAGTACATTCACCAGACGTACAAACACTGACTGATGTTTTCTTTTCTCCCTCATGATGACATCATGGTGATACTGAGCTCTGTTAATTCTCACCATACGCAATGACAGGCGGAGAGAAAGATAAGACGGGGAAGGCTGGAGTCCGAAAGGCTACAGCAGACAGACAGTCATGGGTGGGGGGGTATTTCCTGTCACACATCTCTAGGAATATTGACGTATACTAAAAATAGAAACTCATCGTTCAAGGAAGTGTCATTCCCACAATGTCAGTGTCTGAGCAATATAATGACCTTAAGGGAGACTATTAGGAAAACACGCACGTGCTGCCGTAACTGTGAATCATGGGTCAAACTACAACGGTCTGATGGGATCGCATATACCGTGACATACGTTGAGGTAAAATTTTTTTGTGGTTTGCATTCTTTGACACAGCTTTTCTGCATGAGGGAATGTTGCGTGACGGCAACACAAACATAAATGGAGGAGGGTGAATGTGACACAAGTATGAAGTTCCAAATAAAGGAATAAAATAATCTTATGAGATGAAATGTGTGTGTGAATGTGCCACTTATATTACTGTTGTTGGTTTGTATTTATTGTTTAATTATATTGTATTATAAGTTGCTGACAATCATTTGGATATAGTTACTGAGTGGAATAGACATCACATTTCCTAATCTGTTCATTATGCCCATTGATAGGACTCCATATAAATTTTAATGTATTAGTAAGGCAGCAAAAGCTATGTATCATGTTGTATAAACAAGACCATGGAACATGATTATACAAGTTTTTCTTCTCCTACTCCTTTTCAAGCTATACACAATGAATTCTTTTGTTATTACTAACATTCATGGAAACGATTATACTGCATTGATCGTCTTTATTTACTTGTGTTCTGCTACTAGTTCCTTGTATGTAAAGAGTTTTGTTTTTTTTCTACTGCTTGGAATAAACCCTAAAAAAAACCCAATTGTGGTATAGTTAAATGTTCTTCACCAAGGTTGCAGAATGAATTGCTATACAGTTACAATTAGATTACTGCAATAGAAGATTTTGACTGTTGTCCATCTCTGGTCAAGAAATAAGAAAAATGAAAAAAGGAAATCATCTCATTAAAAAAATCATCAAATGTTTATGAAGATGCAGTATGTGTGTCAGCGTCTGAGTCAGGGTTCACTAACTGGTTGACCTGGTTGTTTCCCTGGAGACATGAGGTGTAAAGGCTAATTTCCAGACGGGACAGACCAAGAGGTCGACACCTATGAGGCCTGTTTGTGTGAAACATCAGCACTGACATGATGCATGCACGCGTGCACATGAACTCACACCTCTGCACGCTTACCTAGGCCCTTGATGAAGCTGATGACACTAGCCCTGCTCCATTTAGTTGGAACTTCCATGGTGGCTGAGGTATGAGGATGCGGACGGAGGAAATGAATGGATGAAAAAGGAGGAAACTGACAACGGGACTGGGGAAGGAATTGGACTCAGTGGGAGATGGTACCTGGATGGTCTTACAGGGAGAACAATACTGTCCTCATGACTGACAAATAAACGTAACTCCTCATATCGGACTAAAAGTGCTGAAGAAACTCATCCTTCTTATCCAACTCCTCCGACATGACAGCCACTGACAAAAATCCCAGTAGTGACTGGCTTTAAGAGCTATAGACAGTTTCACCCGAAGCTAAACGTGCACAACTCCATCCTTCAATACCACGTGTGGCTGAGGCAGTGAGAGAGATAAGCGTCATGACAGCAGTAATACAGCTATATCCCTCGTTCAATCCATATTAAATAAGAAGTCACATATCCATGAACTGGAAAAGCCATCACCAGACAGAAGCTGCCAAAACCAAGGAGGAAACGTGCACTTTGGAGCTACAAGTCTTGAAGACGAGATTGTGCAAAATTGCAAGTGATCACAATGTAATCCAGCGTTCGTGAACTCTACCAACAGGGATTCAGAAATATTCCACTAAACTCCTCAGGGACAAGGTTGAGTAGATCCGAAGCTGCAGAGGGCCCCATGCTTGAGAGATACATGAGCCTACAGACCAACTATCTCCTTTCTACTTGAGTTTCAGCTCTGCTTCTGCTCTGCAATCGCTTCTCCACGCGACAGCTCCTCCTGTGACCTTGGGGTCCACGGCTGCACACACACCGGAGCGTTGTAGCGGAGTACAGGAGTTCTGTGGCTGTCCTTTTAATTGTCACTAATAGTTAAGTAAAGTCTGCTTCTCTTGGAGATCTGACCAGAGGAGTTGAGCTGGAATTTCAACACTGCCCCGAGAGAGACGTGAGGGGCGGAGGGAGACGCTATATATAGACCACTGGCGGTCAATCTCTGACATACCCACCACTCCCACAGACCCCCCCCCCCCAAACACATAAGTGCGCACATATGCAAATACAAACGCACAAACAAGTGGCATAAACACTGCTCCAAAACACACGGAAAACTGGCATGAAAGCAGAAAAGTTGCATACCATGGAGCTAATGTGGTTAAAAATGCAAAGCAAATGGTTAGCGAGTGACATGCCTGACTAAAAATAACGCTGACTAAACATAGAAAATCCAACCCAGCCACACTGTGACATTATTTAACGCACTGGTGAGACATATGTGATGACACATATTTAAGTATCACGCCTATTGGTGGATAAGAGTTAAACGCTATATCCAATGGAGGTATCAATACAGTGCGACACTTTCAGATGACTTAGCATTTTAAGAGATGAAAAGCAGAATCCAGTCGAAGATTATCAATACGAGCCCACCGCTTTAAAATGAGATTCTATCCTAAAGGGTTAGTTACCTAGTGCTTTAAAAGTGAGACGTGAGGATGGACGATTCAATAGAGCAGGAAAAAATAACAGTGATGGATGAAAAACAAAGATAAGGCAGAAAACATGGAGAAGAAGGAGATGCAGAAGGTAGAGATAAAGAAGGAAAACTGGCTGAAAGATGTAGAAGGACGTTGTTTACATTGATGTGGATTCAGGTTGACTTTTGCCTATGACATCACACCACCTGGCCAACATACTGAAGTAATGAATCACCACTAGCATGGTGTGTGACGCTGAGTGAGCACCTACAGGTCCACGCCCTGATACATAAAGGTTCAGGCATGAGACATTATGTGAGGGTGAAACTAAGTGGGTCAGAACGAGATAAGGGTGAACAACGGACGCGTCTGACTTTTATTCAGAATGAAAATCAACCGCGACGATGCGTCTTTTAAAGCAAACACATGGTGAACATACTCTACAAGTGGGAGCAGAACTGAAACTGCTGATCGAGGAAGTTTGTTTTTCGTGTGTTTTGACATTTCAGGTGCATTGCTGAGTAATTGCATTGCTTTTCACAAAACCCTAGTCCGTAAGTGAGTACGTCGGGGTTTTTTTTATATCTATGTTTTTAAACTACAGTATATTTGAAAATGCAAAGTGTGTCAGAAATTTCAAGTTTCAAAGCATGGTGGCGGCTCAGAAATATAATTAGAAATCCCAATCTAATAAAAAAAACATTACACTGCACTGATTAAGCTCAATCAAAACACAACCTGACTTATTTATTTTGGGTAAGAGCCATTTAAATCAGATATTTATGCAGTGATATCAGTGGATATGTTGTTAAATATAACCGTATCAGGCTTGTTCCTTGACTTTATGCCCCCCCCCACTTCTTCTAATGACCTTGGAGACTTGACAAACCACACATCACTGGGATTTTTGTCCTGTGTCTGAAAAAAATCCCAGAACCTAAATGAGAAAATACACATTTTATCACTATGGTCATGTTTGTTTTTTGTATATTGCACACCCATAAAATGGCAAGGAAGGAGCATCAACACGACAGATGACAGCAATAATAGCCCCCGCTGACAGTAACCTTCAGCACACACAGACGCAGCTTCCCTCACAACGCACAGGCAAATGTTTTCATCATAATATATAAACACAAACTACACAATGCTCTTAACGTAATAACACAAAAGACAGGATTTCAATACTTGAGTGATTGCAGTACTAGTATATACACACCTGCAAAACAAAAGCAAATACAATATTAATCTATGAAAACACAACAGAGTTTCAGTTCCAGGGACTGCACAGTTACTGTTACCTGACCACTGAAAACCTGTACATAAACAAAAACCTTCATGACACAGTGAAGGTAATGTGTTGACTGTGCTGTGATGACATCACCGGAGTCCCTATAAAGCGGTAACACAGCACTTATCTGTGCCAACTGTCTCGGGTTCACGAGCCCAGTGCTGAGTCGGAAAAAGTACAGTATGTCCACTTGGCAAGACTCTGGGAAGATGCTGCTCCACGTTTGTTGAGCACCACCATGACAAAGCTTTATATCTTGTTTGTTAAACAACTAGGAAAGTTATTGACTTGAGAATTAAGCAAAATCTCTCAAAAGCACATGAAGTGGTTACATGCAAAAAGCTTTTGTTATCAAGAAACAGGAATCCCGCTGTTTTTTTTCCAGTTTAAATGGAGCTTAACACGCAGGTACAGGGATGATCACAAAGGCAAAGGATATTTTGCCTTTGCTGAGTAATGTACTGTATAATTAATACAGAAAAGTGCTGAGCAGTCAGATTGACTAAACATTGCCACTGGTAATCAGGCTACGGTATGTGTTTCCCAGTCTCTTCCACTTTAACTGTTCCGAACACATTCACACCAACGCCACAAGAATGACCCATGTCATATCTGCCCACGAGCGCATCCAACCACAACAATCTGTATTTGTACTCACTCCCTCCTAAAGACTTGAATAGAGACTTGATGCTGATGTCAAAGAAGCCTGAATCCTGCTGGCTGGTCGCCATGGCTGCAGAGGCTATGTCACCGCAGTGACAGACGGCGGAGGGAGGACAGGACGGCAGGATGAAGCGCTGCGGACAGAGCCAGTGAGGGGATGGAGGAATGTGCTCCGAAAGAGAAAGACTGGGAGAGAGAGGGGAGTGAGGGATGCGGGTGGGCAGCCGCGGCGATGCGGATGCTGCGGCTGTCTGCTGAGCGGGTGTGTGTGTGTGTATATCTGTGTGTGTCAGAGGGAAAGACAACAAGAGCAGCAATCAGCCTTGTATGGGCTGTGTGTTGCTATCTTGTTGGCTAACACCCCCCATCCCCTCTCTGTTTTGCTCTCTCAGGACAGTGATACACAGATGTTGGTAGACGCAACCAGCCAATCCTCTTAGAGGAAAGAAGAGAGAGAGAAACAGCACTGCACAGGAAGAGAAAAGACAATAAAAGCGGAGATGAGGGGAGGGGGGTGGGTGTGTGGCTGTGGGGGGGTTATTGAGGGAAAGATGCCAGAGTCATTAACATGTAAGAGAGAAAAGGGAGAGATGGGTTTTCTGTTATGCTTTCTGGTCATTGTTTTGTCTCGCACGAGTGCTGAGTGAGCATGCCGCAAGCCCACTCTGGCCAATGAGAGCCCAGAGAAACGCTGACGAGAGGGCTGCACCAGCGAATGGCCGCTGACAGCCCGTGGACGACAGCATCTGTGCTCCTACAATTTATGTGAACGAACACTGTGCAACCAAAACATTCAGCCCATGTTCATTGAGAGAATGTGATGTAGAAAAGGACAACAGGACGCTTCCTTAAAGATGAGAGTCTAAATGGGATCGAGTAGTAATGTCTTCCTGAAATACAATGCATAATAAAAACACACATAATATTGTATGTTGAACAAACTGATGTGGTCAGTGTTAAGAAATAATTGGATCATTCAGTCGTATTACAAAACACTTAATAGTTGTTTTTCTAGGATCAGATGAGAGGAATTTATTTATTTATATCATAAGGACAATCTTGATTTCCACGTCACTACCACGTCACAACCAAGGACATATGTAGAAATGGTTCGAGGGCGCATGCTTGTCTCTATCTGGAAAAATCTGAACAGTCAAAACAAAGGAGTAATTGCAGTGTGAATTGCACAGTTACTGCACAACAACTGCAGCTGTTAACAAATATCCTAGTGTCTGGTGACAGCATATTTCACATGGTAGACAAGGATCTTTCTGGAACTTCATAAACCAGCAAAACGTGCCAAATGTGTGTGTGTGCGTGTGTGTGTGTGTGTGTGTGTGTGTGTGTGTGTGTGTGTGTGTGTGTGTGTGTGTGTGTG
>JAPTHA010000007.1:18746387-18757616 GCA_029814585.1 Gymnapogon annona
ACACACACACACACACACACACACACACACACACACACACACACACACACACACACACACACACACAAACACAAACACACACACACACACACACACACACACACACACACAAACAAAAATTCATAAATAAATAAATGAATAAATAAATAAGTAAATAAATACACAAAGAAAGAAAGAAAGAATAAGGTAAAGTCAGACAGGTACACTGACAAAAAAAACAAAACAAACATAAATAACTCAACCATAATAGACATGTAAAGACATATGTTGACCTCTGACCTCCAAGGTCCAACAAGTCCTACTCCAGTACAGAGTTTAACAAATCTGATGTACTGTTGGAATTTTGATGTAGTTTATAAATGGTTCCATATCTTGTAGAACATCCTCCTTCTGTTTTTCATCGAGTAGTTTATTTTCTCCAGGTTGACACAACTGTTGATTTCCTCAGCCATGTCTTGATTGTAAAGAGGTGAGGATCTGTTTTCTACAGAAGCGCAGAGCTGCCATGGGGTAAAAAAAAAAAAAGTCGTTTGAACGACTTCGTCTTCTCGTTTGAACGACTTCACATATGACCTCCCATGATGCCTCAGTGCAGGCTAGTTGGGCTATGACTTTGATTTACAGAGCAGTTCGGAGCTTCGGCGCACAGACCGGAGACCGGAGCAGGTGGAATGACAGATGGAAAAACCTATAGACATATATAACATCAGCAAACTAGCATTTCCTCTGAATGAGTTTGTTCGAACGACTTAGCGATCTCGTTCAAACGAGAAGGTCGAAGTCGTTCGAGCGACTTTTTATTTTTATTTTTTTACCCCGTGGCAGCTCTACTTCCGTAGTTTTCCATTTTCTATCAATACATTTCTTGGTGATTGTCAACAAGATCTCTGTCACTTTCTTCACACACTTTGACAGTTTGAGTTCAGTTAGGTGACACTCATTTTTCCTAAACTCATATATTCTCTTATTTTGTGTGTGTGAACATTATAGCGCTGATGTTTCCTGCTTATGTCATCGTGCCGGGGTCTTTACACCGATTACTATAGTGGAACTCCTGATCACATCTCTGAAACCACAGCCCTCTGAGACTAGATTCATCTTCCGTATCATTCCGCTGTTACCCTCCGTCCATCAGGGTCCCTGATTTATTCTCCACTTTCTGTTGATACACATCAGTGAGAATGTTTATGCCGTTGCAGTTTTATTCGTTCAAAAATAAACTTGGTTATAATCCATTGCCTTTTGAATGTCATGTTTAGATTCAGGGTAAGGCTGGCATGATGCAGAGTTTGTACGTTTGTCAGGGATTATTCAAGTACGAGCATGAGATTAAGGACAACTTCAATTCAAGAAGAATGTAGGGTTAAGTTCTGATGCTGCCAGACTGTCTGTATATAAGGTGATACCATGTCTAAATGTAAGTAGACTATATATACAATATTTATGAATTTTTATATATGTGAAAATTCCCTCATATTTTTTTATTCTATCTTGTATCCAGACATTGCTAAAGAGATAATGTCTACTGGCAAAGAATGCCTTGCATGTGTTTATGTCCTTGGTGAATAAAGTTGATTCTGATTCTGTCTGCAATTTAGTCTATTTAGTTTATTTTTTCTATTTAGGCCCTTATGTCTGATTAGTAGAATACCAATGATCTGTTTACACTGTACTGATTTTAATGGAAGTTTTCTAGCCATAAAACTTTTGGAATTGTTCGTTCATTCATTCATTTATTCATTCATTCATCTTCCAAACCCGCTTTATCCTTTACAGCGTCACAGGGGCCACAGGAGCCTTCATATCGTGGGACCTGATGGTTTTGTAATTTCCTTTTTCTGTATGGAATGTACATATGATTAAAGTAACACTAAAACTGACTTTGACAAAGTACATATTCTCAATATTGAAAGCAGTACTAGACCTTGAACAAACTGAACACAGATTCCTTTTTATTTAACAAAAAAACACCTACCCTTGACAGTTTGTGCAGACTGTGTCTGTTTTTCCTGATTTACAATGGAATTTTACCAAATTGCATTTTTTCAAAGTCACGAACTCTGAGAGTTGAGCATCAGTATAAACTCTCCAGAAAATTGACAGTGGTTTAGTGCCATTTATGAAAGTGAAGTCTGAGAACAATCACAACATGGAGCGGCAACACTTTTCTGGTGATAAACCTGACGGGGATTTTTTGATTACTATATGAGTGAAGTAAGTTTGGGTTTTTTTCTGTGAGAGGGCAAATACAAATTCCATTTCAAGTCTTTTAAAGTGTTGGGGTCTTGCTCTTTTGAGAGTGACTCACATATAGTAGGATTGTAGAGAGTTTTAAGTCATACATCAAAGTAAAATCAGACAGCAACACTGATCAATAAAACCTGGGAATGGAAGTCGAAAACCAGTTGCAGCTGATGCAGCAAAAACGCAAGGAAGGTGATGTTGCCCTGAACCCCAACAGAAACATGAAATTCAGAAAGGTAGGTAAAATTTTTTTTTTTTTACATGGTGTGCAGCTGCCTGAGAAGATGGAAGTATTTGTAGAATCATTGGTAGTTGGAAGATGAGAAACCAGAGGACATCTGAACATGGAAAATCTCTGCACTGTTATGTGTAATAGTTCCTGCAGATTCAAGTTTTGTCAGTTTCAATTGGAATTCCATTGTGTTTGGGTCTGGGTGTCTCTGGACAGTGGTGCATCATGGGTGTTTAAGTTACTCATTCACGAACAGAGAAGCCAAACAGCTGCATCCTGGATGTGTATGAATGAATATGATCTAACGGGAATGGAACAGTAAAATGACAGCCTCATAAATAATAAATACTCTAGATTTTTAAGCCTTTGTTTTAATCCAATTCAACAATATTAAACCTCAACTAATTTATCCATAACCACTGTCATGAATCAAGGTAAGATGATGGACCCAAATGCAGACAGACTTGGACTTTTAACTTTACAAAAAGAAGAATTTAGTCTCAGATTAATACAATTTTTATCAACAAATCTCAATTCAATATCCTAATAACAAAAAGTGTCGGAAAAAAAACATGGGATTAGCTGGGATAGGCTCCAGTGACCCCCGCAACCCTGCAAAGGATGCAGCGGGTTTGGAAGATGAATGAATGAATCAATTAATAATTGTTAACAAAAACCTACAACAGGAAAATCATAAATATATAACTATAATGGAAATTCACACCTAGGTGGCAAAAGACACTATATTTAAAAAAATTCCAACTTAAATTTAGATTAAAAAATACTACACAAAATTAACAGAACCATCACTAACTAGATGGACTACTTACTTAATACTCTCAGGGAAAACAACAGGACGAGGCTGGACGGTTGGACATGAAAGACGAGACATTCAACGATCTGACAGGAGACAAAGGACGCACACAGACTTTTAAACCCAAGAGGGACACCAGGTGATGGGAATCAGGGATGATTAAATGCTAGACACCGGTGGTTGGTAATCTGGGGAGTGAAGCTAATTGACACAAGAGGAGAGATTGACGCAGACCAGACAGGAACTAACAAAATAAAACAGGAACTACTCCACACATACTCCACTCAACCCACACGACATGATAACCACAGAGGCACGAAACATTTAATAGAAGGTATGATATAATAAAAATTTCAGTGTTTTGGAGTTGTCAATATTTCTAGGTCATTATATTATTTTTTACTGATCTGATCCACTGGAGCTGCACGTGACCCTGAACTAACATGAGTTTGACACTGTTGATATTTGTTCATATCTTCACTGAAGTTTGTAATACCTTACAGAGACACAAATTATTCACTTTATCTTGCATTGTATTACAAATGAATAAAAATGAATAACTGGATGAGAAATTAATCTTATTCTGTGTTTTTTGAGCAGATTAACACCCTTGAACTAATAACTGCAATAACCACAAACCTTATTATAAACATAATCAAAAATCATTTCATGTTAAAATAAATCCAACAGAAAAATTTATATATATTTTCTTTATCCTTTTTCCATCTCTATTCTAGATTGTCTACTGAGACCTTGATGATTTTTCCCTGGAATATTGTGCCGCTTCAGAATTTCTGGGCTTCTGAAAGTATGCGCTGGCACGGCAATAAAGTCACATTCAGGAGGCGTTCAAGGAAAATGTAAATCTAAAGTGAAAAAGGAGGAAACTGGAACAGACTTCACATGGCGCAGATGTTAATATGATATCAATGCTACTTCAGTTTATGTGTAACTGAATCACAATGGAACATGATGATGTTTCAGACACGAGGGAAATTATAGCAGAATTTCCACTATCATGGACAGCATGTGGGGGGATTTCAACGAAGCTTTTTTTTTTTCATTACGTGTAATTAGATTTTGGGTGAATTTCTCTTGTTAATTTGTGCTGCTGTTATGAAAGCCAAGGGGTTAAAGAAGTATCAGATTGTGTGTGTGGTACGTCTTACTGCCTCCCTGTGTTATCAAATGCCTCCAGGGGGAAAAGGACAGCGCGCCGCCCTGATTTTAGTCAAAATTATCATAAAAAAACACATGAAAACCCACAGAGAAATACCCAAACTCAGCCAAAGAGAAAGACAAACACTCACAGCCAAGTAACGTTTGAAGAAAGCAGCGGAACATGGTCCAGGTTGACATTTATGCACATGACCACCGTCCGTTCACAGTCGCAGGGTTCTGGATACTCCGCCAAGGCTGCACACACAGGAACACCTCAGATATGTTCATCCACAATGCATGTTCACAAAGCATGTTCACAAGGCATGTTCACAAATATATGTTCACAGTGCATGTGAGTAGATCTATGGAGAAAAAGGCTCATATTTGAGATGATAAAGTCAGTACAAATTTCCACCACAAATGTTCTGTTTAACCCATAAAGACCCAAACATCCAATGGTGACCAAAACCGTTTTCTGATCCCAAACGTCCACAGACAGGGAATGAAGTGATTCCCAGGAATGCACTGGTGATGTGACTGTGACCGTGTGTGTAAGGAAAGAAAGTGACGATGATGTGACGGTGATTTACTCAGTGTTTCGGCTAAAGACACATGAGGCGAAAGTAGGGATTTAAAGGCCTTTTATCTGTTTGGTGATTGGACGGTGGATGGTTCTGATTCGGATGATTACGTTCTTCTTCTTCTCCTCCATAAAGTTGAGGATGTTTCTACCTGGTTTGTGTTTGTGCTTTTCTTCACCTGGTCACCAGATGTTCAGACGTTCTACACACCGGTTACTCCTCACCCTAATGCGCCTGTGACCCAGTTGGGCCACAGTAGTGTCTGGTTTCTTTTGTGCAGTTTTAATCCATGAAGATCCAAATATCAATTCATCTAAACTGTTGACCCACTCGTAAATATTTGCTGTAAAATACAGTTGTTCACCTTTTCATGGTCATCAGATACGACCCATTTGGACATTCAGAGGCTCCATAGTTGCTGTGGAAACACTGTCATCTTCTGTAACATTGATTCACCAGTAAAACCCATGGAGTTGAATCAATGACAGTGGATGGACAGACTGGACTTACTTTCAGTTAATGACATCTTTGCTGAAAAAAGGCAGATTTTCTGATAACTCTTAACATTAATCTGAGTTGTCATGAGGATCAACATGATAAATAAATTAAATATAGGAAAATACATTATTTATAATGAAGAAAATGTTAAATAAAGACTTTGATAAATGGCGATAAATCACTTGAATAGAAAAAAAAATGTGATAGGAACTACGAGAATAGTATCACTGGGTGTTCATGGGTTAAATCTGTGATTTGTCTTTGCCTTTTGTTCACCTTTGTTTTCTGCTTCTACTCACATTCAGAATAAACAAACCTTCACTCTCCTTCTGTTGTTGTATTCACTCATCTGCTTTTACTTAAACCCTCACACAACCTTCTACATTGCACAGCTTCATCCATGTAAACATCTGCACAAACAACCATCACAGAACATGCATGTAATAACACACATATTCACTTACAACACTCGTTCTGTGAGTTAAAATCCACTGAACTTGTGTTCTCCAGTCTTAGACCAAATAAAACGGCCCAGCCGACGTTGTCTCCTGGAAACCAAACAACATATTCAAGGCAAACGCATACATCCAGGAAAACATCAAAACCATCAAAGAACACATGACTGGGCTGAAAATATCAGTGTGTGTGTGTGTGTGTGTGTGTGTGTGTGTGTGTGTATGAATGTATGTGCCTGGTTTACCGTGTATCTATGCATATATATGTATATACACTATAAAGCAAACATATACCCACAATGCAACACCAACACAAAGAGCTGGAGATTAACTACTGGGTTTTGATTGATTGAAACCACCTGATTTAGTCTTAACCCCTGCATGTATGAATTATAATGACCTACTTTAGGATTTTTTTTGTCAACTTTGACATTCAGACTCATTCATATAAGAGAAAACTATTTTAAAATAGCATGAAAGGGTTTAAGACGTTTCAAGGAGCATAGTACGTAGAGGAAAACTGCGTACTATGACATCATATATCAGGCCCTGTTATTACTTGAGATACAAAACCACCACAGTCAATATGATTTAAATACAGGATGATTTATTGGACCTGATGTCCACGGTGAACTGCGGTCGGAGGTACTGACAGCAGAATTAACCAACAAGTGCCTGTTTTGAATTTGCTCAGCCATGTTTCAGGGCGGTGCCATTTGTTTGTTGACGTTAGCCGACTCCACTTCTACAACGATGACCTTCTCAGTTAAACGCCGGGAGCAACGTGAATACAGACTGGTACTGATTTGTGTAAAAAAAAAAAAAAAAAATTGCCAACCACATTTGGGAACAAAACGTCTGTAGATGCACATCTGCTAAACGTCAGAGGTGTGTTGTGATGTTGTTAGGAACACTGCTCCAGTGTTTAGTGGAACTACGACGATGTGGGCAAAGGGACAGAGGCTGCGTCCCTTTGACAGGCGCTGCGTTAACTGTCAAATCCATTTCAGATCAGTTTTCATCCAGTCTTGAATGTGTAAATATCTGTTGTGTCGTCCTGAAAAATTTAAGTGTTTTAGATTCAGCCACCACAGCCAAAATTGTGTGTAAACATAATGACGGACCTGTGATTATATAAAAGTACACTAGATATAAATATATAAGCTATAAGCATATAAAATAAGCATATAAGATATAAGTATTTAAGATTTGAATATGTAAGATAAGCACAAATGACATAAGTGCATAGGATAACTATAGAAGATATGAGTATATAAGCTATAAGTATATAAGGTAAGTATATAAGATATGAATATATAACTTAAATATAAGATATAATTACATAAGATAAATATTATATAAGATATACTGTTTTTAAAAAATTCAAATATCACAGGTCTTAGTGAAAATATGGTATTGTTCTTTGTTTTTTGGGAGGTTCTGGTAACTGTTAAAATCGGAAATCTATTCAGAATTTCAGAAAAATTACAAAAAAAAACTTTTATACATTGAAGCAGCAACAAAAACACCTCTGTGCTCCGTCGGAGCAGCCAGGTTACTGTCTGACTCCATTTGCCATTAATTCAATCATTTCGGGAGTTTTGCACATTGGGCACATGAGGTAAGCCGAAGACTTGGTTCGGGCCCGGCTCTCGATGCTCCGCCAATGCAGAGTTCAGCTTTTCTCCGTTTATTCGCTGAACAAAAACCCTCCGGAAGTGGTGTTGGGTTCTGGTTTGACAGAGTTCACATTGTAATTGAGCTCAACTTGTGCTTGTGGGAAAAATTTTTCCGCCAAATAAATGAAGAAAAGTATTTCAAACACACTTGTATTTCAAGTTATATCATGAGACGTATCCATATTTTTTTATTTGATCATTATTGTGGAACCACTTACTGTATAATTCCAAAGATTTATGTCCTGTAGTGGTTTTTGGCAGCTGGACTGTGAGCGCTGTGAGCATCCAGAGGGTCCACAACGTCAAAGTCTTATTTTTATCCGGTTGACTTCACACACACATGCACACACACACACACACACACGCAGACTCACCGCAGTGACTCTCGTCAGCTCCGTTGTCACAGTCCTTTCGTCCATTGCATTGTAAAGCCTGAGGGAGGCACTCGCTCATGTTTCCACAGGGGAAGCGGCCAAGTGGGCACGAGGCCTCCTCCCCCCTGTTCACCACCATCGCTGCCGCTGCAAACAACAACAGAGCCCAGGGGCGGAGACAAAACAAGGGCCATTTTGACAGTTAGAATTTAGTGTGGACTTTGTGGATGTGGAAAAAAGAAACATGAATATTTATGACATGCAGTTTTAAGCAGAAGCAGGTGATAGTGTTGTAACATCGTGAGAGTCAGAGGGTGATCTGCGCTGCTCTTTGGTTTTGAGACACTTGCTCTGTGTTGTGGACATGAAAGATTTAAACCAAGCCTTAAGTTTTGCTCCTGGAAAAGGGTGTGTTCACAGTTAAACAACAGACAATGGGACAAACTGTGTGTGAAGGACAGGGGTTGGAATTGAAGACTGCAATGCACGCACACACACCAGGCAGGTACAAGTTCTCCATCAGAGACTGGGTCGCTGCCAGTGACTCTGACCTCAACCTGTCTCTGAGTCTTTGAAAAAGTGTATAAACATAAGAATAAATATGAGAATATAAATAAGACATGCGCGGATTAATAAAACATGTTTGGAAAGAGGAGGATGATGAAGAGGAGGATGAAAAAGAGGAGGATGATGACTAAGAGGAGGATGAGGAAGAGGAGTAGGAGAAGATGGTGATGATGAGGAGGAGGAGAAGGAGGATGAAGAGGAGGATGAGGAGAAAGATGATGATGAGGATGGTGTTGATGAGTATGATGAAGAGGATGAGGAGTAGGAGAATAAGGTTGATGGTGATGGAGAAGGGCGAAGGAGGAGAAGGATGATGAAGGGGAGAATGTCAAGGATGATGTGATGTGGAGAAAGAAGAGGAACAGGAAGAGGATAATGATGAGGAGACGGAGGATAATAATGATGATGATTAGCGGAGATATTGCACTTCGGGAAAAACAGTCTGACTGCTACAGTTACAGCACGACACCACGACATCTGCTGGTTCAACGTCCTCTTCCTCTCAGTGAAAATAAAAATGAAAGTGTGTTCCATATATATTTAGAATGCTCCCCCCCCCCAAAAAATGAACAATTCATTCATCACCTCTCCATCATCCACATCAACTCCCTCAGTTATGTTGAGACTGAACTCTTGGGTTTCATGTTGGTCTACACACAGCTGACACTCACGACCCATTGATCCTCTTTATATGCATACATTATTTACCCTGGTTACCCTCAACTCTAATGCAAAAATCCTCTCTTTACTCCGAGTGTTGAATTATTTCCGTACATAGCTTCACTTTAAATCACAGAAACTCAAGGTGTCCGCACATTTGATCAAAGTGCACTCCATGTTATTAAAGCAGGTTCAAGGACCATCCATCCTCACTACACCTTGACTCGTATGGAAACACCTGCAAACCCATCTTTCTGACTCATTTTTTTTCTACGACAGCGTCACACATTTCCAATGCAAATAACAAAATGTCTTAAGCCACAAATTTATCCACTGCATTAAAAAAGCATTAATGTTTTTACAAAGCTGTTCCTCGTTACTTGCGTCTAAGGACCTGAAGCATTTCGTTCTTGGCTGTTTGCCTTTTCAAGTAATCCCAGAGATATTGATCGTCTTATCTGAAGCTGATAATTCACTTTGAAGGACGTCAATGGGGAGAGACTCAAATATAAATATATAAATAAATATAGTCTGTCACGGGGATGGAGGACGGACTCAGAGGTTAGTTTAAATCTTCCAACAGAAGGAGGTGCAGAAAACACACAGATGGACAATAAATAATAAATTATATAATATATGACCACCGGGGAACTGACCAGAGGTACTGACGAGGAGTTCGGGAGGAGACAAGAAAACAGAACTGACCGTGAGTGAAGACGAGAACAAAACCTTGAGCGTGAGCAGTGACGGGGACCAGGTGTGGGGGTCTGATGATGGACAGGTGAGTGGAGTGGACGGCTGAGTGGGTGTGACAGATGCCCAGGTTCACTTGGAAAATAAGAGAAAGATACTTTTGGAATGTTTTGTTCAATCCGCTGTCGTGTACCGGGATGTGGAGGTGACGGTACAACCGGGGTTCCATTTGGTTGGGTGTGTAACGGTTAATTCTACCAACTGTTCTACCACCATGATGGGACCCAACAGCTAACGGCTATCGAGCTGCAGCACATGTGCTAAGCTGTGAAGGGACTCCTGGATCAGGACTCCACAGGACTGGTTCGTTTTTTGGTTGGTTTTCTGCTCGTGAAAGCTGACGGAAGAATGAGGAGAAGGGGGGAGGACTGGAGGTGCATGTGAGTGAGTTACGGTTTGTGATCTGTTGCGGCTAGGAAAACGGTTAGCGGTTAGCAGCTAAAGCGCTATGCTAACGGTAGCCTGTGACGACAGTCACTCTCTCAGCTCCGCACAACACATCACTGCCCTCGTTATCACCATCAACTCCGGAACTTCAATCATGTTTACTGTATATATTGTATATGTTGCGCAAGAATTTCAATTTTATTGTATATCTGCTCTGCCCTTTTTTTTCTACTCTGTGCTGCTGCTTTATGACATTTCGTTGCCAGACCATTGGTCTGTGCAATGACAAGAAAGGAAATCTGAATCTGAATCAATTATGTTCTGATTGTTGACATATTACAAGGTGTTGTAATTACAGTGTTGTGGAATAAAATATTTGCACCTCTTCTCATGAAGCGATTGTAACCATGTGATTTATTCTTGATGCATAACAGTGGGAGATCCAGAAAAAAATAGAATAGAAGTTTATTGCCATTTGAACAAGTTAAAAACAGGTTAAAAGAGGTACATTGGACTTCTTTTGCATGTTCCCAGCATACCTGTTCCACCTGTTTTTAAGACGTACACTTGGCAATAAATTGTATTCTATTCTATTGTATTGTATATTGGAAGGGGGGCATTATGTACATGTATACATCTGTGATGTCATATTTAACTGCACAATATACACTTTAATCTTAACCCCATCCCTGAGGTGTAGATGTAATAGTGACATAAGACTGGTCTGCTGGTAGTTGATACAGGCAAATGTTTGTGTGTGTGTGTGTGTGTGTGTGTGTGTGTGTGTGTGTGTGTGTGTGTGTGTGTGTGTGTGTGTGTGTTTG
>JAPTHA010000007.1:18785321-18796652 GCA_029814585.1 Gymnapogon annona
AATAACAACAATATTCACTGATAATTAAGTAACGATAGCAATTATATAATAATCATAGTCATAGTCAGTTAACTGTTGTCACTGTTAAAACACCTGACAGCTGCAGGGAGGAATATTTAAATAAAGGATACAATAATGATGATAATAATAATAAAAATGAGAAGAATTTCAGGACTGGGAAGTAAGTGATGTTAATAGACATGGCTATTAAATATTGAATTGGTAGAAGTAGTTGTAATTGTTTAATCAACAAATGAGATGATGACGGCACTAATTACATTACACTACACTAATTTAGTTTCTTTTGGGGTTTTTTTTAGATATTATCTGCATCAGAGATTATGACATAAAAACTTCAGCCATATCAAAGATGCGAATTGGATTCTCTATGACAACCCCGGGAGGGAAAAGGCCGAAAGAAATCATCATCATCATCATCTGCATTCAGAGATTACATGTGCTCAATGTTACACATTTGAATAAGATCAATGAGGAAACAAATGGCAAACATGCTAGTTCACTGTTGTTTTCAATGTATATGATGAAGTGTCAGAACACGTAGTTCAGAGTTATACAACAGACTTGTAGATCTTCCACTGATAGAACCTGTGTAGTGAATGGATAGTACTTTAGATAGTATTTCATTAATCCTTCTGGAATGTACTGCAATGTGCAGACAGTGTTTTTAAGTAGATCTGACACAAACATTCCCTTTGACTGTTCAGGTGAAAGCGTGTCACTGGGAAGCAGGTGGACAAAAAAAAGGATCATATTCCCAGAAAACATTCAAATGATCTGTGTAACAACTTCTTTCACCTCACGTACATCAGGCAGTGTTAAAGCAAATGAGAAATGCCTTGTCACCGGGTGAGGAATACATGAAGGGATGTAAAACCAAATGGAAAGTTGATGCGTGTTATGGCAGGATAAACAAATAGCACACACAGATGCTCATTGTTTTGCAAAGAGGAACTTACCTTGCACAAGTGACTCGTTCAATAGCAGATGCCTGCCGGTTAGGGGACATGCATTCCTTCACAATCTTCTGGGCGAAGAACACTTGAAGGAGAAAGGAAATAATGAGACCTGAACATGTATTATATATATTTTAGAGCCTAGGTCTAGTTCATATGTGAACCTCATCCTTCTCACCGTTCTGAAGGACACTTATGAGTGTGACGATGACCAGCAAGTAGATATGTTCCACCACGCCGACAGACTCCATGACATGTGCGAGTGGCAAGAGTAGATGGATGAAGGCTCGGAGGATGACTGCACTGCACCTTCACCTTTTTTTGGATTCAGCTGAAACTCCAAACCTAATATGTCCCTCCCTGACATCAAAGACGACTCATCCCACCTCCAGCACGGACACGTGTGGTTTCCTCTTTATGTAAATGATTGTGTGACTTAATGCAAGAGGACAGAGAGGTTTTCAGTCACTTCCTCTAATTTGTGTGTTTTATCATTTCACTGTGTGTCGCATTCATAGTGACACAAGACTAAGACTGTCAAACTGATTTTAGTTCAGGGCCCGCATTCAGCTCAGTAAAATAACGGCAATGAAAAAAAACATGAAATTCCTGAAGACAAATTAGTGCAATTTTAGCAATATTATGCTTAGTTGGTATGGCACCGGGCTGGTGCATAGGGGTTCAATTCCCGGGATGCGCGTCCAGTGGGTTGTGTCAGGAAGGGCATTCGACATAAAAACTCTGCCAAATCAAATATGCGAATTGGATTCGCTGTGGCTTACAGGACCTACTAAGATGCAAAACATTGAACATAACATTTACAGGCCTGTTTTAGCTCACAGGCTGTATTGATGATCCTTTGAGGCTCATGGGCGACGCTTTTACTCACGAATCTCCTTTGACAGCATGCAGTTCAGTGTATTTTTGAGATGAATGAAGTAGTTCTGTTCTCACTTTGTTCTCACTAGTAAAACAGCACCTGCATGTGCTTTTCAATGGTAATGCAGCTTCACTTCCAGGACATATGTTTTGAAATCTACAAAATGTAAACAAATAAAAAACTACATTAAAATATGACAGGAAAGCGCATAGACTAAAAAAATAATAAAAAAAACAGTAAAATAAAATACCTAAGTTAATGCTCTTGTTGAGTGTCTTGAAACTTGGACTTAATTTGTTTTATTCTATATCAACATACATTCAGACTTACCAAATATCAGATTCTTGGTTTGTTTTTTTAGCTGATATAGCCAATTTGTTTAGACGTCTCTTAATGTTATTGGCCATAATCATTGCGTTAATTGTTGGCTACGCCGGGATAAGCTAAAGTTAGCTGTAGTGTGTACACTGTAGAACAAAGCTTCGGTGGTGTTTAGAATTGGTCGAACATGGTATTTTTCTATTTCCCACAGGAATATTTACTTGTTACTGAAGCTCGGGCTGGACAAGCGAAGCTTTTGTCCACGGCGAACGCAACTCGTGTCTTTAACAGGTTAATTCATGATGCGGATGTAGGTTATGCTAGCTAGCAGCTTAGAGTTAGCACTGTCGCGAGTTGCAGTAACTGGAACACGTCACACAATGTGTTCACAGTGTTAGTATTTATAGATGGCACAGAGATATGTTAAATCACACTGAAAGACTCTCTCTATATCTTTGTATAAATAAAATGACATATAATTAATTCGTTTAATTATCAGCTTTTGATTAGAAATAACAGTGTCCCATATGGTCTAGCGGTTAGGATTCCTGGTTTTCACCCAGGCGGCCCGGGTTCGACTCCCGGTATGGGAACGAAGTTTTTTTTATTTCCAATTCAATGCTGTCATAATGTGATACATTACAAATACATTTACTTTTTTTTTTTTACAAAAACGCTAATAAAGCAGATGATTAAAAAAAAACAAAATGAACAACGTGACAGTATGACGTACGCCACAGCACGTTTGACTTAACGCTAATCCGCTCCTTACAACAGTTCTATTATCATCAGACCCCAAAAATGCACTAAAATATCTCAAGTGGATGAGACAACTAAATACATAACTTAATTAACTAGAAATAATGACGATTTCAAAGTTTCCTGTGTTTTAGTGTTACATGAAAATATTCATAACGTCCAATAAATACAATCATATATCTAGAAGTGATGAGTATAATTGCATCAATATTCTACCTGCTATAAAATGTTTTGTGTTTATGGATCATTGTAATGTACATGTATCAATTATAAACTGAGGCATAATATTCTTAAAACTGCACTTTTATCTTTGTGCTCTAAAACAATGCCAAATATTTTTATTTTTTTAAAGATATTTTATTTTTTTATTTCGATACATTTATATGATATATCTAGTTTATATATGTTTTTTAATTCGTTATACAGTTTGTTTGTTTTTTTTTACTGGTCTGGTCCACTCAACATCATATATCACATTGGTCCTTGAACTGACCCATTTTAGATGACTTCCACCACAGTGGCGGGCCGTGCATTTCAGACCTGGGCCTGCAGTGATGCCCTACCCGACTCAATCCACCTCTTAAAACCATAATTCTGATCCATGGCTCTACACATGACACATTTAGACCAAAACACATACAACTGTATCACCTGAACATAAAGTCAAGTACAACAGAGTTGTAGAGGCAGATTTTGGACACAGGCAACACAATAGTGAATAATGATAAACCCTGCCCTCCAAAGCTCCATCTGGGGCTGGAAGCTGAGCAACAAACTTAGGAAAGCTATGAAATGAAGAGTATAGACCATGGGGAAAAATGTAATACAATTTGTGGAAAAAAATATATTAAAAAATATATTCCTGATTATGTTTAGGCCAGTAGAGAAGGCTTTGCTGGCCTGGAGGGTCCATCACTGCCTGGATGTCACGATGTCCTTTTTCCAGAAGTTGGTGATGACCAGATCATAAACTGAACCAGGCGTGATAGAAGAGGGAAACATCTAAAACATGCAGGACACCGACCACAGAGGTGGTCACAGAGCTTCCCTGGTCCTCTGTGGTCCTCTTAAGGACCAGGGAAGCCCACCCATGCTCTAAATGGTAAAATGGATTTCATTCATATTGTGCTTTTCTACACATTTATGGCACTCAAAGTGTTTCTCACCCAATCACACACCAGTGAGTAGCTGGTGCCATGCAAGGCACTGCCAGGCTCCACTGGGAGCAATTCAGGGTTCAGCGTTTTGCTCAGGGACACTTCGATATGTGGAGAGTCGAAGCTAGGATTTGTTCGAACCGCCGATCCTTTGGCCACTGGACAACCCGCTCTACCAACTGAGCCACAGCTCTAGGCATTACTGTCTTTTCAGTCTCTTCATATTAGTTCAAATATTCACCCTGAAGTCTGCAAATGAACAACATCTCTAGAACTGGCGTGCTTTTCTATAAAAGCTTCACTTGAACTCTTGGCATTGGAAGTCAATACAGCGTAAACCAGGGATTCTCAACTTTGGTCCTTGAGGCACGGTGTCCTGCATGTTTTAGATGTGTACCTGTTCCATCACACCTGGAAGTCATTACATTTTCTCAGGCCATAGAGCCGAGATTATGAACCCCATGAGGGCCAGCTGAAGAACTGTTGTCTTCTGCATCACTTAAAAACAAACAGGATAAATAAAAATGCACTAAAACATACATTAAAAATGCTAAAATGAAGTGACATTCGTCAGCCGTGACAAGAGTCGCCTGCATTCAACAGCACCCCCATCATTACATCCTCGTCATAGGACTCGTAACACAACTGTCAGAGTTTCTGTCAAGAAATATGCCAGGTTATTCAACTGAAAACGCCATAAATGCCTGTATCCAAACAATGATCTGGATCACCCCCAAAACCTAATCACTTGGTCTTGGTCCCATTTTGGACATTTATGAAAAATTTCATGAATTTTGTCCATAAGCTGTTGCATTAAGTTGCAAACTAAACACAGACAAACCCCAGTGAATACATAACCACCGTAACAGAGGACCTAACACAGAGATACTGTGGACTACAGATATTTTAAGATATACCTTACTTTGTTCAAAGCCCTGCATGTATTTCCATATATTTTATGATTTGAATATTTCATGCATCTGTAGAGACATGACAATATTGCTGATCAACACATTAACTTTGGTTATTAAGAATATTGAAAAAAAAACACTGAATAACTTCAATCAAGAACTTTAATATCACAATTGGACATTTATTTTAAGCATTGAGGCAATATTAAATTACATCAATTAAAACACTTTGTACAAGTTGTCACGTAAAGAATTCATTAAATCACATAATGAAATGGTGACGTGAAAATTACAGCTCTTATCAAGCAATTTAATTGCTATAAAAATAATAAACTAAGCAAAGTCTTGTCTGTGAACATAGTGGTTTCACACAACTAAAGTACGTACAGTATATACACTAGAAAGTGCAAAAAAAAACGTCAACGCTTTTCATTCAACAAGAACAACCTACATAATCTTCACCTGTATAGACCAGGCTGCTTATTTCATTAGGAGTGGTGTGAACTAACTGTAGTTACTTTGCATAATTATTTTCTTGGTTAGTGAAGACACGATAAATGTTATCCGTGCTCACACTCATAGATAACATCCACCTGATAGCTTAAAAAAAAATGTCGAGGCCACTAAGTGCTTCTCTCTCCATCTCAGTTGGCTGCTCGGCCACGGCCTGACAGATGAACTCATCCAGGAAGTTCTCCGTAGCAGAGAAGATTGTTCCCGTCGCGCCAGTGTTGGTCTGTGACACTCCATTCGATGCCGTGGCTCTCCAGTCTAAGTGGTCGCTGCGTTCCTGCCCGCTGGCCAACATCTCCAGGAACCCCGTGCTATCTGGCGAATGGTTGCTGGCCGTGGTTGCGGGTGAGAGCAGGTCTGAGAGCAGATCCTCACAGGTGGAGTCGTCAAAGGTGCTGGAGGTAACGGTGCTGGGTGAGTCCAAGTAGGTTGTGTCCGGTCGAAGGTTCCCGTCTGTCTGTTGAGACAACAGCTGGTTCAACTTTGCGAGCTTCTTCTTTTTGGCTTTCAGCTTCTTCATGAGCTTGTACCTGAGCGCCTCGGTCTGACTCAGACCTGGAGGAACATTGGACAGAAAGCGCTTGTATTTCTTTAAGGAGCATGTTTCAGGGAGCACTGTTGCTACAGAAGTAAACGGTGAAGTCCCGGACACTGCATGAGGAGTGACGAAATGAGGCGGTTTTGTATTGTGAGTGGGAGTAACCGGAGGTAGAGAAGGTCTGAGTGCATTCATGTTCTTAGAGCCGAACGCGCCATACATCTCTGCAGGTTTCAGAGGCAGACTCCCGGTTTCTTCTGTCCTGAGAAGTTGTCTGGGACGCGGCCCGGCGGCGGGGGGCTGAGGTCTTCTTACTGGGTTGGGCGTAGAGTGGGTCAGAGTGGCGGGCTTTACCTGCGTGATGGCCGATGGTGGGGGTGTGGGTGTGGGGGTCAGCTTTGCATCAGACACGTGAGTTTGGCTGAGTGGACGTCTGCTGACAAGGTAGGACCACCGGGCATTCTGATCCGGCGTTCGGGGAAGCTGATGAGTGGGCGGCGAGGCGGGGGTAGAAGACACGGGAGAGGGGATAGTGGTTGGCACTGTTACATCAACAGAGTCATTGGTGTCAACTTTAGTGCTCTCGGGGTCTGCGTTTGACGTGGGGGCCTTTTTCCCTCTTTGCCTGCTGACGGTTTTCCTTGTAGCTGCTTGGCCCCTCCCTCTCCCCCTCCCCCGTCCTCTTCCTGGCCCCGCCCCTCTTCTCCTGGATGTGGGCACATACGTGGGGTCGTTGGTTGAAGCCTCACTCGAGCCACTGTCGGACAAATTAGCAGCTGGGTCCTCAGGGTTACGAGACTGGTCAACATCTACAACAGTGGAGGAGCTGTCGGGGTCATGGATTTGAGGTGTAGTGTCTGAAAAAGGTAAATCCTGAGTTTTTTCACTGTCCATTGCAGGCTGCGTTTCCGAGTCTCCATTAATCTCCACCAACGTAAGTGTGATGATGTCATTATGGGTGAGTCCTTCGAAGGCGTCGAGCAGCGTTGTAGAGCCTATGGATGCGTCCGCGGCTGCCGTGACTGTCATGTCCGTGATGTCAGTGTCATTACCGGACTTGGACAAGGCGCAGATAATGTCGGTGTCATTTGGAGATGCCAGGAGGGAGTGGCTGGGGGCACTCGGCACTAGGTCATGGTCTCTTAAGTGCACGTTTGTTTCTGTCCTGCTTGTGTAGGGTGGGTTTTCAGTGAATGTGGTGGAGGGCGAACACACATAAGGCTCTTTATGCTCCTCCTCCTCCCAGAATGCAATATGGATCTCCTGAGCAGGAACCTCAAGTCTTTGATGGACCTTACAATGTGGATGTTCCAAATCATCAAATTCCAACCAAGAACCTGCAACAAAGAAACATTTAAAAAAATTACATAACCAGTTCATGCATCTTTTAACAGAAATACTTTTACAAATTAGAATAATTCATATGCAATTTTAGCCCCATTTGTTGTTGAACTATCACTGATGTGTGGAACCATCAGTGGAAGATTGTGTTCCATCACGTTGTTTTTTTAAAGAGTTGCAGGGTCAAATCTGTGATGGTCAGACTTTATTATCGATTGTGGTTGAGATTCTTTGTTTTGTTTTGTCTGCCTATATATTTAGTCTTGTTTTGAGGAGAGAAAAAACACAGGTGCTGAGGGACGGTGTGTATCGCCAAATACTGGTGTCTTTTAAATTGAATATCCACCTGCAGCAGCTGAAATGTTCTGCAAGACTTTAACTCATTATTCCTGTAAGCAACAGTTGATACATCAGCCCACACACACAACCCTGCATCACCATTTGGGTATCCTCCGAGAAGTTCTCACAAGACTTTACACATTGTATTTAGCTTCCATTGGTTTATTTTTCGCCATTTTTTATTTTATTTTTTATAGTTGAACCTAAATACATTTTTTCTTCCTGCTTTATACAATTAAATAAGCCTCAAAATCTCATCAAGGTAAAAAAATATATATATTTAACTCATGACAAACACATTTTGAATTTAAACTTCGTTTTAGCTTAGATGATGCAGATAATCTGGAACTGACAACGTTTCATGAAAAAAAAAAGAAGTCCAATCCAGTATGTTTCATGAGCTCAGATATAGAAGGATCTGGCAGAAAACACAGTAGTAGAGAAAAACAAGTCACCAGAGATCATCACCCAATTAATTATGTGCAATTACTGTAATGCAGCTGTTAAAGACCCACTTATGAGTAGACCATGACCAGCTTTTATTATAAGAGAACATTAGTTGGCAATAAAACAACTTTAACCAGGAACAAAAAAGACTCTCACAGAAGCATCGTTCCCAAAAGACCCGGACCACATTTAAAATCGATCTAAATTATGCAACATAATAATAACAGTAACAAGATTACACACGTGGAGGATTGGTCCATTTAGTAGTTTCCATCAAATTGTAGCTCCAAGTCACAGATGGAGCCCATATGAATGAAAACAAAAAAAGAGCTGGAGCAACTGGAGTAAGGTTAACATTACAGACACCGTCCAGCAGAATGTGCTGTTGGCAAACAACTGGCAGAGGAGAAGGCCTCCAGTGACTCCACACTAACTTCAGTGTTTGGTTTCACACACAGTGCAAAACAAGATCAATGTATAAATGGCTCCAGTAAGTTAATAAACACACTTGCAGCTTGATGGAGATACCATCCCCATGTGTTACACAAAAGAAAGTAGACAAATATGTCCTCCATAAACTTACCATCAGATTTGGAAACCCAGGTGACAAAGTGCTTCAGTCGACTGTCGTACTGAATAACGGTGGTGATGGAGAAGCGTTTCCCCTTGAAGTTGAAGGCGTAGATTCCGACATCATTGTCAGGAAGACCCTCAACAAAGTGCAGCACAAATACTGGAGAAACTCTGGGCAACACACAAAGCAAATAGATGTAGGACCATGAGAACTAAATGACAATAGGAATGATATTAAATACATCTGTATGTAAATACTTAGGTAAAACTCCATAATGTGATTCCCTGATAAAGTGTTAGTGTAACAGTACAACTTTATCAACTATAATATTTTTCAGACTATAAGCCACGATTTTTTCATAGATTGGCTAAGGTGCGATTTATATTCAGGTGCGACTTACGCAAAATTATTCAAATGTAGAATTTCACGTGTTTGTTATTTTCACACTGACGACCACGCAAAAGGACTCTAGGCTTATGTACCAGTATCTGCTACTCATGTAGCACTGAAAATTCAACATGTCAACATTGCAGGTAATATATAAAGACACTTGAGACTGAACAAATATGCTCCCAAAAAGAAAACCATGTTCTGCAGATTACCAGCTGCAAGTAGTGAAATATGCAACCGAAAACGGTAATCGAGCAGCAGAAAGACAGTTTGAAGTGAGCAAGAAACTTGTGAGGGACTTGAGAAAAGTGGAGGTTACTCTTATTGCAATGAAGAAAACAGAATAAAATTGATCTGAAATCTGAAATTGAAATTTCCCCGAGTGGGACAAATAAAGGTACATCTAAGCTAATCTAAAAAAGGTAATAGCAGGCTAAAAAGTACAAGAACAGAGCTAGAACCAGTTAAGCAGAACAGTGCAGTTACGTCTCCACGCCCAGTTTGTTGCCATGGAGATGACGACAGCCGTCTACCACCAGAGTTATTCAGAAGCGACACAGAGGATAAAGACTTCAATGGATTGAGTGATTTGCAGTGACACGGAGAGTTTGGTAAACTTGTCAGCATGTTCTTTATGCTACAGTCCTGTGAGTAACTGTTAATATGTTGCATTAACATACCAGACATGTATTCAGCTGTTTGTCTATGCTTCATGCAGCTGAATATCCATCAGTGTGTATTGTTATCATACTGTAAACCTATTCAGCCTGTTGTTCTCTATTCTATTGATATTATTATAACTTGTCTTTCAAGATGAAATTTGTTCTTTTTTTAGGGTTTGTAAAATACATTTCCTGTAAAAATAATGTGACATACATATGGTTTTTCCTCTTTATTATGCATTTTTGGCGACTTATACACTGGAGCGACTTAAAATAAAATATGGTATATGCTTTGGTAAAAAAAAAAATAAAGTTGAGTTCAGAGTCACATTTACATCCGTAATCGGAACTGGGAAAGAGGCCACTGTGAAAAGGGCGACAGCTCACAGGTTAAGTTTACCAACAATTAATCCCAAGGTCTCCAGTTCAAGCAACAGTGACATTAGTTGAATTTGTCTCTTTCTGCCCATTTGTGTTTCCCTTGTTCTCCACACGAGTGACAGATAAATACTGAAAAACCGTCAAGACTCAGCATGTTTGTGGACATCCATTTGTACAGACAGGTCCTCACCTCTCTAGCATCATCGTCCTCCTCTGGTTGTTCCTGCAGCACCTGTTGCAGGGGCCAAGGTGAACTGCTCGGAGCGGGTGCCAATCAGCCACGACATTGGTGAAAGTGGGAAGAGTTTTTGTAACTCTGGAAAAACACAGAGGGACATGTGTTTAAGGTAAACACAAGCAGTTGAAGATATATGCACAATCATAAAGCTCATGAATATGGAATTAATTTAGTTCAGTTTGAATATATTGTGACATACTTAGTGTAATACTTTAACTACCTCTGTCTTATTTGTGAAAAAATATGTGCAAAATAATTTTTAATTTTCAATGTCAAAATAAACGAGGGTTAGAGGATTTTCCATCAACTGCAACAGAGACCAATTGACACTGTGCACAATGCAAGCCAATTCAACTTGTGCTTTGAAATTATCTTTTTTTTTTTCTTTAAATATTTTGCTTTATTTTTAAAATTATAATTTTTTCCAGTTTGCGTAGATGTCTTTCTCAATCATATGGTCAGGATCCAACAACAGTGCTGTTTTTATTTATTTATTTTTTAATAATTGAGTAAAACTCAAGACCGTGATCTGACGAGTGAATTTGCTTTCCAATGTCCAAATATGAAAACACTGATATCATCACGATGTGAAACGTACACTAGAAGTCTGACTACTGAAGGTGGCGACACAACAAAACAGAAGTGAGAACACGATGAAATTGATGGAAAAGATGTAGCAAGACAAAATGTATTAAATGATAGAAGAGGTGTGGGAACGAACAACACAAAAACACATGTTCAGTAATAGTTTTGAGTAGGGCTGGGCGATTTTGTCCCCCAAAAAAATCTCAGATTATTTTTTTTTAAAACTTGATTCACGATTCCATTTTTTTTCCCCTGATTTACAAAAACATAACTGCGGACAAAAATTGTTTATATGTAAAATAAGTATAACTTTATTGTATT
>JAPTHA010000007.1:18800678-18816818 GCA_029814585.1 Gymnapogon annona
TACTGTTTATAGTACTGTTTACACTGATGTGCAGTATTTTCACAGTTTATAGTACTGTTTACATTGTTACATTGTCCATCTTATTTATTATTTATATTGACTGTGTGTGTTGTCATATTTACACTGCAGTCACTCTTGGCTTTGGATTCATTTCATCAACTGTGTACTTTTCTATTTCCATATTTATTTGTGTTATCAGCTGACAATATTATGACATTTTGTCACCAGATTCATTGTGTGTGTCTGTGTAATGACAATAAAGGAAGGCTAAGTCTAAGCTACTGTTTGTGAAATTTCCCCTCTGGGGACTAATAAAGGTATAAAGGTAAAGGTAAGAATGATAAAACTCATATTCTCTAAGTGTTGTTTTCTTTGCTATTCACAAACTACGCAATTTTATTGATACACGCAACATTCTAGATCAGGGGTGTGAAACATCCAAAGGTTCCAAACTGACATGTGGGATGAATTTGTTAAATGCAAAAATGACACATTAGATATTTGGAAAAAATATAGTTTGGGTTGCACATACAGACAAAAACAATGGAAAAATATGACCATAATAACCTATAAATACAGCTTTTTTTCCTCTGTGGAAATGTAAATATTTTCATGTAATTTTCCTGTATTTACATAAAAACTCTATAATTTCACAAAAAAGGAAATAACTTGAATATAAACAACCAAGACATGTCAGAAGTAATTTTATCAAATTACTTATTTGTAGATCTGCTGTGATGTAAATTGTAATAATACTGTTAAGATTACACTTATTTTTCTTAAGAATTTTGAGGTTTTTAATGAGGTTTTGAGATTTTGAGGTTTTATTCACATTGTTTTAAAGGACAGTTTGTAGTTGACATTATTGATTTGTACTTCTGTTGTTTTATTGGCAAGAGCCACTTCAGACCAAATTCGGCCCCTGAAGGAAAATGAATTTGACACTCCTCTAGATATTAAGCAAATCATTGCATGTGACAAAAAGGCGTTTGTCATTTTTGCTTGAAATTTTATCAAAATTCTAATTTTGTGGCATAGTTAAATGAGAGTCTGTAAGACTAGATACTAGCCGAGTTAAATCACTGTTTGAAATGAAGCAACAGCAACACACTGATTCGTTTGACGACTAAATCTTTCACTGCAATTTGACGTTAATTTTTAGCGAACCTTGGTGAGTAACCATTACAGTTTGTACCTCATCCAATGCCACTACTGAGCGCATGTCAATATTATACAAGATCAATCTCAATATTTTGGACTGAAAAGATGATTAAATAAAATTGGAAATTAAAGCTGCACTTTGAGGCAGGCGATATGACAGAACACTTTTTTTTCATTCCACTTATTCTGACATGAATACGTTATCACGGTGTTAAATCATGATTATAGCTCTTTTTTTAAACACGAGAGGGTATACGTTCATGTTTGATGTGTCGAAAACAATGTATTTATCTGGTTAAGATGAGAAAATCAATTGGACTTGTGTTTACAGGAGGAACCTGTCCTTTTATAGCTGTGACTTGAACTTATTGGTAGGAAACTAATAACGTCTAATCTATGTCCCTCTACTTCTTACTGAAATAATCAGTAAGTATATGTGTTTGATTATCTCCAAGCTTTTCAGTTTCTTTCTTCTCTAATCAGAATAAAATGAAATAGTTTATGTAGAGAATCGAGAAAAAACACACCTTGTGATTCACAAAACATGGGCCAAATAATTAATGGAAGAAATCAACATGCATAAGTCAGCAATAAACACCAATTACAAAACGACTAGCAGATTCAAAGATGATGGAATGTGTTGTTTCAAAGGAATGAAACTAAATTGCAGAGGAAGGGGGAAAAAAATAAAAATACAAAAAAAATAGATGTTAAACATACCTGTGCCTGTTTGCTGATGTTGCTGGATGGTTGCACAAACGTCATCATATCCTGTTATTAGCCGCCTCACAAACGACTGCTGATCTTCTTTTGGCATCACCTTCCTCAAACTCTTCAAGTTCACCAGAGCAACAAGTACTGAGTCCAGCCAGCACTGGTTGTCAGTGTTCTTCCAGAAAAGCCGCCTGGAAACAGATGCAAACCCCTCAGAGTCTGTTACAGGGGTTTCTGACTTGGTGTTGTCCATGTCCTTACATGCAGAGACATCTGCTGTCTCTGTGATTGGCTCTGTTTGTCCTCTTGGATCACTGTGCCCAGAGAACAATGTAAACATTTCATTTGCATAACAGTCTCCATTTTGGGAATTGGTTTGGTTCGAATGAGGGCTGCAGGGTCTGTCTGCCATCGCAACGAGACCCTCAGCCTCCTCACATTCATCTGGTCTTTCTGTTGTAGGCGCTGCCTCGTCCTTTTCGGTGGTCGACAAGGCTTCTGATGACCCCAGTGCGTGACCAGCTGTGGCCAAGTGTGTAGGTGGTAGAACACCATCTGCACAAACAGCACTCTCCCTGTCCTTCCCCTGATAAGCATCCTCATGCCGTGGTGATTCCCACTGTTTCGACCCATCAACCGGGCAACTCAACTCTCCACAATATCCATTTCCATCCTCTGTCTTAGCTGCAGCGTGTTGGCAATTATGACCGTTTACAGGGGCATGATCTGCATGTTCGTTTGATCGCACACGTTTGGGTAAGGGTTCGACTTGCTCTTCCGGGAAGTTTTTTCTTTTGTTCCATGTACTGGGCTCCACGGGATCCAAACTGGCCAGAACATCCTCCAACGGCCGGCTGACCAAAGGGAAGAGGCACTGGGTGTGGGATGAGAGATAGGCAGGGGTTAATAAGGCAGCCACAGACACATAATGAATGGTTTTGTTGTTGTGTGTGTGTGTGTGTGTCTCTCTCTGTGTGGGTGGGTGTGCATGTGGCAGCCGTACCTGTGGGTTTGTGCAGAGTGTGATTGACTCCTGGGGGTTAATGCAGTAAGAGCGCAGAGAATATGTCAGGCCTTTCACGGTACACCATGGACAATGGGCCAGTGAAGCCGCTCTGTCCTGAACCTTTGAAAAAAATTAAAATAAAAAAGACATTAAGAATATTAGCTGCAATGTTAAGTAGACGGGCATTTGACCAGAGACAAAAAGCTTTGCCAGTTTCACTCTAAAATTTAAATTAATGAAGCATTCAAACCCACACATTTCTTAGACTAACATCGTCTGCTTCTCTTACTACTTTGCCAGTGTAAACATCATTTACTATGATAGCAATTCACTTAAATTTTAATGCTCATCTGTGCCTCATGTACAGAGAAAACAAGGCAATTCAGACAATTTGCACTTAGAAAAATGTAAAAATTACAGAAACACCTTCAATATTTGCCTTGGTCTGGTATGAAGGTTTCTGTTCATCAGTGTCTCATAGTGGATTTAATGAGCGTGAATGGTACATGTCATAATATCTGTATCATTGAGTGTATATAAAAGCATGGGGAACAAATATGAAAAACATTTGCTAAAATGTGGAGATCATATAAATAATACATGATTCTACATAAATGCAGGCTTTGCGCCTCTCAAACCTTTCGCCTTTTACCAAAGATTTCCGTTTTTCTTGGTATTTTCTTCATTTGATTTAGATTGGTACTGCTCTGTCACAGTATTTTTCAAATACAATTCAGCTTTGCGCAAGTGACAACAGTGAGAGGAGAGCATGAGCTCTACTGACTTTTCCCAAATACCCCGCCAGTGTTGAGGTCAAAGCCCCCAAACCAGTGTCTTCGCCAGTCATTGGCAAACCACTGCTGCTCTTCTGGATCACAGACGTCCAAGGCCATTCAGTAAATATTACCATGTCACTGCAACCTGGCTCACCACCACAGCAGCTGAGGAGAAAACATGCCATAGGTTATAATACAGAGGTCAACTAACAGTGGATTTTTAAAGGTGGACAGACAGAAACAATTACACAACCCCCGAGCCGAGGGACATCTTCAATCCAATTCTATCGTCAAATCTGGAACTGAACACCAAACTGTCCACAAAAATCTTAGACAAAAAAGCAGACAAAAAAGTCTGCAACACCAGTTACAAAATCTGATATTGTGCATTAACAAGAATCAGAGACTAAATTATGCCAATATCAATACCAATCCTATCAGCATTAAACCCCATCTGTGAAACAGATATTAGCTTGCTGAGTAGTCAGACAATTGTTGGAACTGGCACCTTTTTTCATTATTAAAACAAAAATCCCAACATTTAGAGAATAGTCTACACCAAATTTTTGCCAATTACATGATGACATAGAAAGACGCAACCAATATTATTACTATTAAGAAAAAGCAAAAACCTAGTAATGACAAAGGCTTCAACGTGATTGGTATTGCTTACTCAATATTTCGTTCACTCCATCAATCAGTAAAGTCAACATAACTTGACATCTAATAATATACATGTGTCCAATTTTCACTTTATCTTAGTCTGGTCTTAAAATTGAGAACTTGTCAAAACTATATTTCAACAGGAATCAGAAAAAACATGACGTGGTGTACTCTTTAAAAAAATACCCCTCGGCCTGTAGGGTTCTCCTCCAAGCCAAGATGCATCCACAGAATAAATTTGGTGCAGACATGTCAACGAATTCTTGAAATAACGTAATGGCCGAGTAGACAGAGACAGACGGACGTGCAGAAACCTAGAATTCCCCTTTAGCCAGTTGGCCGAAGGGTGAAAAGAATCATTCAAAACAAACACGCAGTCAATTAATCCTAAACATTTGTCTATAAAATCACAGGAAATAAATGAGTTGTTACTGGTACCAGTTACACGTGCGAGCAACAGGCCGGTTGGACCATTGACATCTCAGTCCTATCACCCGATCACAGATACAGGAGCACTGTAAAGGCTTCCCGACAAATACGACAAGACTATTTATAATTGTGTACTCAGGGTAAATGTGTTGTGGATGGACACTGAATAAAGCAGCATTATCTTGTATTAATACTTGCTTTTGTGGACACCAATGACTCAATGAATCGTACTGTTCAGATTAATGAATAAAATAAGACAAGATGCGAAAGTCGGTGGGTATTCCTCGACCGCGTGATGTTATCTTTTTTCAGACCACAAAAGCAAACAAAAATCATGATAAAGTCAATGACATTTCCATGCATTTGATATTCTGCTAGCTCCTGCACCGGGCGGTTAGCATGCTAGCTAATATTAGCCTAAACACCGGGGCAATGAGTTCACCAATTTCCCGTTCGTTTTAAGACTTTCTTAACTCAAAATAGTACTTACCGAGAATAAATTCAGAGCACCTTCTTCATTAGGTTAGACAAGTGCGAAACCTTAAGCGAAAAAAAACAAACACTTGCAGTCTCAAATCAGGGTTGTGAGCCCATGTGCACCCTTCTAGCAGTTCGTGTGAGAAACGTTCGTGTTCCGCTCGCCGGCTGTGGTGCAACGGCCTTTGTCGTCCCCCTCTCACCCGACAAAGGTTCCGCTGGTTGTTGTATCCAGTTTGTCGTTGAAGTGAATTGCAACAGACTGTGATTAGGTTATTGTTCACGATGGGTTTGCGTAACACTATCGCACATCCTATAAATGAGAAAGCATATAGAGGTGACTTTACACAGGAAAAACAAGTTGTATTTAATCACGTGGATATATCAAAACACTCAATACACTAAAATAATAAACACATAGGAATACATTTTTTGGGGGAAAAGAATCTACTAAAACATTACTGTACAAAATAAATGTAAAAGTATGAGAATATTCGTTTCAGCAACTACTTATGTATCATGAGTTGTTATGGTATTTCATTTATGCACTTACCCCACATTACTAACAACACTACCCGCCACAATATATAATCAAAATCATCAGCAAAATCAACAGAAAAGGTGTACACCTGCTTTATAGATATCGTTATTTAGCCACATAATCTTTTTAAGAAAATGAGTTTATTACTATTTAAACTGTGACTGTATCTTATTATACGTAACACCTAAATGACATAATTCAATGTTAGATGTACTTTATCTGGTCTTTAATTTAGTTTCATGTTGCTGGGGTTTTTTTCTCTCCAAATAAGCCTCATTAAGTTACCCAAATCACAAATAGCCAACTCTACATGACGGGGGTGGGATGGGTGATGCATATGTCGCTCTACAGCATGTGCTCTCACCTCCTTTGTACTCCCCCACTCCAAAAACACATAATCACAGACGTGCATGCACACGTCTCCCCCTTTTCTCTTCTTCTTCTTCTTCTTTTTGTACACCGCTCAATCCCGCCTCCCGCATGTGCCCTCCTCCCTGAAGCCCCTCCTGTATCTGCTGCTCTCCTGTCCTCTATTTTCCTCCTGATGACAAAATGAATTTGCATATTTTTCCCAGGGAGCGCTCATTAGAATGCATAAACTGGCCGTCTCCGAGCCTCATGAGCAGGCTATAGCTTTCTGCTGTGGCATCTCCTGATGCAAAATGAGACAGAGACAGGCAGCATCATAGGCAGACATGTGGCCTGAGTCTGGGTTGTGATTGGCATTTGGAATCAGTTTCACCCTTCCCGTTTTTTAATTCAAGGATAGGAATAAACTCTGTCAGCCATTTTCCTTTGTTTCTATATTAGCTTAGCATGACATATCTGTATGACACGTATTTTCTCATGAGATGTCACAGGGAAAAAAATCATTTCTCGAGTGCATAGGATATACAATGCATTGAATAAATTTGGCTTTTTTTTGCAAATGAGCCACACACATGCCCTGCGTATGTCTTTACCAAACACTGAAGCAAGTATTTAATATTGCTTGGTGTCATTTTCCCTCCAGTTTGGGCCAAACCAAGTTTTACTGACAATTACCCCTCAGGGTAAAAATCCTGCTTTTGAAATTTTAGTAGTGGTGGTATTCTCAAATGACAACAATCCCCCTGTAGTTCAAATACTAGCCTGATGGTGGCGCTACAAAACTCAGGCCGTAATGTTACAGAAATCATCAGGTCAATATACACAGGAAATGTAAATGACTAATATACAGGTATTCTATGATTGGTAACTCATAACCTTAAGTTAACATGCAGTTATAGTGTATTAGTATAGCACAGCAGGTAGAGGTTTGGGGTCTGTCAGTTAACAGTTACAAGATAATAATAAGATGCATAGTTCGCAGGAAACAGTTATAAATAAATCAGTAACAAAAAATCTCATGCATGTGGTGGCATTAGAAGAAGACAGATTACATTAAAATAACGTGTCTTGTGTCAGTGTGAATAGTGTCTTCATGAGAAAGTATCATTTAAATCTCTACCAGGACTGTTATTGTACCATGACAGGTATACATTAAATCTCTACCAGGACTGTTATTGTACCACGACAGGTATACATTTGCATAATCAAATGCAATTTTATAACTCTTGGCAGCGTTAAGTTCCATGACCTGTTTATATGCACAATAAGAGCAGAGTAAGTATGTTTTTGGATAGTGCTGTTGAGGATGCATTGGAAATGAGTGCATTAGATGTGACAGAGGTAAAAAAAAAAAAAAAGCTACAAGAGATATAATGTGGAAAAACCTGATTACAAATTTCAGATAACTGTAAGGGTCATATTGTATTGTAACATTGTGTAATATCCCCACAACAACTTGAAATTTCACGAACATTGCATTTCGGGTCTAATGGGTCTCATATGATTTTATTAGCATAACAGTGGTGGCATTATAAATGCATGGCTTCCTCGTTGATGTTATATTTTCCTGGTCAGAGGTATTAATTAGAGGTTTTTGTTTCTTAACTGCGCAGGTCATTAATATCTTGCTACAACAAGAAAATCTCCCCTTCGTAAAGTTTTAACGACTACACGTTTTATCTCTATAACTGCTGCAATTAGCAATGCAGTCTGAATATATCAATTGAAAACTGCACGCCTGCATCCAGAAACCTGTTGTACTGGATAGTGGGAAATCTTCCATTCATTATGTTACTGTTGCATTTCTCCCTTTAAATTTAGAATTGAATTACGTATATTATTACTGTGTACTAAGTAGGCGCCTTCCCTCATAATACTCAGAGTAAATGTCAGTAAAAGTCCATTCATACGTTTTCAATTAACTACATTAGGTATATGAAGCCTCATTAAAGAAAAAAAAGATGAGATGAACCGATTCTGTGTTGGTAAAAAATGGTACCTTTAGAGAACAGTCGTGCCTACTGGTGTATTCTATTGAGTTTTGATGCCTGGTGCCGTACAGTTATCCTAATAGGGTGCTGCAGGGTGATATGTAAGTGCCTGTAGCAGTAAATCACTGCATGTTAAAACTGATTATATTGAACAGATTGCTACAAAGGAAGTGAAAACACAGTGCGGTGTAATTACTGTGCTGTCCTTCTCTCATTAATCAGCCGAGAATTAAAATCACGGCACGTGCGGTTAGTCCAATGGAGCCTGTGCACTGATTGGCTATTGTGTTTTCAGTGTGTATCTCTGAGCCACATCTTCAAAAGGCTCGTGTCCGGTGGAGATCTGTTCCGTACGGGACGCTACGGCCGCTTCTTGTGTGTAATAACGAGTGTAAGAACGCCGTGTTCTCAGCACGCGGGTCTCTTAAGTGGCAATTTGCAAATAGGCTTAGGTGTATTGAAGCTAATGTAGAAGAGAGGCGTTTGGTGGTGAGGGGGGACAGGCCGTCCAAATACAAGCGCGAGACATTTCACAGCTGCCCCGTTCACCGACTACAGGCGCTCCACGTTGCCTCATTCATTTAAGTTGCCTACTGTACACTGTGCTCAACGTAGTGAATTCAATACTATGGCAAACACACTACACTACTACCAGCTCCGGCATGCTCCGACGGAAATATTTTTGTATCCACGCGCCTCGGAAAACTTCAGTGACGTTTCACAAAAGATGACCAATGGGACCTCGTCTTCTATTAGGACAATGAAAAGCCTCCGTCCAATGGGGACGGCGCCAGACCGGGCTCCGACCAATGAGGCGCGAGCCCCGCCGAGAGTAATGTTAGAGAGCTGAAGACTGAAGACACTGCGTATCGCCTGTGTTCTCTCACACACAGCCATTGCAGAGCATTGAGATCCAGTCACAGTCCCTAGGTAAGTATATACACCAGAAATTTTTAAGTGTCTGAAATGACGAGAACGACGATAACATTCGAAAATATTTTAGATGTGCGTTTGCCAAGGTCGAAATAGGCACATTTTACAGTTTTTCCAAAATTTCATCGCGGGGAAGCGTCAAAAAACAACAAAAAACAGCCGGTATCGTTACATTACTCAGCTTGGGAGTGTGGACCCAGACGCTCTGTAAAAAGGAAGAAATAAATATTAACTTTGAGCACACTCGACGAAAAACGCGGAAATCGTCAAATGCGAAAAAATTTGTATATTACAGCCGTGTCGTTTTTACAAAATGGAGTCGAATCACACGTTTGTTATCGTGTAAAAATTCAGGAATGTCTAGCGGACAGCACGGTTAGCGACAATGGTAGGAGACGTACCGTTAGCTAGCTATAGGCATTGCAGTGCACTGCGAAGCTGGGCTGCCTGTCATGTGAAGGCTGGGAAGCGTGCGGCTTTCGGGGCGAAGGTACAAAAATGCGAAAACCTCAGAAAAAGAAAGACGGCTTCGAAATACACCCGGACGTGTGTTTGTACGACTCAATTCACACAGCCAGATGGTGAAAAAATTACCCCAGGTTCTGCGCTTTACTGTAATGGCTGACTGTATTCGCATAGGAAACAAGGCAGCGAGGCAAATGGGAAGCCAGTGACAAGAGGCGCAGTTCGGTTCAACTTTTTCTAACCGGCTTTTCTCGCCAAACAAACTCGTAACTAGGAGATGTGACGACGGCAAAAGAAAATTCAATCTCCCCTGATTCGAACGACACCTTTTTTGGATTTTTCCGACGCTCGGAAAGCCTTTAAATACGGGCTTGAAATGAAGTGGTCGCCGCGGTCGCTCTGCCCTCTATTGCATGCAGTGCAATGGCTGTGCGTTGACACAAAGAGAAGGAGCCATATTCTCCATGTTAGTGGATGAAGACGAGCGGCCATTAGGAGCTCATAGAAACCAAGTCAGTAGCACAGCCCGCTCATAGACACAGTACAGACCCAATGTATTACTATACAAGGCGGCTAGTGCAATAGGAATCAATCGGGGAAATATTTTGTCAAGATCGCCGGCTTTCTAGACATATTTGTCGTGTTGCAAAGCGAACTGGGGGGCGGGAGGAGACATTTGAGGGGGACTTTCTTTCATGAAGAAGGCATTCTCACAAAATGGAAGAAGAAATATTGCCGTCGTTGTTGACCTCCTTTTCCTCAACGAGAAGCCTATGCGCCATTACTACTTCGGTCGACGCAGACTACTTGGGAGTTACAGTAGCGTTTTAATAGGAAAATATACACGGAAAAAATAGCAATTTTTACACTTTGAGCAAACACGACGGGATTTTTTTTACACAATACCAGGAAGGGTTTATTAACAACCCGGGAGTGTTTAATGGCGTCCTATAAGTCATTTTAACAGTTATTTTTTTCAATAAATACTTGTTTATGTGTAATTTGTGTCTTTTTGTGTCAAAGTTATTCGCGTCTGGAAAACACGCACATGAATGAAACGAGAGGTTTAAACACGGACATTTGTTATTGCAGATGAGGTTTGAAGAGATTTTTGTTCTACAATGAGGGAGAAAAAAGTCCAGTGTTACAGTCCCGCACAGGGTGAAGGTATATGTTATTATGGGCTTGAACTTGGGGAACTTTTACAACGCACTCGAAAACCGGAAAAGGGAGATTGTATTTATATGCGCAGGTGGGATTTTTTTAATGTTTTTTTTTCTTCTTTCGTCTAAACTAGTGGCCGTGTGTTTTAATGATTTTTTTTAAACCACCACCATGGGAATCAACCACGGACTCTGCGTTTTATGTAAAAGCCACGGCACAGATTGCTTGAATAAATAAAGGTCATTTTCGTCGCATCAGCTCTGTCCGTGCGGGTTTTTTTTTTTTCGGGTTGCGCTAATCGGTCTTAATTTAGTGCCGTTTGACAGCAGGAGAGGGCGGGTCACTTTGAGGAGCACCATCACTGGAGTCAATGGAGAGAAATAAACCACGATCCCACTTTAAAGTCATGCCTGCCTGTTAAGCATAGTAAAGGCACAACAAAGTAACACACACGTTATTGACTGTTACAATTAATTTATTTTTACATCCCATCTCAACTTGTCAAAATGATTCGAATAAAATTAAACATCAGATTTTTGTACTCCTTTTTTCCTTTTTCTTTTTTTTTTTTTTAAAGATCCTGCTGTCAAGATGGGGAAAGAGGTGGGTAAGCCGAGGGGGAAGATGTCTTCCTATGCCTATTTTGTCCAGACCTGTCGGGAGGAGCACAAGAAGAAGCACCCTGATGCTTCAGTGAACTTTGCCGAGTTCTCCAAGAAGTGTTCTGAACGATGGAAGGTGAGAAAAAAACACAGGAGCCTAATCCACTGCCCCTCAGTTTTACAGTTTAGGGACCAGAAAACTAAATTCAATTGGATCACAATTGTAATTATGTTGCCGTTGGACTCATAATTGCTTTGTAAAGTAAGGAAATACCCCCCCAAACTGTGCCTTAATAATGAGTGTGTCACTCCTCTGTATTTAGACAATGTCTTCCAAGGAAAAGGGCAAATTCGAGGACCTCGCCAAACAGGACAAGGTCCGATATGAGAGGGAGATGTTGAACTATGTTCCTGCCAGGGGTGGAAAAAAGAAGAAGTTCAAGGACCCTAATGCCCCCAAGAGACCCCCGTAAGTATTGCAAGTCAACAGTTACACATTTACATAGTCTGTAAGAACAGAAGACGCATCTGCAGGTCCAGTCACGTCTGAGTGGCAGTATGCCTTGTTGTGTATATAAATGAACTAATTTTCTCACATTTTTCTTCCAGATCCGCTTTCTTCATCTTCTGCTCAGAGTTTCGCCCTAAGGTCAAAGGTGAGAACCCGGGCTTGACTATTGGAGATGTTGCTAAGAAGCTGGGTGAGATGTGGAACAGCACCGCTGCAGAGGACAAGCAACCCTATGAGAAGAAGGCCTCCAAACTGAAGGAGAAATATGAGAAGGTACAGAAAGAAAAGTTCCTTTACTGAAGCTCGGTGGCAGATGGTCGTCTGGAAAGTGTGTGGTTCTTTTTATCATTATTTTAAGCGAATATCACTTTAATCTATCTTCTTTCCTCTTTTTACAGGACATCGCCGCATACCGTGCTAAGGGCAAGCCAGGTGCGGGGGCACCGGCCAAAGCCCCACCCAAGGTAGAGAAAAAGGAGGAAGATGATGACGAAGATGAGGACGATGATGAGGAGGATGAAGACGATGATGAGGATGATGATGAGTAGATGATGGCGAGTGGCATATAGTGGTCATTTGTTTGTTTATAAAGCATTTAACCCCCTTGTACACACTTCACTTATGAAAAGGAAACACATTAGTATCCAGGGGGTAAAAAAATCACAAAAAAGGCTGTGTATATCAGTTGTTTTTATGCTGTACAGTTTTTTTCTCCTTTTTGTATATTTAACACTACACAAGTATCGTGTCTGTATCTTTCTGCCAGTCTTATTTTTCCAGTGGTAGATGCTAGACCACTATCCCACCTGGTACAGTGTAAAGGGGTGGGCTTACAGTATTTACCCTAGCTAGAGGTGCACAGCACATAAAAAAAAGACAAAAAAAAGATGTTTTAGATTTGACTGTTACTTCTTTTTCCTTTTTCCTGTGTGTTTTTATTTTAAATTACATGTTATCAAAATTGACGTATCACCATTGTTTTACTGATCTTTATGTACCACTGTAATAGCAAAAATAAGAAAAAAAGGCTTGTTTATTGTTGAAATTTAAATTGCTTCTGATGTCAATAAACATTTTTTTTAATAAGTGGTTGTTGTTTTTTTTTAATCCAAATGATTAAAAAACAAAATTTGGTAAAAACAAAAAAAACTAACGTAATAAAATCTGAAGCTATTTTATTAGACAATTTCAACAAAATCTGAATGTTCTAAACGACGGTGTGTTATAGTTTACCATTGGAATTGAATGGCGATAAAATTTTTCTTCAGTAAATGCATAACAATTTTTTAAAATCTTTGTTTTGGTGTTTCAATTGAATAAAACCCAGCTGACATTCCAGTGCCTGAAGACAATCGGGGAAACATCCAATGAACCAAACAGCCCTGATAAGCTGTTCTTATGAAGAATGAATCACCACCACTACTGTAGTTTATGCTTTGTGTGTGTACGTGTGTGTTAACCTACTGTGCTTGTATGCAAACATTCTGGTGGAGGTACAATGAAGTTGCGTTATGGTCTGCTCTGCATGCCAACATGCATCACTGACTCTTAACTGTTTTATTTAGATGCAGCTGCTTCATCTCTCACGTATTCTCTAGGTCCCATCAAGGGGGGGAAAAAAAGACCATTTATATAAGAAGGATTATGTGCTTTGGAAACCCAGTGACATAAGAATATGGCTGGTGTGTACAAACCCAGGCACAGATACTGTACATGGTTTGTTGAGTGTTTCCCGTGGGGGCTGATCTAGTACAGATGAGTGGTGGATGGGGGTGGAGGAGGGAGGAAGGGGAGGTGGGGGTGTCACCACTTTACAATCTCAACAGGGACAAGGTTTCACATCTGAGCAGTACATTCATTCAGGGTAGGGTGCATATGTGCTGGCAGGCAGATCCAGCCTTGACCCTCCCGGATGAGCCCCCGCATTGGAAGGAGGTTGGAGCACAGGCTGGTAGAGGGGCAGCTGCTGACCTCTGCACCGCTCTGATAGAAGCCCAACCACAGCCTGAAGGTGACACAGCTCCTGCTGCTGTCCCTGATCGGCTCCTTCCAACACCAACACCACCTTCCTCTTCCTCGTGTAGCCATCAGCGGATCATGATAAACAAGAAACGTCCAAAACCTTGGGACGTATCAGGGATGTGTCGTCTACGTTTGATATCAAATAGTGAACAAACGAACACAATTAAACAGACGCGCGACAGCTGCAATCTGCTGTCCCTGATCATCAGTAGATTTGTGTGTGTAGAATGCAATATGGCCCGCTAACTGCACGCGCGCTTGGGAACGGAGCGTGTGTGTTTTCCCTCAGACCAACAGACCGATCCTCTCATGTTGCACCGGATGAGGCGCACGGCGGAGAAAACTATGCTGAAACAGTTGCGGCGCCTCTCAGCTGTTGATCCGAGACTGCGTGGGCCTGCACGGACCAGAAGTGCGCATACAGTATAGCAATGGAAGCTACACAGCGCCGCCGATGACTCCCCAGCCCCTTAATCCCAGACACCTGGTGTTTCACTGCTTTCCAAGCACAGCGACGGTCTTACAGCGACACCCAGTGGTGAGAGGCCGCAACTGCAGGCGGATCACAACCACAACACACAGAGGAAACCTGCACTGTGTGTAATTACAACACATCAACAACTGAAGTCATGACACTTTACCACAGGGGTGTCACACCCAGTTTAGTTCAGGGACCACATGCAGCCCAATATGATATCAAGTGGGTCAGAATAGTAAAAAAAAAACCCAAAAAACAACCAAAAAAACCCCAGCATGATGATGATTTCTTTTAGCTCATTCCCTTCCGGGGTCGCCACAGCGAATCCATTTTGTATATTTGATTTCACAGGAGTTTTTATGTCAGATGCCCTTCCTGACACAACCCACTGGACGCTCATACCAGGAATCGAACTCAAGTCCTCCATGTACCAGCCCAGTGCATTACCAACAGAGCTATCCAGCCGGAAAAAGAGCCCAGCATAATGACCTATAAATAAATAATAAATAAAAGTACAGTTTTACCAGTAATGTTTCTCAGCTCACAGATGGCAGTGCATCAACAAAGACACAAAAAATAAAGTAACAGGCAGAATATTGCTGGAAAAAAAAATCCACCTATACCTATATGGCTTTATTTTTTCCCACCATGGGTAAATTGTAAATATTTTTGTGAATTTCTACTTTCTTTTTTAAACGCTAAAATAAAGAAGAAACTTTGGAATTGTCATTATTTGTAGTTTATTATGCTATTATATTACTCATCCAATCCACTTGAGATGGTTTCAGTGCAATTTTTCGCATTTGACAAATTCATCTCATTGGCCCCTTTGACGGGCCGGTTTTGGCCCCTGGGCTGCATATTTGACACCCCTGCTTCACCAAGCTCGAGTCAGTTATAAGGAAAAATTGTGAATAATAAAAATGCTGATTGATTGTAGTTTCCAAGGTACTGTTTTAGACTTAGACTTCCTTTATTGTCATTATGCAGACACACACAGTGGGTCTGGCAATGAAATGTTGTTGTTTGGCAACTGACAATACAGCTCAAATAAAAAAAATACAGAAGTGCAAAAGTGTCCAAGCCATGAATGGCTGCAGTGCAAAGGTGATACAGTCAAAGGTGATACAGTCAATATAGATAAGGAGTATAAATAAGATAGACAGTGTAATATTGCACATCAATGTAAATAGTTCTGCAAACAGTGTAAATATTGCACATAAACGTATACGGTACTGTAAACAGTGTAATCAGAATCCAAACAGCTGCTGCCGTACAGGGCGCCGCCATCTTGGAATCTTTGGGTCAAAATATTAAATTGTGCGAATTAACAAAAGAAATGAAAGTCCTTCTCAGAGCTACTATCACACTGAAACACTGTCTGCACATTACTATGCATTCACTTTTCAGTTTCTTTCTATTGTAGAGCTTAATATACATAAACCAGTGTACAAATGCGTGAGTTTATTGCTGCGTTTGGCTGCTCCTTAGATCCACCAATGAGTTTGTTCCATCTGAAGGAAAGAAGAGTGTCATTGTTTTTTGTTTCTGTTTAAAAAAACATCCATCACCAAACAATTTTTTTTCACATATATACTAGTATTAATACTTGAAGCTCTTTAATTAAAAAGATTGTGAGAAATATTATATATCCATTCATTTTCAATTGTACTATTTTAAAAATGAGAAAAAACAGTAAAGCAGGTCATTATTTCTTATGTTGTAAAATTATAGTTATTTACTTGCATTCATGAACAGAAAAAAAGTAGTTTTACTAGTTAAATGTGATGCCTGATCAACATATTAAAGTAAGAGGTGAATTCCAGTGTCTATGTAGT
>JAPTHA010000007.1:18821727-18832132 GCA_029814585.1 Gymnapogon annona
CACACACACACACACACACACACACACACACACACACACACACACACACACACACACACACACACACACATATTACACATAGATAGACAGACGGACAGATAGATAGAATGGAATGATTATTATTATGACTAAATAATATATATTACTCATGAACATCATCTTCTCTGTTGTCTTCATCATCATCTTCACCCATTTATCCATATAGCTGTGATAGTGTTTATTACATAATTACACAGGTGGTAGATGTTTCTGTTTTCGCTACTAACAGCTGGAGTACATCTGTAATAGTAGTAATAGTAGAACATCCACTGGTAGTACTTGTGGTATTTGTGGTAGTAGCATTAGCAATAATTGTACGTCCACTGGTAGTATTTTTTTTTGTATTAGTACTAACAATTATGGAAGACAGTGAAAAAAAATCACAAGGTGGCGTAGAAGGTTGATGATAAACCTACAGTTAAAACCTGATAAACCAGTTAAAATGATAACAAAACTCAACAGCAAACATGCCTCTGCATTTATCTGGAGATGAAATACACCTCAAGCGGATATTTTCTCAGTAATTAATAGTCTGTGTATTTAAGACTATGTAAGTGTATTTGGCATCAGTTCATTACATTTCATATGGTCCTTATGGATGCAGACGGGTTCACAGATGGACTATATACTGGGAATGAAAGAGTGTAGATCAGTGTTTGCATCAAATCAAGTAAATTCCTAACAAATCAAGTCAAATAAATTCCAATCGAATCAAATCCAATTAAATACATTCCAATCTAATCTAACCTAATCTAATCTGATTGACTAATCTGATCAAATCAAATCACTCATTTTGTCCATATCCATGTGAGTGGCTGCGGTGAATGCAGGGCGGTTTGATCCTCATAAAGTCCATCCTCACCCGCCAATCTGAGAAACATGACGACTTTTACTAAAAAAGCAATTTTCATAGCCTGCAGTCAGCCACTAGCATATATTACAACACAAAAACACATCACAACCCTGTACATATCAAGTTTGTGTTCATTGGAGTGAGCATATCACAGCACTGCAGAAGGCATCCCAGAATAGTCTGATTAATTGCTTTTTCTTGGATAAGGAAAGAGACGAGTCACACTGCGATACAATGACTTGTGCTTTTTTTTTTCTTCTTTCCCCTTGGCCTCCTTCCTCATCACAGTAACATGTTCTTATTTCACTTTTCCTCGTATGAGAAAGCGTGTGCACATGCAGGACCAAAGTGAATGTTGTCTTTAAGCAAATGCAGGATTTACACACCATTTGACATGGAATGAATAATAAAAAAATAATAATCATCAAGTATATAGTGTAGTTGATCAAGTTGATAAGTGATTAACCCTTTCATTCATGAATGATAACCTACTCCAGGATTTATTTATTTATTTTTTGTCCACTAAGATCCATTAAGACTTGTTCATATTAGAGAAAACAACTTTAAAATAACTGATCCACTGTTGCATACACCCTGGATAGACACAATTCTGAGGTGCAAGTGGGCAATAATTTTACACAAGTTCCATTAGTATACGATGACATTTTACTGATGTGAAATTTCAGATTAAGAGCAGACCCTCTTATATTCTACCCTATTATATTGTATCGTATTGTATTGTATTGTATTCTTCTTGATATTCAGTGCCACTTCACACAACAGTTGTTCCTCCTCCAGCTGAGTCAGCCCCGTTTGATAAACCTGCTTTTCCAGTGGAACTCTGGGGGGTGACTCTTAAGGTCATAGTTTTGAGCATTTTGGAGAAATATGATTGTGCTGTTCAAAGGTCCGTTTGTGTTTACTGGCTGATGTCTACATCCCCAAAATGTCCACATACTCTAATATGGATTGCATTTATATAGCGCTTTTCTACACATTTTATGGCACTCAGAGCTACATTGGCCTCACATTCACCCATTCACACACCAGTGGGTGGTGTGCGAATGGCCACTGGGAGCAATTTAGGGTTCAGTGTCTTGCTCAGGGGCACTTCAACATGTGGAGAGTCGGAGCCAGGATTTGAACCGCCGACTCTTCAGCCATTGGACAACCAGCTCTGCCAACTGAGCCGCAGCTGTCCCCTCATATGGATTTTTTTGGGTTTTTTTTTTTGTCCTCCATCCATAAAATCTGGTGGGAAGTCCTGAAATACCATCACATGATTGTACCACTCAACTACTAATGTCTATGATTATCTAAAATATACAAAGTTCAAAACTCTTCACACAATCCAAATGTGAGGGCAGATTTTCATTTCATTTCCACACGTTGCATGTTCGGTGAATTTTCACGACCTTGGTTTAGAACATTGAGTTCAGATTTGGTGTTATCAATGACTGTCACCATGATGGAAACATGAGTCCAAAACCAGAAGTACGGTTTATGGTTCAAACAACTGATCTAAGGCTTTTGAGTGTAATCACAACATAGTGGAACTGATGGGAGTGGTGGATGTGATCTAAAGGGGTGAGGGTCTGATTGTTTTGCAATGTTACAAGAAATTGAGTGTGTGTGTTTATAATGAAAAAAATAAACATCAACTATAATTTGTATCATCTGGTGATGCTCTGTTGTATTGAGTGCAATGCAATACAAAGGAAAATCATTTAACACTGTTATCAGTTTCAGTGTAACAGATTGTGTCAAAATGTTCTAATTTGGAGAGGCAGTCCTGGCAAATGTGTGTGAAATTTCCTCCACTTGCAACAAAACACTTGGACTGATCCGCCAAAATAAATATGGCAAGAAAATCTAATCTGAGCTCACTAATTACCACACAATGAATGACCTGAACGGCTGCGTGCATCACTAGTGTTCCTTTATTCATATTCATTCATTTATTCAGAATTTGGACCGCTTCAGATGACCAAATGAGATGCTGAGCCAGCGACCAATCAGGTGCCGCCTATCTGTACCAGCCCACGTCTGAACCAATCACGGCCCGAAGGATAACAAGCAGACGGTTCACTGACTTTAGTGAGGAAAGACGGTTTTATCTGATATAAAAATATATGTGAAGGAATTTTTTTCAAGAAATGCTGCAATTCTTAACTCATCGCCTTTACAATGAATAAATGAACATTTTTTTGTCTTGAATAGGTTCGTCCACTAGATGATGCTGTCGTAAAAGACACGTTACAATTAAACGAAGTTGTCCAACAGAATAACAGCAATTCTGTAATCTGTACAACCTTTACAATAGAAGAACAGATCGGCATCCATTACGTCCTTTGAAATGTCTGCAATTGTGCATTTCAGTTCTGTCTTTTATGTGGCAGTCATTCGTGGTATTCAGCTTCATTCACTATTGTGTCACAAGGACAAAAACTGTTGATACTAAAGAGAAAATGTACTAATAAACACTCTGCACTGTTGATGGAAAACGACAGAAGAAAAATATGTTTTTAAAAATTGATAAAAGTTAAAGTGGGGGCTCAAAGACTGTCATTCAAGTCAAAGTGTGAGGGAAAAGGGAATTTAACATCTAATTTAGCATTAGAAAAAAGGTTTAACTTTTTTTCAGGATGGGAATATTCATTATCAGTTAATATCAAAATATCATTTTGAACATTTAATGGTTATAAGAAGGAATTTTGTTTACCACTTGATGTGTGAGTGAAAAAGAAAATGCATGTGAAGGGTGGAGTGCAGTTGAGAACATCCCATCATGACTGTATTTAATGTAAAAAGGGGTCATTTTGTGTCCAAATAATTCTAATAGATACTTTTTGGTCCGGCCTTGTTGTGTGTGTGTGTGTGTGTTTGTTGGCACGTTCTTGTCTGTTTAAGTGAACAAAGTGTTGCAAATGCCTGAGTAGGCGGTGACACAAATGTTGAGTTCTTGTGAAATCAGATTTGTCATCCTGCACTTGTAGCTGATGACTCACTATACGCCTCATTAAAATGGATGTTTGTGTGTGTTTTGTATGAAGAACAAGTCATACACGTGGACTCACTGTTCAAGTAAAGATGGACAGAAGATCGAGCATCAAGTCATTGGAAATCAACAACAGAAGACAATAATAAGGGCAAAGTAATATCATATAACGTGGTTACAAATGAGCAAGTTTTCAGAGTCTGTGGTCATTTATTGAGATTAATGTTTTTTTTATTTGTTTATTTATTTTTACAAATAGCTCTTTCGTTAACATTGGGAGAGGTGTGTTTAGTTTTGTGTCACTCCTGTATCCCCTTCTGTGTCAACCTCTGGTGCTTTTACAGGCTGTGGTTGTTTTCTTAGATTCTTAGATTTCCATTCTTCATATTTCATTCAACCTTCAGCGACTCTTCATGCCCACATGCATATTATTATTTATTCTTCTCATTGTTTATGCTTCATCTTCTGGATAGATTTTGACATGTAACTCGTCCCACACAAAACACAAGCCTCCACAAAAGACTGATAATGTCACGAATAGTTGCGTCATGAATTCTCTTAGTAACCGTAACATTCTGGGAGATGTTTTCCATCCATTTTCAATAGGAAGACCACAGTAAAGGTGATTAAACTCTTCTATTGTTTTAGAGCCGCCTTACATTGTCTTCCTATAGAATGAAAACATGGTTGAAGCTTTAAATGTCTCACGAGACTTTAGACTTTCTCAACATCTAATATGGTGATTTTGGAGTTGAATGTTTAATGTTTGGTCTTGTTTCTTGAATTGTCATAGATTGTTCAGATTTACAGTGGATGGTGTCATATATGTACAGACAAAGTCTTCACAGCTCTAGAAAAAGTTAAGAGGCCACTGCAAAAATAATCAGTTTCTCTGATTTTACTACTTATAGGTATGTGTTTAAGAAAAACAGAATATTTTTGTTTCATTCTGTAAACTACTGATAACATTTCTCCCAAATAAAAATATTGTCATTTAGAACATTTATTTGCAGAAAATGACAAATGGTCAAAATAAAAAAAAGATGCAAAGTTTTCAAAGAGTTTTCAAGAGTTCAAATAATGCAAAGAAAACAAGATCATATTCATTTTACAACAAATGAATTCAACAGACGCTGGAATGGAGTGGGTGTCATACATGTAGAGAAAAAAATTCAGTGGTCTTTTTTTGTTCAGACTGTCTGGAAATCCAAAGAAAAGTGTAACAATAAAGTCCAGCTGAAATATTTTTGCTGCTGCAAGTGATGATGAGTAGAAAGTGGGTGCTCACGCTGTGATTATCATCGACAAACTGGAGGACGTATTACATACAAATGAGGTGGACTGAGGAAAGAAAATAGGAAACATGCCCTTAACAACGGTGTTAAACATCCTTTTATTGATCTGCACTCAATATCTTCGTCAGATATACTCTCCAGAGTCCCTCCTTAAGGTTGCATTTAGTTTATATAAATGAGTGTGTGTGTGCGCGTGTGTGTGTGAGTTGCACTGGCATGATTCAGGCAAACAAATCACGGTTGAGATTAAATTTATATGTCAAGTGTATCGCAGAGTGTTGTGTTGATGTAATTTTAAAGAGAAGCCATATTGGATGACGTTAATACGAAGATGTGGTAAAAAAATGGAGTGAGGGAGGGAGAGCGAGAGGGGGAGAGAGACTATAATTGATGCAATGATAAAAAAAATAGTCAAACCAGGTATGAGTGGAATTGGCGTTGGTATGCTGCCTCAACCAAAACAGCGTGTTGAGACTGGAGTGAGTGAATAGGTTGGCACGGCCTTTACATTCACATATTGGTTGATTTAGACTGATAATATGTGAAGTGCAGAACCAATATACAATATTTCCCAGTTGGGAATTGCAAATCATATTCTTCTCTGCACTCTACCCATGCTAATTAAAGAACAGGTCTGGTTCTGTATGGCTGTGTACCTCAGACAGATTGGACACATAGGCCATCATGAGAACAAAGCTAAATTTCATCTTTTAATAACATCTGAAATGGCTGATTTTTGCTGCATCGACAAACAGAAACGAGGCACAGTGCTTAGTACCAAGACAACAGTGATGAAATATTATGATACCATAATAAATACTGTATTCATTAAGATCTTTAAAACATGTATGTGTAGGCATGCAGATAAATTCCTGGGTTAAATGCAATACCTATCAAATACAAAGACAAAGAAGGAAAAATCAAAACACATCAGCATTCATTACTTTAGTAGTTAAGTGTTGGAATGTTCAAGATGTTCTCCACCTTACCTCCAAACACTGAACCATGTTTCTTTGCCAGTTTTTCCTTCCGTCTTGCACCACCTGATCCCAGCGTAGAACAACGCACTAGGTACAGCTAGCATGTGCGACATTTTAGCACTGATCTTGAACACCAAACGCTTCTTAGGTCAGCATCACCACCATATGCGGCTCATCATCCATTTCTTTGGTCTTGTAAGTCTTTCTGTAGGAAGCACTAAAGATCTCTATCTTCCTCTTCTTGTCTCTTGATAAACACCACACTAGCTGAGTCTTTGTGAATGTGGCAGGACTCAGAGCCGTGCTCAAATTCCACTGTGTACAGTACGAACAGGAAGAGAGCCAAGACAGTTCCCTGTGGAGCCCCGCACTGCTCATTACTGTACTGAATAATGGGGATTTCTTGTAGCGACAAATCCACAGGGAGTGAAAATGTGCAGCAGTAGTGAGTTTTATAGGATATTTAAGCTCAGTGTTGAAGACTTGTTATTATCAGCTTTTTCTCTAGAATAGCATTTGACATTTGCTGCTACCCAGCAGACAACCATTTATTCATTCATTCATTCGTTGTGTCCTGGGGTTGTGGAGCCGGTCCCAGCTGACATAGGCTAAATGCTTTCTTCATGCATTCTTGTGGACACACTATTCATGAAGGGGTGTTAACCCCTTCATGAATGAACTATGATAACCTACTTGAGGATTTTTTTGGTAAACTGTGACATTAAGACTCGTTCATATTCGAGAAAATAACTTTAAAATAGCTGTCCACTATGCATGAAAGGTTTAAGAAAAAAAGATGAGAATGGACATCTGATACTTCAAGAGATAAATTTGTGGGTGTTTGCTCCTTCCCTTTTATACTACAGTTTATCAGTAGAGTGGAAGTCGTGGTCTTAATTAGTCTAATATGGATGATGAATCATTACAAAGGTTGCGCATAAGATCTTGAATGCATTTTTGTAAAAACGATGACGATGGATAAGGTTCCCTTTCACCTGCTGATTACACCCATTAGGGATCCTTGTGGTTAATGATCACAGCTATTCCAACATGTTTCAGTGTTTAAGTGACTATTGAAGATGGGAAAACAAACCCCAGCTCTTTAAATCCAATACCTCATTTTATTTTAACATTTAATTTGTGCCATCACATTTCCAATTTTCTTCTCAGCTCCCTTTTTTGTGATGAAAATCTAATAAATTTCCCACTTCAGAAAAACAATATTCATCTCCCCCCCCGTGAGTTACAGTCTGCTATCAAACGTTTATCTAGTAAATTAATGTCTTCTATGTGGGATTAGGAGGCAGATTCGGCACATTCATCAAGGGAATGGTTGTCGGCTAAAATTATTATACTGATTAAAGTTTGCAGCAGGATTGGATATTAGCAAAAACCCATTATGACATTGCTGTCGCTTTAGGGGCAAACCAAAACTCTGACAACAAAATATTTCATATTTTCGAGGCAGTCGTGTCCTGGATTTCAAGTGCTTTGAATTGTGAACATCTTGCTGAGTACTACTCTAGATTATTCCTTTAACTGATATACTGTTGCCTAAGCACTGTGATATCTTCCGCACTTCTTTCCCTTATATCATGAGGAAAAAATAATTTAATTGGGATCCCTTATACTTTTCAGTAATTTAATTATAGCCAACTTAGACAAACTAGTTCCTCTGGCTAAACTCCAAATCACTCACACTAATAATCAGTAATTTTCAGCCATTGGTGTCTAATAAATTTTATACGTGTGTATGTGTATGAGTGTGTCTGTGTGTGTCGGTGTATGGGTGTGTGTGATTGTGCATTCGCACACACATCCTGCTCTGTCTTTAAGCCAGTGAATTTCAGCTGATGAAGAGCAAAGCAGGAAGTGAGGCGCCGATGTAGGAGCAGACAGACACTAACACACAAAGAGTCGCAAAATGGACAAACAACTCCATTACTGAATGGAATCGGCAGAATTTATGACGAGAACAGCACATTTGGTGGGTTTATTAAATAAAAGGACAATTAAATGTTGATTAAATGTCCAATGCGCCTATGTGACCGTACCTGTGTCTCGCACCTGGCCTCGTACGTCGGTCCCAGTCTGTGTGTGATATGTTGAAGTAACCTTGTGTAATCCTGCAGATTAGGCTCTTGTCACTGTGGGTGAGTTGGCGAGACTCCTGTTTGCTTAGCCCTGTGTCTGAAAAACAAACCAAATCCATGCTGCAACACAGCGCTCACCTTGAATGACTCAAAGCAGCATCCCCGAACAAACACCAATCAAGTTGACCACCTGAAAAACAATGGCCACTTTGGAAGCTCTGATCCATTGACTGCTGACATGTAATCCTATTTTTTTGGCCTCTGTTTCTACATACTGAAAACAAGGAAACAACAGGGGGCATGTGACACGATGTGTTTTTAGGGCACGGTCCTTCCTCAAACGCACACACACAACGCTATCCATTGCTTGTTATTTGAGGTTATCTGATAACCTGACATCCTCATGTTAGTCACAATGTGAATCATCCCGGCATAATGGTGGTAATAATCCGACCTCCCGCCCTACTTTATACCTGCTGTATACTGGTCGCTATGAGAAAGGGAAGAGCTGGAGCAAAAAAAGAAAATGGGTGGGGGGAGGGGTGGAGGAGGAAGTGAAGGCTGAATCAGGTGCATGGGCTAGTGTCGCCTGTGGTTTTACTGTAATAACACGGAGCCGTGTCCACACCCAGGTGGAGTATTACACACCGCCTGTGTGCATGTCCCGCTAATGTCTGACTGTAAATACAGGAGTGAAAAGGGTCTAGACGAAATCACTGCTTTAGAAACTGTCATTATGTCAGCTGAGCAGGTAACAATAACAATAATAATGATAGGACAGGCAAATACGTACAGATTACACAGTCACGGTGACAAGTGGGTTTGTGCTTTTTATTTCTTTAAGGTCATTTTTATGAGTTTAGTGCCTGCGCCTGGGAGGTGAATTTGTCAACTGCAAAAATGACACTAAAGCTAGTAACCCACAAATAATAACAACTCCAAATTATCTTCATGGTTTAATGTTAAAGAAAGTAAATGAAGTGAAAATGTTTATATTTATAAACGATTCTTTCACAATAAACCAAATATCTACACAAACATGAACTTGAAATGTCTTAAGAAGCATAAGTGCACGTTTAATAATATTATATCTGTTAGTGGATATTTTGTGCAGCTGTAGATCCACTGTGAGTTGGGTTAATATTAAGCAGGGACATAATATGGTTGAATATGTACTTGTTCATGGTTGTTCAGGTTGTTCACATTTTCATATTCATGTAAATATAGTTTTTCACAGTAAAACAAAGACATTCTTTTGAGATTTGTACATTATTATTATATTATTTGATTGCTCAGGCCCACTTCGGATCCCACTGGGTCATATGTGGCTCCTGACTCATGTCCAGTGTATTCAATGTACTGCTGTCTTGTGTCCATAAAACACATCTAGCCATCGTTTGACCAATTTCCATGCAACAATAAGGAGCAGCCAAAGTGGTTGGAGCTGATAAGTGAAGTACTTGCATCTGCAAAATCAGATTTTCATGGATTCCCCTTAGGAGCTGTTTCATATCTTCACAATTTGTTATTTTGTGGTCCAATGGCTCACGTCCACACACAATTGAATATGACGCAAGGCATCCTGTAAATGGACCTGGAGGTGTACAGTGTTTAAGACCCTTAAAATCATGATCCACAGCAAAGTAAAACACTGTCAATGGAAAACTGCACTAATCACTCGACCTTAACTGGTGCCTCGCTAATGAAAGAAGTTATGGTAAATGAGCACAGAGGATTAGCCATTGTTGACTGTTTGGACTTGGAAATGAGTTTTACAGCAGCCTGACGTCAGACTTCAAAAAGCCAGAGCACAAAGAGTGGAAGGAAGTAGAACAACGATGCTGCCGTAATGGAAATATTCAGCCGGGTAATTCTACTGAGAAATACTAAAAGCTGATCTTATGCCAGAGTCATGGTTCCATGTCCAAATATCATTAAAATACACTGTGTGTAATCTGTGAATGTTTGCACAAAAATTTTAAATCATTATTTTCCGGATCAGCAATCCAATAGTGATCCCCTTATTTGAACAGAAAGACTCAATATGACAATAAAATTGCAAAATTACTTCACCAACACACACACACACACACACACACACACACACACACACACACACACACACACACACACACACACACACACAC
>JAPTHA010000007.1:19031241-19043546 GCA_029814585.1 Gymnapogon annona
ATTTGAAACACACGTTCTTTACCACTAGGAGATGTGTTAATTTCAGTGCTCAGTTTGATGGCTGAATTTCAGTTTTTTTGTTTAGTTTGTTGGGTTTGTTTTTTTTTACATTTTGTAAAAATTTTTGAAGAGGTTCCATCTAATACTGTAATATTGTCCATAAACAAATATCAAAAAGGAAAAGTGAAAAGTTAAGTTAAATTTAGTACCTATGTATCCGTGTCCTAGTTAGTTATCTAGTTGTCAATATCATCAATATTTTTATGGAATTTTACTTTTTTTTTTACACAAAAACCAAATAGAAATTGAACATTTTACTCATCCGATTCACTTGAGACCAATCCACATTAGTCTGTATGTGGAATATGAACTAAAAAGACCCTGATATGTCTGGCCTGGTTTTGGACAACAAGCTGTATGTTTGACACCTGCACTCTTTTGTTTTTCAATTTTAGAACATTTTATTTTGAATTTTTCAAAGGACAACATTACAGTTGCAGATGGCATTCCCAACCACAAAAGTAGGGTCAACAAAAACAAAACAAAAAAGGACATGTTGTGACAGAGACAAAAAAAAAAAAAAACCTGCACTCTTTTCAGTGGCCAGACATTTGTAACGGATAATGTTATTAATATTAACGTGTCTGGGATCATTGAACATTTGATGATGATAAAAAAAAATTCAGAAGTCGCATATTTCAACATGTTAGGAACCTCTTAAAATATAGTTTCCATATAAAAGGCTTATTTTCTACCAAATGCCAATTTCCTGAAAAGCTGCTGAACAGCTTATATCATACAGACTGATGGTGGTTGTACTCTCTCTGACAGACACACTGAACATATCGTAGATGGGCCAATGTGCCTACACCCCAACTGTTACCAAGAATGACGTGGTGTTAAAAAACACTGGGAACATGATGGCTTAGATGAAGAGGGAAAAAAAAAACACCAAATTGTTTTCACTGTGTCTTATTTAAGACAACACAATGGGGGAGCGATATGAGGTCAGACTTGATAAAATCTGCCATTTGAAGGAGTCGTGTGAACAGTGTAAAGCTGCTGAGTCACAGGCTCAAACTGCCAGGAATTCAGAGAGTAATGCTGGACCCCAACTCTGAAAAATAGAACATTAAAATGAAGCTTTTTATCTAAGACATGAAGGGATTTTCAAATACCCTATTTTCCAGACAATAAGTCGCACCAGCCAAAAATACATAAAGAAGCAACCAACATATACAAGTCACACTGGATTATAAGTCACATTTTTGGGACAATTCTTTTTTTATATATAAAATCCGAGAGCAACAACAGATAAGTTATTATTATAACTTGCCTTTTATGTTGAAAGGCAAGTTAGCTGATGGATATTCAGCTACATGAGGTATAGACAAACAGCTGAATACATGTCCGGTATGTTAATGCAACATATTAACAGTTATTCACAGAACTATAGCATAAAGAACGTGTTAATAAATTGACCAAACTCTCCATGTCACTGCAAATCATTAAATCCATTGAAGTCTTTATCCTCTGCGTCACTTCTGAAAAACTCCACTAACTCCAGAGGTAGTTGAAGGTCCTCTTCCTCTTCTGCGTAGCTGTCATCAAACTTAACACCAATAGATGTTCTTTTTCTTTTCATGACAAAACAAAACGCGCTGGTGTTACCTGTTGCTGACACTGACAGAGACGTCAAGTGGCTGAAGTACTTTGGTTGAGCTACCAGGGATGATGCCTATAGTGCCCTTACGTGGTTGACAGTGTAAAAATAACAAACATATGGAATTCATTCATTCATTTTCTGACCCTATCCCAGATACTCAAGGGCCAAGGTGGGAGTAACCCTGGACAAGTTGCCAGTTCTTCGCTGGGATCATTCGCAAATATTCATACGCCAGTGTTGGAGGCAAGCTGGGTGAAGAGTCTTGTCCAGGACACAACGGCACATGACCAGGACAGTGTGGGAATCAAAAATTAGACAACCCACTCTACCACTGCAGCCCCGGCGGCCATACATATGAAATTATACACTTTAATCATTTCACATATAAGTCGCACCCCAGCCAGATTATGAAAAAAGTACGACTTATAGTCTGGAAAACGGTATTAAGATTTATAAACAGAGTTTGACCCTTTGTGTTTACGACAGTGCATTCGTGACAATTTCCTGTTTCACAATAAAAGTCCCGATAAATCCCCATGGTCTGTCTCCTGAACCACAAGAGGTCTGTTTGTAGCAACAATATGATAAAATATTACAAGTCCAGGGGTGGGAAATGATACTGACTATACTTGTACAATAGATTAATGCAACATATGACTAATGTAATGTATCCATCATTGAGTTCACTGCCTTATCGCAGACAGACGGACAGACAGGCAGACAGACAGGGTGATGTTTGTGATTACATTACCCTGTTCGCCGTCACTGCGTGGGGTAATGATGTAGAGAGAATATGCAGATGGAGAGGTTGTCGAGCATTCATTTGCTGAACAAGGACAGTGTGAGTTTGGCTGAAGTCTGTACAGATGGACAGAAGAAAATCCGAGATCACAAATGTGACGGAAAATAGACTTTTACAGAAGAAGGACTGTCCTTTTAATGGAGAGATTTTAGCTTAATGGTGGTAGTTTCAGACATTTTTGGACAACTATTAAGAACTTTGGACTTGAAAGGGTTAAATATACCCTTTCATGCACGAATGATGATAACCTACTTCAGGATTTTTTTTTGTCAACTGTGACATTAAGACTCATGCATATAAGAGGAAACAATTTTAAAATAGCTGTAGCACACTGTAGTATTCCAGGATTGTTTTTGTCATTAATAATTCATGCTTAAACATATATGATGATTTCTTTTGGATTTTTCCCTCCCGGGGTCACCACAGCCAGTCCAATTCACATATTTGATTTGGCAGGAGTTTTTTTTACTTCGGATGCCCTTTCTGACACAACCCACTGGTTGCTCATCTGGGGAATCAAACCCAGGTCCCCTATGCACCAGCCCGGTGCCTTAGCAACTGAGCTATCCAGTCAGGCATGTTTAAACTTATATGCATTATATAAAGTATACTATTTAAACTTAAATATGTTGCGCCCTTAAACAGACCAGACTCTGTCATTTCTTTTTGACAACTTTATTTTGCTTTCTGTTTGGTTGAGTTGCAGTGATCCACACGATGACTCACAACAAATGCTCACATCAACACAAACTGGACATTTTTCACACGGCCCTTTACTGATAACATCATCAAAATACTCCACCAACCTCTGTTCCAAAATTAATGAATATCTTCAAAATAGTTAAAAAATGAAATTATAATATATTTTCTCCATATTTGGTTGCAACAAATATTGAACAAATGTTCACGAAAATATTGAATGGCATGATGAACATACTGACAATTTTTAGCTTTCTGTTGAGACCATTCTGAGAAGATAGTGCTGCCACTTTGTCACAATGCGACGCCCAAAAAGCATCCGAGTAATAACAAGGGGGGAGGTGATTTCCTTTGAGGTGAGGAGAAGATATGATGCATCCCTGAAAGCTGGAAGAGAAGAAAAGACGGGAGGAATCTACTCAGAGACATGAAGAAGGAGTGACGGGGTGTCAGGATGGGTGTCACGCCCTGCTCTGATTCTATTGGTCTCACAGAGATGAAAGTGTCAGCAGTGGAGACAGTTATCTGAGAGGCACAGGAGGAGGGAGAGAGAGACAGTGGGAGGGGGAGAGGAAGAGGAGGTAGAAGATGTTGAGGTAGGATTTGCTTCAGGGATGTCAACATGCCCTCTGATTGGACGCTCAGCAGACGGATCCAGATGCATCATGGTCTCAGTTTAATTCAGTTTATTGTGTCCACAGGTAAAGCATATAGTCAGCTGAGCTCTCATTCAGAATGAGCCCTGATCCCTGGGGGTGTTTACATTTCAACTCCTTAGGCCCTGACCCCAACAATAGGAGTTTTGGACTTTAACCTCTGGCTCCAGCTCAAAGCGGGGATCATAAAGTCCAACGTGAGCCGCACCCACCCCAAACTCACTATATCTGTTTCCTATATGTAGTTATTTTGTGTGTGTCTGTTGCTTCTTAAGTGCTTCTGTAGTTACTGATGTTTCCTGTCCTAAAACCATCTATACTGACAGTATCTTTGAGTTGAAACAGGTTAAACTTAAAACCACAATAAGCTATGATGAAAGAATCCTTCAGGGACACGGTGAAACTGTGAGAGTGAGAGAATGACGGGAACAGTTGGAGGAATAAACACCTTGAAACTGAATCAACTAACGGTGCTAAGGAGCGGAGGCTGAGATGTGAGACATAAGGAGAGGTGACAGAGTTGGGGAGTGGGTGAATGGAAGCAGAGCCGACAGAATGATGGGGAAAATGAGACGCAAAGAGGGCCCAGACGAATGGATAAGAGATAGTAATGAAGGCGGCGAATAGCACTTAAATCATGTAAATCAGTATGTGCTGGTACTGCCTGAGTTCTTTGGTGTTTATTTGGTGCTGGGTGTTTCCCCCGCTTCGCTGTGTATGAAAATCTGCGTGAGGGAGGGAGGGGAAGAGTGAAAACTGACAAATCTTGTCAAGCCGCTGTCCTCCCACATAATCTGCTGACAGCTTTTCTGTCCAGTAAAAAAAAAAAAAAAAAAGCAAAAAATGGGAAAGATTTCAATTCCATCATTTTTTGTCAGATGTTCGGGGAAAGGGGATAAAGCTTTAGAAAATAGCGACGTGACAATGAGTGCAAAATGGAGGTTTTAGCAACGAGTGAGCAATTCACAGCTGCCTGGTGTTTGTCTGGAACTTGCACAGTACGGTTAGATTTAGTCTTTATTAACTGAATGCGTTCCTGCTTCAATCCAGTCATTTGGTTGAGAAAGACAAAAATCCAGGCACATTATGACAAGAGCTGAGAAATCACATTCAAACCTGTGCAGAAATAGATGCCAGTGTTTTAGGAGGGAGACGATGGCTTTGACGGCAGTAGAAGGGCTCAGATTCTGTAAACCAGCCCGAGTGAGCGTGTGTTCAAAGCATCAGAGTCAGGATCAGAGAGACGGGTGTAATGCCAAGTAAGTTTTCTACATGTGACGTATTAGTCTTAGTGGCATGTAGTTAAAACTAGCAAACGTATAGAACAGTGGTGTCAAACATGTGGATTTGGGGCCAAATGCGGCCCGCCAAAGGTTCCAGTGCAGACCGTGGGATAAATTTGTGAAATGGAAAAATTAGACTGATTAGAAGATATTTACAAAAAATACAGTAGAGCTTCCACAGGCAGACTGCGAAATATATGATCATAATAACCTATACATACAATTTCACAAATGTGAATATTTTCATGCAATTTTTCTTTATTTAAACTAAAACAATGTAGAAATTTACAAAAAACATAAATAACCTGAACAAATAGAAACAACCTGAAATGTATGAAGAGAAGTAATATACATTTTATCAATATTCTACCTGCTACTAAATGTTTTGTGTATTTGTACATCCACTGTGATCTGTAAGTGGAATTTACATGTATAAATGATAAACTGAGGTATAATATTAAAATTAAACTTGTTTTAATGTACATGTATAAAGGATAAACTGAGGTATAATATTGTTTGTTATTTTTCTTGATAGTTTCGAGGTTGTTAATGTTATTCATTGTTTTAAAGGACAGTGTGTAGACATAAACATTTTCGTCATATGAGGACACTTTAGAGTTGACATTATTGATATGTAATTCTGTTATTATTGGATTGGTTCGGCACACTTCCCACCAAATGTAGCTGAATTTGGCCCCTAAACTAAAATGAGTTTGACACCCCTGGTATAGAAAGTACAGCAAGAAGAAAGAGAAGATTGAAGAAGTACCACGAAGAAAAAACTATAGGATTGCAAACGCTGATCACTTTACAAATATGAGTGAAGCACTGACAATTTGCTTTTAAAAATCAAAACAGTGCTAAACAGTAAACAAAAAGCACTCCAGGTAGGAGTACATCGGTGCACAGATGTATCTCCAGACTGTCGGTCAGTCGTGTACTCAAGCAAAGTTTCAAAACCCTTAATCGAAGCTTTCGAACAGAAAAGTTCAAGATCTCATTCATTTTTCTGAACCCGCTTTATCCTTTCCAGATGCTCAAGGGCAAAGGTGGGGGTAACCCTTCCTGAAAAAGTCGCCAGTTTATCGCAGGGCCAATCATTCACATACATTCAGACACCGGTGCTGGGGCACTGGAGGACAGGGGTCTAGCCCAAGTACACAACAGCACATGACCAGGATGGAGTGGGATTCAAACCACCAACCTTTTGGGTGTTGAAACACCCGCTCTACCGCCTGAAGCATGGCTGCCCCAGTTTAAGAACTGCTCAGTTTAGTTCTACTCTCCCCCAGGAGAACATTTTGGTTCTGCATTGGCTCATGAAGGAGAACCTGGTACGGAACGGTGTGACACACTTCTCTTCTGGTTCCATTTACTCTTTTTATTATAGTCTTTGATTTTCTTATAGTCTTTTCTGTCTGCACAGTATTGTGGTGTAAACTATCTCTGCATTTTCTAAATCTTACCTATCTTATCCTTGTTATATATATATATATATATATATATATATATACTGTACATATATTTTTGCTTCTTGTGTAGCTCCAAATGTGTTTCACACCATGCACTTTAATGCAGGCGCTGAACAATAGGATGTGTGTAGAAACATTCCAAATGCAGTCGTAGCAGGAAGAGTTAAGTAAGAAAGGACAAGCAGAGGGCAGTGTTTCTGCTGGTAGATACACTGCCACACACACTTCCTGTGGTTCAAAGGTGATGGTTCAGAGGCATTTGGTGTATGTTTGGGATTTTAAAAAACAATATTCTGCATAATATATCATGAATGCTTATAAAATACTTACCATTTCATGCTACTTTATACGGTTCACAGTCACAATTTAAAGCACTGATTTCCATTCTCTGCTCTTATTTCCTATATCTACACCCATTAAGGCTCATTTAAGGATTCAAATGCCTGTGTAAACACGTCAGCTGTAGGAAAGAAAGTATTTGCTCTTCTGTGTACAGTGGTGATTTTGTTTGCCTGTTTGTACGTTGCTCATTATTTGCGTTGTGCTGGTTAATACTGCCTTCTTGGCTTTTTTATATATATAAAGATTTAATCTGAATAAAACATTTACCAGTCCGAAAATAACAGCACATAATATGAAGAACATCAATAATGACTGCGATGTTTCCTACACAGTACGTTTTGTTGGGTAACGGTTGATTTTAATGATGTCTATCTGATTACCTTTGTCATGCTCGCTTTCACCCTTCAGTACCTCTTCCTGTCCCTTGACTCTTTAAACCCCCGTTTTTTTTTGGGTTTTTTTGCCATATTCCAACTAAGCCCAACAAACAAAATTCCTATCTGCAATGATGATAAATACCTTGGCAGGTATCGCTTGAAAGGATTTGTCAATAAATACTAGGCCAATGTGTCCTCTGTGGCTTTCCTGCCTTGAGGATTTATAGAAAGGTGCGCTGAGTCCTCTGGTGACTCAAAACTGACAGTAGCCAAATAAACACAACATTTTTTCACCTAACTAGCCCCCTGTTACACATGTACAAACACCCGGCGTACAGCGCTTTTGGATACACAGCGAGGGAGACTCGTAAAAAAACAGATTAAAACTTGACGGATCACATCACCTGCGACACGGACTCGGATAAACAAGGTTAGGTTATGAAGAAGAGAAGGAGATAAGGATGGCAATGGCAAGAAACTCTTTTGTCTCTCTTTTTTTCTTTCCACCCTGCCTTCTGCCTCCTCCTGACTGTTTTGCCTGCCATTATGTAATGCTAAGAATTCACACACACACACAAACAACAAACACACACCAATAAAGCTCGAGGCTCATGCCACCCACACTTAAGTCATTGTTCTTGCTCTGCTTCTTCCACTCAATTGTTTCAATTTTCCAAATGCTCAAGCTTTAATTAATGAGGGGAGAGCAAGGTGGCTTTAATTGAAAGCATTCCTGAGAATATCAGCTGCTACATCTGAGAACGGATCCACTTTCTTCTCCTGAATGGTGCCCATACCCAGTGAAGACATTTACATTTAAACACACTGGAGACAGTTCTAAACATACCTTTGTAGATATAAACTGCACTTGACAATGTTAGAAAACTTGAAAGACTTACACTATACCTGTCCCTTTAATTATTTCTTTTCCATGTGCTGTCACATCTGTGCAGTCGTAACATTAATGTTTCATATATTAGAGGGTAATGTAGGTAGAGGTCCAAATGCACTGAAATAAGACCCATTAAGTTGTTACCTCTTCTTATGCAACGATTGTGATTGTATGATTTATTCTTGATAAATTTACAATCACTGCACCTGGTTACTGATGTGTATATAAAAAGCAGAATGACTATATATATGACTCTGAATTAATGTGCCAACAACAACAGTAACAAGAGTACTAAGTTATCATTAAGAAAATTACCTAGCAGTGAATGTGAATTGAAATAAAATGGCTGGTAACAATAATTACAAAAATTCCCCTGAAATATAAAGATCATGTATCACAGACTGCATGTTCTGCTCTTTCTGTGGCTTTAATGCAGAATTCGCAGGGTTGTATTAATCAATATCAAACCACAGGCTGGTGTGTGCACCAAACCACTCTGAGACTCATTAACAAAGGCTAATTCGTTCATTAGCTTAGTCCCCAGTTATTGCAATCTGGATTTGACCAAACAAGACCATCAGAAATCCCAAAACAGCTTCAATATGTGCCAGATCTTAAATAAATACAAACTTCTGACATGGGAAAATGTGATAAAAACTCATTATCTTGTCTTGCTTTTTGAAAATTCTTCCCTTTGGGCTTTCAAAGCACAAAGAACAAATAAATGGCTCTCAAATAATGAAAAAGATGAAAAGAGGCGACTTCTTATTGAAAGAGGTGTTTCTATAAGACAGCTGTAGAGCAAATTGCTGCTCCTAGTAATAACGTCCACTGAACGATAAGTGAGGAAAAATTTATATGGAACATGTTTTATTGAATATTCATTTACTATTTATTGGAATAGCTGCATACACACACACACACACACACACACAAACACACACGCATATACACATATACCATCATCATTAACATACCCTATATCCATGCATAGTATGGTTTGGAGTTTATTTCTCTCAGCCAATCAGCTGCTTCCATGTCCCCGGTGTGTCTGAGGTTCTTACTTGATGGAAGTCAATGGCATTTTCAAAGGAAGCACTTTCTTTTTTTTTTTTACATGACGTTGAACAGGTGATAAATCCATTGACATTCTGGGAGTTGATGTAGAGGAAAATGTTCTGCCAACGTCTTCCTAGTCTTAGTCAAAACCCTCCAATTTATGGGGAGTTTTGGAAGCTGAGTTGGCTGGAGGCAGATTCAAGTGGCAAGTAGGAGATGAAAACCAGTCTGAAACTTCTCCAAAAGTGAGTGGCCTTTTCTTATGAGGAAGTTTCTGAAAGTTTGTTCTTTATCCCCTTCCTTGCAACAACAGAGACACGGGGGTCTCCAGAGCAACCAATCAGAAGGCAGAGTGACCATGATCACCACCTGTATGGGCTCACAGAGTTTTTGTCAAATCTTCCCAGGTATATGTGGTCTCGGGATGCAACGAAGGACCTCTCCTGTAGCACTTCTTATAGGTGTGTTGATGTTGTCCTTCATGAGTTAGCAGTAGTTCCCTTTGTAGTGACAGACAGAGCAGAGATCTGTCATCTGTCAGTGATCTGGTCCCAGGTTACTTTAATGCCTAGTCAGAGTTCCAGGAAACTCCTGATGATTGACTCTAAGGCAACCTTTAGCACCACTGTGCACAATTCAGAAGTCACATTAAGTAGCTTCAACTCACTTCAGTTCCTGAGAAAGAAAACAACAACAAAAAATAGATGAAACAGAAAAAAATATCTAAAATTCCTCATACATTGGTTGCTTTAAAGTGATTTATCCAACTTTACACACTTGTAAAAGTAGCTATAATTACAGTGAAGCCAAAAACCTTAGGGAAATATAATAGATATAAAACATTGGTTTATAAATATAAAACATTGGTAATTTTGATATTTGGCAATGGCTCTGCCAACGAAGCATGACAACGAACTGGGAGAAACAATGAAATGTAGGGATGAAAATAATCCAGGAAATTGGTGGAGAGCCCTGATCTCACCCACTCTGGGGAGATTCACGCCCAAGGGTCCAAGAAGCTTCTTCTACCAACATCAAAAGTCAACAAACACATAAAAGATGAACATACGTACACACTATAGGAGAACTGTCATAAACCTTTGACCCACAAAGACTAAAAAAATCCACTGAAAACACAGAAAAATAATATTTTAATAAATGGTGATAAATCCATGAAGAAAGTTTAAATACAGAGAAAAGTTCTTTTTGGAACTGCCACAAAAGTAGCACTAGGTCTTTATAGGTTCATAATAAAAGCATGCAGTAGAATGTCTATTATCCCAAACACAGAGGTGGTACAGACTCCGCTGAAAAAAAGATGATGTAATAAGTGATGAAAAAAATCTCACCTGGCTCCGACTTTACTTTTGACTAAAGATGATTTACATAAGGATAATAAGTTGTTGATCAAGCGGAGAAGAGTAGAGTAAGTATTGTAGAGGCCGCTTTCCAAGGCAGACGATCCAAATGGTTCGAGTTGAAACCTGCACTCGGGGGCTAAGAGGATTATGGTTGAATATCATCCGGCGTCCGTGTCCAGACGAAAGTCATTCTTGACTTTAAGAAGGACAGTGTGAGTATTGTGTGTCTGATGCCTATTGTAGTGTGGCCTACTGCACTTTGAGATACTCACTGCTCTCTATTGCACTGGTAACAACTGTGCAAGTGCAGCCACACCAGAGCAATTCACCCACTGGGGCACGGAGACTGCCATTATATCAGCTTTATTCACACGGGCAGCTGTTTTGGGTTTTATCTACGTGTTCCTGTTCTGATGCGTTGGGGGATTTAAGGTCTTTTATGAGAGATCTACGACAATCAGACGTTTGATCACTTTGGTTTGGTACAATATTGAACCCTGTATTCAGAATAAGAGGATTAACAGAGGATGTGACCAGGTGTTCGCTGACTCAAAATTCATGTCATTCATAACTTTCTGAGAATTAACTTTGTGCAGTGTGGTCCGGTTTGGCCATATGGTGCGGTGGCAGGATAAAACAGATGATCAATATGTTTTCTCTTCTGTCTAATGGGCTGGAGCTGCTGCAACAGGATGGTTCTGTTAGAAGGGCGGAGCTTGTCCAGGTCAGCTGACACTCACAGCTTGAGGGACAATGAATGTATTTAATACTTTTAGATGCGCTTATTAGATTTACTATTATTGTTAATTTATGAAGTGTGGCTAGATTGTTTTTCCATTAGTTCATCCTGGGTCACATTCCTGGGTCTGAGTCATAGGGCGTCAGATAACAAACCTAGACCTCTCGTCCTGAAGAATTGACCAATGCCAGCTGAGAGACATAATCCCTCCAGTGTGTGGTGGGTCTGCCCCTGTTCCTCCTCCCGCTTGGACACGCAAGAAAACACATCTCTACGGAGGCGTAAATGAGCCAGATGTCTGCACCTCCTCTTGACTCTTCACAGCGATATGGCGTCACTCACCACCGACAGCTCATGATAGATGAGAGTAGGAACCTCCACCTTCTTCTTCGTGATTATCCATGCACCATTATGTTTAGAGTTTGTATCATTCTGTATGTTTTTATACTGTATGTGAGATTTTTCAACATTTTTGAGAACTTTCAATATGTATGAATGCAGATTTCATTCGGCATTTTTCATGCTGCTGTTTTTCCAGTGTATTTGCTGGTGAAGTGAGTGTAATAGAGCGTGGTTATTGCTTGAGTGTGACAATAACTAAGAGAAAAAAAAACAAATGGAGAATCTGAAAAAAGGATTCACAGCATTGACACCTTTGCTCTTTAGAGGTTACTTCACACTTTGACACAAAACAAGACAAAGCTAACAAGGTTATTTTCAAACACAAACACACATGACACAATGATTAACACCATGTGTTTTTTAATAGTGTGTAGACCACAGGTGTCAAACATGTGGCCCGGGGGCCAAATCCGGCCCGCCAAAGGGTCCAGTCTGGCCCTTCGAAGAAATTTGTGCAATGCTGAAATTACACTGAAATTATTAACAATAATATTCATTCAGGTTCCACATTCAGACCAATTCAATCTCATGTGGGTCAGACCAATAAAATACTAA
>JAPTHA010000007.1:19139279-19151226 GCA_029814585.1 Gymnapogon annona
ATAGATAGATAGATAGATAGATAGATAGATAGATAGATAGATAGATAGATAGATAGATAGATAGATAGATATAATGTATATTTATATATGGATGGGTAACTTTTCCTGGCTGGATAGCTCAGTTGGTAAAGCACTGGGCTGGTACATAGGGGGTCCTGGGTTCGATCCCTGGTAAGAGCATCCAGTGGGATTGTGTCAGGAAGGGCATCTGGCATACAAACTCCTGCCTAAGCAAATTGGATTGGCTGTGGTGGCCCCTGGATGGGAAAATCACTTATATGTGTATATTTATGTAGCACTAAACCACTGTGGTGTGCTGGTAAATTTTCCATGTAGTTTATACATGGTTCGGTATCTTGTAGAACATCCTATTTAATTTTTTCATCCAGTAGGTTGTTTTCACCAAGTTCACACAACTGTTGATTCCTTCTAACCACATCTTGATTAGAAGGTGGGCGGGGTCTAATATCCATTTCTCTCTGCATTCCTTGGTGGCGGTCAATAGAATTTCCATCAGTTTCTTCACACAGTTTGACATTTTGAGTTTAGTTAGATCCACTGGTAGACAGATTTCAGGGTTCAGTGGAAAAGTGATCCCATGGATGGGCCCCCCCCCCCCCACACACACACACACACACACACACGCACTCACACAACAAAACCACGAGCGACTGTTGTCTCCTCTCTGTTGATATCTATCTGCATTAAACACATTTAAGGTAGACCTGGCCGCCCTGCTTTTTACATTGTGTCCGGAAGACTTTCTGCTTCAGCGACGTCCTATTTCCAACTAAAATGCACATTGATGTACAGGTCATTTTGAAATTCTCTGACACCATGAGATGGGTTTGGCCTCGTGCATAACCCTCGAAATGATGGAATATCTATCATCACCATTATCAACATCAAAGGCTTTTTTTCCCCGCTGGCTGCACTGTGTTCATTTTGGGTTTCAAAACCTTGTGTATTCATAGTGTCTGTACACCCACTCATATATATTAGTCCAGAAACTTTAAGTCGTATGACTTTTCTTTCAAACTAGTGTTTTCGCTTCCAGCATTACTTGTATGAGTTGCAACACAACGTAGCACCAGGCTGAGGGCGTTAAGCACGTACTAGTGTGCAACCTTTTATCGACAACATACAACAACCTCTAGGGTGTTTTCAACACTACATTGTTTACTCTGGTTGAACTGGTTTCTCATTTTTAAAGGTTTTTCAGTCAAAGCTGCGAGAAAGTTCATCTGGACACTTAACACGTCCTACACTCGGACTGACCACTGGCAGCTCTTCTGTTGGAGCTGCCTCTATATTCCCTGAGTAGATGGAACTGGCAAATAATAAGGGACTTGGGACTCGTGGTGTGTATGGCGTTTAGCGTGAGGATAAACTTTGAGTTTAAAAAAAACTTACAAAGAGTCTGTTTGTGACTAGAACAGATCGATTTAGGCGCTTAACTCTGAAATGGGATTAACCCAAATCTGAAGAGGTGGAAGTCGTCAAGGTAGTTTTTATAGCAGTGATGAAACATGTTTTTGGCTCCCTGTGCGCTCACGACATGGATTTTCTGGAGGCTGTGAACTGAAAACATAAATAAATCAGACTCCAGGAGTTGAATGTGCGAATTTCTTTCTTTCTTTTTTTTTTTTTTCTGGAGTGCTGCTTGTTGGACAAAGGGCTGTGATGCAGGTGGCGGAGGTCACGACTGTACTTGGGTGTCCTCTCACGTTTGCTGCAATCGCTCTGCTGTGGTCAGTGGCTGAGGTCTGGCAGATCTGAGAACAGGAGAGTTTTGTCACAGAGGTGGAATCTGACATGGGCGGAGAACCAAAAGCGTACGGCTGCCGGAGTCTGTTTCAGGAGCAGGAGGAATCCTGACACCAGTTACATTTGTCAGGAGTAATAGAGAGGATTTCCGTAGCATGAATACAGTGATGTACAGAAATGGACAGAGCCGCCATCACTGACGGAATCCTGCTTTATTTCTCAAGCCACTGAGTAAGAAGCTGCACACCAAATGAACTGGATTCTATGAGACGGGAATTGTTTTCATCAAACACGCTGATGATGTGAATCCAAGCACCAGCCATTATTCCTTTATAGAGCTGCCTTATTAAATATCAATCAAAAATTTCAATACAACATGCCAGTACGCCGACAGACGGAAGCGACTCGGCATTTAAGATAATTAAAATGCATATTGTGTAAAAAAAGAAAAAAAAAGGGGAGGGGGCTACAGGAAAACGCCTCAAATGGTACACTGGGCATAACTGCTCCACGGTGGGTTCTTAACAGGGTGAGGAAAGATTATCTCAAATCTGACAGTAAAATTAAATGTGGATCTTGATGTCTTTATTTCCTGCTTTGTTTTGTAACCTTGGATGGAGTTGTATCGTATTAAACTCTTTCACACTATTGCAGCACATTTATGTAAAACATCAAACAAATTGACACCATTCAGTATATTTCACAGATGATGATTTCTTTTGGCTTTTTCCCTTCCGGGGTCACCACAGCAAGTCCAGTTCTCTTATTTGATTCGGCAGGAGTTTTTCATGCTGGATGCCCTTCCTGACACAACCCACTAGACACTCTTACCGGGGCTCAAACCCGGTATCCCCTATGCACCAGCCCAGTGCCTTACCAACTGAGATATCCAGCTGGGAGCTAGTATATTTCACAGAAGCATAAGTAAAAAAAAACAAAACTGCTCAGCGTTATAAAGATATGAATAGAAATATAAAAATAGGAAATGGATTCCAATCACAGTCATAAAGGTAAAGAAACTACACATTAAAATAATGAATATTTGAATGAGTCTTTGATAATGTATAATAGAATTAAGTCGAACAGAATCCAGAAATTCAATAAAAATACAAACATAAATATTGTTTCAGTTGCAACTGGTCGGAGATCAGCTCCCACATCCACAGATTTACAAAAAAGGAGGGGATTTTCCAAATAAAATCATACACAGAAAATCGGCGTGGCCTTGTATGAACAGATGTGTATCATTGTAAAGAGCACGCAGGTATATGTTTGAAAGATAGGAATTATTTAATAGAATACGTTTACATTTTTTCAATGTCTTGTTTGAACTTGTGTTTTCAAGGGTCATCTCTGTCCTTAAAACCAGTTTTAGGTTTTCATAATAAATACAGTCTGTGCTCCTGCGATTTACTCCTTTTTCAAATTAGAATGAAATTTAAAATTGAAATGAATTGAAGGTAGTGCATTGGATATCAACAGGTCCTCACAGCAAGAAGGTTGTGGGTGTGGTTTGAACAGTGGTGTCTAGGTGGGAGCAATCTGTGTGGGTTCTCTCCCATTATAAAGACTGCCACTGATTGGTTAATTGATTACTTCCCATTAGTGTGAATGGGTGAAGATGAACTGACTGAAATGAATTGAAATGTAATTCATCCATTCCAACTCCCGAAACCCACCCCCTACTCTCACTGGACTCCTGCTTTTTCTCCCTCTCTTCACTTTAATTTGTTCTCTCTGGCTTCACTTTCATCACTGTCCACACTTGCAGGTTGTTTCATTAAAAACCTATCTGGAGAAATCTACTTTTTTTTTCCGAAATTGGTGAGATTCTTTCCAACCAATTCCAAAACTTCTTGCCATTTGGCCAACGCCAATTTACTGGTAGAGATAGAATTTCATAATCTCATCCATCACATCTGATGCTTGTGTACTGCAGATTTCCACTCGTATTTCAAAGAGGTAAAAATTCTTCACATTAGCTGTGGCTCGTAGAGTGAATTTCTCATACTACGGAGCACAGAAATGGGTTTAGACTTGTAATAAAATGAGGACTTAAAATGGAACCAGGTAAGTAGTTAAACCCTTTCATGCATGAATGATAACCTACACCAGGACTTGTTCTCAACTGTGACATTAAGATTCATTCAGTCATTCATTCATTTTCTGAACCCTCTTTATCCTTGGTAGGGGTGTGTGTGTGTGTGTGTGTGGGGGGGGGGTCACTGAAGCCTATCCCAGATGCTTGAGGGTGACGGCCCTGGACAAATCACCAGTTCATCACAGGGGTAAGAATAAATTAGCAGCCCACTGTAGTGACCACTATGAATGATGAAGTTTTCTCTCGGCTTTTTCCCTTCCAGGGTTGCCACAGCGAATCCAATTCAGATATTTGATTTGGCATTTGGAGCTTTACATCAGAAGCCCTTCCTGACACAACCCACTGATGGTCAACCCTGGAATCGAACCCAGGTCCCCCTATACACCAGCCAAAAAAAAAAAAAGATAGAGAAAGTCTGATGTTATGCTGTTGACGGATTTTTTTACTCTCATATATATGTGCATACTCATAGGAAGTAGAGATTATTAATTACACACCTTTGAAACAACAGACCCACACATAAATTCAATACACATAGGAAACAAATGTGAGCTAATGGTTGATAAGACCACATTGGAATTCATGACTCAAACTAGTTTAAACTAGAGTTTCTGTTATAAGGGGAATCCGACCCTATTGTTGAAGGGAGGAGCCTAAGGAGTTTAAATGTAAACACACCCAGGGATCAAAGGTCAATCTGACTGTGCATGACCTCAGCTGAGTATATGCTTTACCTGTGACCTGAATGAATGTGTTAAACTGAGAACAAACTTCATCTGGATTCCTCTTTGGAGCTTCTAATCAGAGAACACGTTAGCACTGTCTCCCTCAACTCAAACAACACATTCCTACCCATCCACATACATGTACATAGTATGTTCTTGCAGACTTTGCAGCATCTCTACAGGCCATTTACAAACCAACGCACTGCAGCACCATGCTCTTCTACTACAGCTGTCTCTTATCTCCTCCAGTTTGGACAGGTTTTTATTGCCGCTACCTCTCATAGTTTGTCAGTGTTGACATGCTGCTATGCTCAAGTATGTCTGATTGTGTCGCGGCACACGTTTGTGACAAAAATAGGAAGGAGGTAAAAGGTGGATTTTTTTTTTTCCTTTGAAGGGAAGACGCTTATTCCAAACAAGTTTGAAATTTGCATAGAGTGATAGCAGTGAAATCTGCTGTAAATCTGCTGTAATAATTGGCACCTTTTCATCCGGGACATAGCCGATGAAAAAAAAAAAAGATTCTGCGCACACACGCGTGCAGACGTTTGCGTGCGTGGTGATAAGCATATGAGTGAACAGGGCTTGTCTGCATATCTGCATATTAACGCTCTGGGCCTGTTTTGCATAAGTGACTCCCTACTGTGGCTCTGTGTAAAGGAGAAGTGTAGTGGGACAATAAAGCAGGATTAGATGGTGTCTTAGGCTGCACGTGTGTGTGTGTGTGTGTGTGTGTGTGTGTGCGCGCGCGTGCGTGCGTGCGTGTGTGTGTCTTGGGTGTTGTCTGAAACATATGGGAAAACAATTTAATGTGAACCTCCAGGCAACGACGACTTAAAAAGCAAAGAGACACAAAGGCATTAAACAGGAAGCGTTACAGTGTTGGTGAAGTGGTGTTTCTGATGAGGGCCGGAGCCACTTACACAAAATAAAATGGAAAGCCATTTTGTTCTATTGCACAAGACAATGTTATTTAAACACTGGGACATTTGTTTTTTTTTTCTTTTTTTTTTATAAACAGAGAGCGATTAGTGTGTGATTATGTTCCTGGGGTGTTTATCCCTTGCGAAATGGGATCAGACTCTGATGAATATGACAGCTGAACAATATTCACTGAGGGGTTGAGTGTTACGCCTCTCCCTGCGAGTGTCTTTATAGGATTACAGCTATGATGTCACATCACATAGACAAGTTTTTCACTTAAAACGCCTAAAGACCTGGCATAAAACTTTCTCTTTGTTTTTTTTTCCCAGAGTAAATATTAGCATCGGATTGAACCCTTACCAGCTGTGTGGAGCTGAAACTGTCGGGTCATATTAGGTACATTGTCAGTCATGGAAAAATACAGCGACCAGTTTTCAGCAGCTTTTTCCCTTTCAGTGGCCAAATCTCGAAATGTGGAAAGTCATGGCCAACTATGAAAAGTTTGGCCCAGGTCTTCGCATACGCCGCAGTGTTTCATTAAGTGGCTTCAGCCCATTCCTCCCTGTCTGTGCCGTTCACCCTCTTTTATTTCTCTCTTTCTCCCAATACGTCTGTCACATCTACTGTCCCCACCCCCCTCCATCCCCTATCCGTGACGCCTCTCCCACATCAAGCGGAGAGCAAAAATAGAAGAGTATGAAATATGAAACAGGCTTACATAAGAAAGATTCAGTCAGACGCCGAAAAAAAAAAGTTGTGCCGAGTTAAACATCTGCACAGAAAAAACCCAAATCAAAACACAGTGTGCGTGCGGTACAACCACACACACCTTCTTTGCTGGCAGACGCTGGAGTCCTGCATCCCTCTGAAGCCGACACTGTTGCAAGTTAGCTTCGTGTTTTTTTTTTACCGAGATTAAATTTAGAAGAAGGAATGTGTCTTTTAGGTGCGGTTATAAGAAGTGCACCGTAAACTTTGCGGTTTCTTTGACAACGTGGTGTTAATGGTGTTTAAAGTGACAAACGGCAGCGAAACACAAGGGCCGTATCGGTGCATCTTTCATTGGAGATAACAGTGAAAATGTTGTTACAGAAAATAAGACACCACTATCTGATCTTGATGGATGGAGAAAAAAAAGCTTTCGCCAAATTCACAGCCTGATTTCAGCGAATAGCGCTGAAATAAAAAGAAATAATAAGCAGGCAGCATTGTTTCCTTTTTTTTTTGCAGTCAAAACACCGACGCGTTTCAAGTCCTACTGATACAAAACACCTGAAGCCCAGACGACGAGGCAAATTCACCATGTGTTTTCATCATTACCTAGCGCGGCAAAACCTGACAGCCTCAGTCGAGGTAAGAGGTGTTACCACGGCCGCTGTCAATGCCAGCTTTCCCACTGCAGTTATGGAAATATAACACAAGCTACAAGTAACACAAGCTAAAAGTAACACAAGCTAAAAGTAACAGTGTCTGCAGCCAAACAAATGTCTCTGCCCCTTCGTGAACATCTGAATATGGTTTCAAGTTTGTACTCTGTTTAAATGCACCGGTTTCTTAGGTCTGTGCTTATGGCACGGAGGCAATTTAGTCTCATTCTTTCAGATGAAACTGTACGAGGATCAAGTACAGAACAAATAGAAACATAATTCAAAACGGCTTACTGTCAAATCGCATGAGGTCAACAAGTACGTGGCTTTAAGGCTTTAATCGGCCTCTGTTTTGGGATTATGCTGCTATGTATGAAGGCTTATAAAACAAAGATAAGCAACCCCGCCACACACACAGGCGCACACACACTGAGAATCTGTATCTCTTGTGCATTTTATTCGTCAGAGCATTTAGACTCAGACTATTCATGCATCAAAGGTCCATGGGATTTTCTAGGAATGTTGATGAGCAACTGAGGCAAGAGGCATCAGTTACCACGGCGATGCACCTCAGTAAAGAGTGAATCATGGTCATGATAGAGAAAACCCAGTAAATAACCAACAACTCCTTAATACTGTTTCATAATACAAGCTCTTGTGAATTAGTCATAAGTTGGCTGAAGTCAGCGCCTGGTGCGCGGTATTGCATGTCAACGGCCTAATTGAGTGATAACTATATCATTTCGACACAGTTTTGCTCCTAGCTTGTTACAGACTGATGCTCGCTCACATTTCAACGCGCAGGAGGCTGTTTGAAGTGTCAACAAACAGGTCCAAAGCGTTCTGGAGACCGACAGACAAGGTCCCAGGATCAGTGTCAGCATCAGAGCTGAAAAAGTCAGAGAGCAACCCTACTGTGTCCTGACTCCAATAAGAGAGTTACACCTGTTTTGATTCTCTTATTGTTGTTCTTCTTATTATTATTCACTCCTGCACGTGTCTATACTGTAGTCATATTGGGCTGAAAAGCATTACAATGAGCACACATTCACGATGGTACAATATATTTTTTGTTCTTCTGTTTAATTGCTATAGAGTCATGCGATAGAAGACAACACAGTTACATCCACATTTAAATCTTTATGAATCTGAGCATTAATATGCCGTGTAAATATCACAATAAATTCATTGTTTTGTATATTACATTCAACTATATTAGCTCACTGTCAAAACATTCACTCAGCTCTCCCTTACCTGCATTAAACACAACACGATGACAATAACAAGTCATACAAAACAGGCGGAGGGATATTTATGACGGCTACAAGGTTTAACTCTGACTAGCTATGTTCCTCACAGAAGAAACACCGTGCCTATGTGTCTCAAGTGTATCAACTATTTGCATTTTGTTAAGCTCTTTATACGACGAGAGGATACGATAGGCCTTTAATGTCTCACGAGGAGAAATTTCTTTGGCACAGCAGCAAACAAACACATCTATACATACACACACAAACACAAACATACACCAATAAACACAAACATACATCTATACATACATGCACACAAACATAAACCAATAAACAAACATACATCTATACATACACACAAACATAAACCAATAAACAAACATGCATCTATACATACACACAAACATAAACCAATAAACAAACATGCATCTATACATACACACCAACATAAAGCACAGCAATAAACAAACATACATCTATACATACATACATACACACTAGCATAACACTACTGACAGAGTAGTGGAGCAAGGCTTGTGGGATTAAGGAGGTGTGAGGTCAACCTACGTCCCTCTATACCTCTTTGTTTTTTGTCTCTGTCAATGTGCCTGTCCCGTTTTGTGTGTGTGCGTGTGTGCGCGTGTCTTTGTATAAGTGTTTTGGTTGTGTTGTGTTTTTTTTTTCTTAGTCTGTTGTCTCTGATCTTTCCAGTGTGGGTTGAGAACGTCGTCTTGTAGTGTATGAATGCAACTGTAATAGTATCAAATGAATTCTAAATTAAAACATACACACACAGAAAAAAAGAGCCTGACAAACTCTGCTGTTCAAACCTCAATGTTTGATCAATCACCCAACATCCTCCTTTACTAGATTATTAGCTCCCTAACAATATCACCTCATCATCAGGTTTTCCATGTCTAAAGGCGTAACGCCCGGTGTCCATATGTTGCCTGCGTGCAGACACCTGACTCCGCAGACATTGACATTGATCATTGATGTGATGACGTGGGAGTATGAATAGACTCACACTGACATCTGTAACCCTAACCACTGGCCATTAAACATTTAAAACTGCATCAAACTCATTTGTTCTACTGACATGGAAGGGGATTCTGCTTTCTATTTATCGCCTCCTTCTCAGTCATCGTTACAGGAACTAAACCCCGGAGACTCTGCATCTAATTTTGTAAACTGTGGCACCAGACGCTCTTCCTGTAATCATGTGCGTATCCTTTTGACCTCCACAGATCAGTGTTAGTGTGGAAAGAGAGTTTATTGGCTCTACACTACAACATGAACCTGACAGTGTGTGTGTGTGTGTGTGTGTGTGTGTGTGTGTGTGTATGTGAGTGCGTGTGTGTGTGTGTGTGTGTGTGTGTGTGTTGCGAGATTTTCAACATGTTTCGCATTTATTAAAAGGTATTTCCCCCGTTGTACGTTGATGGCAAAAACTACTCAAAAGACTCAAAGACTCAAAACTATTTCTATCTCGTTTTCTTTCGTCTTTTAGTCATTTGGTTTGGTACCAGTTGTCACATATACAATTCAAATAAAGGTCCAATATAAAAAAACAAAGAAATGCAATTAAAATGAATAACAATAATAATAATAAGATTTGTAATGATGAAAATAATTAAATAAATAATGATAACAATAATAATGACTATCAGAATAATAGCGATCATAATAATATATAAAAGTAATAATAATAATAATAATAATGAAACACCATGAAAAATACAATAACAAAAACAAATACAATTATCATTACAAATATAAATTTCATTAAAAAGTCACAGAAGTTAAGCAGCTGTTTTCACATTTTATGGTCAGTGTAAAAGTTGCCATTTGGATTCAAATTAGTCATCATCACCCTGCATTAGCCCTGTTCTGTGTTTTTTAACAAGCTAAACATTTAATTACAGTATGTGTGAAACCCTTCTGCAGTAACCTCAGTCAGTGCACACTATAAAATATAACCATCTCAAAACAAATGTCTACTGGTTTCATGTGGTTACTATATATTTCCTCTGTGTTAACCCACATCGACTCGCCTCATCCATACACATTTTCAGCTTAAATAATGTGAAAATTCACAGTCCCATTGCAGCGCGGCTGTCAGGAATACTCTGCAAAAACATCAAAGCCTCCGCAACCCCATTTTCTTTTTACACCTCATCAATTCTGCTCCAAATTCCTCTTTTCTCTCTTCTCTCGCTCCAGTTTTAATTCGGCGTCTACTTATCCTCTGTGACAAAGATTACTCCACTTGAATTTGATCTGACTCCACTCTCAGTATTATGACACGCAGAGCGGTCAGTGTTGTAGCGCGGTTCATTTTTGTTCTTAGTGTGTTAAAATAAATCCTGGAAATAAAACCTTGTAAAATAACGCATCACGCCCATAACTGAGCAAATATTTGTCTTTCTAAAATGCATACAGAACAACATTTATGATGTTGCTCATTTGGGTTTATAGAAAAGTATATCACTGTTCACTTTTTAATACATATTGATGCAACTGTTGGATTGGAACCCAGTGGCGGTGTAATTGTGAAAACTCTAGTTAAATTTAACACTGTGCTTTAATGAAGTGTCTGCAGGATTTCTCCATTTTCCTCTTAAAATACACACATCTCATTTAGTGAGAGTTTTAGCGAGTGGGTGTCAAAAAGTCCTAACAAATGGTCTCCGCGGTTTGATTTGGGTCTCATCAGATGGCGCTCGTCTGACGGCATAAGAGAGATTTAACAGGTTCATGAACCCTCTCCTGGCTCACAATTTGAAAAACAATCTCTGCAGAAACAGCGAGTGCCCGTTTGGCTTGAAGTCTTCGTTACTAAATAATGACCATTTTAAGATTTTTTTTTTAAATTTAGCTCAGTTGTTAAGGCACCGGGCTGGTGCATAGGGGGCCTGGGTTCGATTCCCGGGGTGAGCGTACAGTGGGTTGTGTTTGGAAGGGCATCCGACATAAAAACTCCTGCCAAATCAAATATGCGAATTGGATTCACTGTGGTGACCCCGCAAAGAAAAAAGCCAAAAGAAATCATCATTAATCTGAAAAGGCAAAATTAAAACACACTGTGAATCAAGAAAACAATGGATTTTAATTGAGATGTGACCTTAATCAATACATTAGACATTAATAGATAATTTAATCGATAATTATTCCAGATGATGTGTGGCCTACTGCTGTCCACATTAATGCCATGTGAACTTCATTTCTCTTAAGTTTCATTCTTCCTATAGAACATACTATTGAAACATATTGTCCCCCGATGACAAAATACCCACTTCCACCTGTTCCGTTATTACCCTTGAACAAAAGAAAGTCATTCTTTGTTACACTCCTCTGACTTGTTACTTGTGTAAACACGGTCGGGGGGGGGGGGGGCTGTGAGCGCTATGCTAATGGTGGCTGCAGACCTTTTTCACTGCTGTTTCTCTGAAGGACGCATTCAGCCCCTCGTTATTGTTAGCATCTCTGGGACTTCAATCATGTATACGGTCTTTGTCTTTGTTGTACATGTTGTGCAAGATTTCAGTTTGTTGTGTTTCTGTTTTGCTCTTTTCTTTTTTTCTACTTTTTGTATTAAGCTGCTGTTTGTGAAATTTCCCCTCTAGGGACTAATAAAGGTATATTCAATTCAATTCAATAAACAGTGAAAATACTGCACATCAGTGTAAACAGTACTATAAACACTGCAAATACTATACATCAGTGTAGACCGTAGACAGTACTATAAACAGTGAAAGTACCACATATCAGTGTAAACAGTACTATAAACAGTGAAAGTACCACATATCAGTG
>JAPTHA010000007.1:19248703-19263134 GCA_029814585.1 Gymnapogon annona
TATATATATATAGAAAACACATTGGTGGACATGAGTAAATATTATAGTTAAAAAGAAAGTGAAAAAAATCGCCCCTTTAAAATAGAGCATAATACAAAACACTATTAACCCAGTTTTGCCTCGTGTACCCACACCCCTACTGCTTCACTAATGATTTGGGGATGTACTCTCGTTGCCAAAATATACGACTGTACTTGTGCTTCTGTAAGAAGTTACTTACTCACAGAAAACTTGTATAAAACACTGTGTATGTCTACATTCCATACTACTCAGGTGTGATGAGCCAACCACCCTCGTTGTATGATTTAAAGCTATGATGAAGAAACACATACTGTATGTTGATATTAGGCTTGGCTTTGGATGCAGATTCATGTGGGCAGGACAAAAGACTAGACACTGGCCCTTTAATTTGGTGTTGCTAGGGAAATGAAGCTGTTTACTCTAGCACCAGCCACACAGATGATGTCTGCATGAACTCTCTGTGTACCTCCTCTTAGACATATTTAAGTACAAACTCAGTGTGCGTTGTCTTGGTATTTTTTCCCCGTTGTCCCACAGTTCCACTCCACACGCCCCCTCATATGCCCCTCATACTTTTTTGTAAATTCAGAATTAAGTCGAGTGGAAAGCAGGGGCTGGACGATCTGATGGGGATGAGATGACGTGATGCATTAATTTACATGACTGATGAATAAAACTACATCAGACGGATGAAAGTTTTCTGTTGAGCCAAACCAATGGGCTGGACATGAAGGACAGCTGGACCAAGTAGACCAAATAAAATGAGGGGCAGTAATCAATAGTGACATCTAGTGGCAAATATACATAACTGCACAGAGTGTCCTACTGGACGCACTGTGGGTAGATTATACAGTACGTATGTGTCTGCTGCTTTATGTAATGAAGACCTTTAAGCCCCCTTCCCCCAAGCTTCATATGTAGGTCAAGATGTACGTAACAATTGCATAACGATGCACGATGATTAAACTCTGTCATGTGTTATCAAGATGTGCATGAAATTCTAGGATTAAAGCAGATGTAAGTAATCTTACATTAAGCATAATTCTAATCAAACTGTTATGTTCATATATGACTTTATAAAATATATGAATATATTAAACAGATTTGGTGGAAATTACTTTATATTATTATATTATTAACCTGGAATATTACTTTGGAAGATACAACAATGCAAAACTAATTTCTAACTGCATTGTAAAGTAGGCTATCAAACTCAGTATCTTCAAATTCAACCTGTGGGCTGTATTAAGAACATGGATTACAGTAAAATAAATGTGAAGTTAATGGCAAACGGCAAACGTGATTTAACATTGTTGGTCTGTGTCCATACCTTGGTGTAATAAATAGACACGTAAATATGTGGTATTAAATCTTCTTGGTATTTTTTTAGATTCAATTGGACTTGATCCAGCTGAATCTAGAATAACTACCAGGAATTTCTAAAAGACCTACACATTCAGTAAAGTGTAAACATTGAATTAAATCAAACTGTATTCTTCAAATAGAGATATGAAGTACTGTAGCGCCAGGAACATAACTAGCATACATTACCCAGCAACCCCCTCTGCAACGTCACTCTTCAAAACGTTTGATCCAGCGGGGCCACCATAGTTGTTATGTTTGTTTTAGTGAAAGCAAAAATGGCGAATGAACTGGACAGAGTGCGAATCTCGGCTGCGGAACTCCGAGCTGAAGCGTCGAATTCTGTCTGTGTTACTGACTGTCAGAAAGGTGAGAGGGAGCGAACCAGACACTTTGAATGAACACACTAGAGAAAAAGTCGATAATATAAAACAAAGTAGAGTTTTGAGTTAGCTGAAAGTAGCCTACGGAGTTGCTAAGTTAGTGGCCAGCTAATGTTGTTAGCTAGCTAGCCCTCAGCCCGTCCATTCTCTAGTCCCGCGCGGTTTCTTTTAAACGCCCCCTTCAAGCACAACAGCACCTGAAATTACTTTCCAACCATGACCACACTTTAATTTAATTATTATAATACACTACCTGACTCCGTGGTTTTAAATGCGTTGGGTTTAATATCAGAAAATCAATGTAATTATAGCAGTAGATGAAAGTAACGTCAACCCTTGTCACGATTGACGTGTCGACACCACTCTTGTCATTTGTTAACGTTGTATATTCACTTTTACTCATTATAGACAGTACACGTGTTCAATCAAGTTAAAAATGTCTGAGCCTATTAGTAAATTAGAAAATTAACTTCAAAAGTACTGTTCTACGAGGGCCAGTATCTTTTGACTTTAGAGTAGCATAGTCTAAAAATGCTTCAGATAGACCATAACATCTTGTGTCTAGAGTTTTCATGCTGTTTGCAGGTAAAGATGCATGAAACAATAGCAGGCCTTCACCATGTTTCATCTATTTTCTTCCCCAGTTGAAGAACAGGAACAACATGTGCATAAGCAGCAAAAGAAACGTGAAGGCAAGCGTCCTGATCTTCAGCGTTACCAGCCGACAGCAGGTCATGGACGACGTCACCGTGACAGTGAGGATGGAGATACCTCTATACTTTGTCAAAGTGAAGATCCTCTTTCCCCTGAATTACATGAGCATGTTCAGCTGTCACAAAATGAAAAAAAGACACCAGACAGACATGGATGCACAGATGGTGGAATTGATCCCAAGACAATTGAGGACAGGATGAGAGGTGATGGCAGTAACACTCAGAACTGTAAAAAGTCCACAACACACTCTAAAATGGAAGAAAACCGAGAAAAGGACTGTGTTGAAAATAACAGAGAACATCAGGAGCCTGTTGGAGCTGCAAAGACACCAAGAAAAGCTCGAAAACCAGACAGGGAATTTTATCAACCTGGAAGCCGAAGAAACATTCAAGGAAAAGACTCTGGGATTGGAAGAGAGCAGGAAAGACCTGCAAATAGGAAGCAAGAACAGAAAACTGAGTCAGATTCCCAGTGGAATACAGTAGAAAAGGAAGGAAACAAAAATTCTTCCATACAGAAGCAGGAGTCAAACAAAAAGCATAGCTGTCGAGATGCTGTAAAACCCCCTTTACCCTCTGAGGCTACTGTAGAGAAACTCGCTAACAAAGTGGAAAAACTCAGTGTGAAAGAAAAGGGCCAAGTAAGAGGTGTAGGCCGAGATGCTGAAGAGGCAAGTTGCAGCAGAGGAGAAACAACTGATGAAGCAAAAAGAGGTTCTGAAATAAGAGAGGTTGAGGAAAAGAAAAAGGAGAAGGGAAACCGTCGGAGAAGAGGAGGGGAGAAGGAAAAAGAGACAAATCGAGATTCCAGAGGAGAGGACAATATTCCTGGCAGAGAAAAGGGCAACCAAGGTAAAATAGAAATTGAAAGACACAGAAGAGAAACAGGCAGGGATAATAGGTCAGGTAAAACAGGAGAGACCCACCAAAACAAAGGAAAAGAGAATCGCAGGGAAAGCAGAAGAGGTGACAATAACAACAGCAGATCCCGAGATGCAACAAAAGATGCTAAAGTAGACAGAGCAGATAACAGGCACGTAGAAAGAAGTGACAAAAATAAATCTAATGCAAATATCACAGCACCAACCTCAAAACGCTACTCCAAGTCAGACATTCGACGGTCACGAAATCGGACTTACAGCAGCAGCTCAGCAAGCAGTGTGACTAGCCTGGATGGGCCTGGGCTGGGAATAGAAGTGGTTAATACGAGGTGGCCACGCTTAGATCCAAAGCGAAATGACAGAGAGAGCACAGCTAATAATAAAGATAGCAGGAGGAGTCATCATCTGCCGAGGTGGACAACAAATGGAGAATCCTCTACAGAATCACTGGAAGGTAGTGAGATGAGTGACATAGCAGAGGATGGAAGGAAGAAAAGACAAGGTGGCGAGGTTGGAAGTGCAGAGAGACGGAGAGAAGAGAGGAACAGGTCAAAGGGAAACAAGGGTGGAAGTCGGGGTATACTTAGGGTGTCTCTGGAGAAGCAGTCATCACAAACTGGGGATGTGCAACATCGTAAGCAAGGTGTAGTTCCTCGAGGTAGAGGTGGGGGTATCTTGGTGCTTCCATCCCGCACAGACATCTCTAATTCACCTGAGGGTGGACAGAGGCTACTTTTTGGTGGAATTCGAGGAGGAGCAGCATCCAGGAGTAGAGGAGGCAGGGGAGGAGGAGTAAGACGACTCTGGGATCCAAATAATCCAGACCAGAAGCCAGCTTTGGCTAACAACCAGTCCTCACCACATTCAGCTCTACAGCAGCCAACATATCTTCAGACGGGATCTGGGTATGGACAGCTTCATTTTCTGGACACAGATGATGAGGTATCTGGTAGTCCTCCAGTCACACAGGGCGAGCACTTTCGATCTCAGCAACAGGCTGCTGCCCTGGCCTACTACAAGTTTCAGAACTCAGATAATCCCTACTGCTACCCTATGCCCAACTCCAGCCCACATAATCCCAACACCACTAGCAACCAGCGCTATGCCTATCCTTATATGAGCCCGTATCAAATGGCTCCTCCTAATGGCATGTATCATGGTGCCAGCGTGGGTCAGTTTTGTGGCAGTTACAGGGCAGCAGGTTATTCCCAGCCTGGTACAGGAAGTGGATTGTCATATGAAGAGGTTGAGCAACAAGCCAGAGGGGAGTTGGGAAGACTGTTAAAGGCTGCAGACACTCAAGAGCTCCAGCTCAGTAACCTGTTGTCCAGGGACAGACTGAGTGCAGATGGACTGGATCGCATGGGCCAGCTCAGGTAAGCATTGTTTTTACAGATTCAATATTGATCTTTTTTATTATTGTGTTTTCTTTGGTCGCGGGGGTCGCTGGAGCCTATCCCAGCCACATAGGGCGAAGGCGACCCCCGCGACCCTGCAAAGAATTCAGCGGCTTGGATAATGAATGAATGAATGAATGAATGAATGAATGTTTTCTTTGGTGGGGATTTGTCAGTTTTAAGCTGCCTTTATCCAAAACGTTTCATAAAGAGTTAATGGTCTTGTGAGGTAGGTGATCCTCCAGCTCCAGAAAAAAAATTTGCGATATTGTTACAAAGAAGTTTCTGGACTGACTCATCTGGCATTTTGTTCATACCTGAATGATTGGACGAGCTTTATCCTTACTGAGCTTTATTTAGAGGAAAGAGAAGAGTCTGTAGTTAAATTACTTAAGTACTTACATTTTCTTACAGTGATATGAAAGGTCTAAAATGTTGTTTTCTATTTGTGTGAGTTTTTTTAGTTGAGTTTTTTGTTTTGAAGTCCATAAATATTTCAGCAAATCAAGTTGTGGGAAATAAGCCCCAGGAATAATAATCGGAGAAAAATTTATTGAGTGCATGTCACATAATCTTTGTGTTGCAGAGCGGACATTTTGTCACACTATGAGCAGGTCATTCTGACAGACATCGAATTCTCAGACTCTCAAAATGTGGATCAGGCCTTGTGGAAAAATGTCTTTTACCAAGTTATAGAACGCTTCCGACAGCTACTCAAAGACCCCAATTATGAAAGCAGCCCTCGTATCAGAAATATGCTGCTCACGCTGCTTGATGAGGTGAGACCATTGTGCAAAAATGTTTTTTTTCCATAGTTTGATCAATTAAAAAATGTTTTCACTATGACTGCACCTGCTTACTGAAGCGAATCTTATGTTGTACAGGGAGCTCTGTTCTTTGATGCACTGCTTCAGAAACTGCAGACTGTGTACCAGTTCAAACTAGAAGACTACATGGATGGCATGGCCATCAGAGCTCGGCCACTGCGCAAAACGGTACAGGGTGATTTCTTTCACCTGTTTTGATGTCAGTCTATTTGCTAATATGATATTTTCAAGTATTTATTGTAAAACTTGAACATTCATTACACATTGAGAAACAAGTAAAAAAAAAAAAAACCTTGAAGTGGAATGGCTGCTGCATCCCATTTAATGTACCGTAGCTTGTTTAGGTTTGTCTTTTTTAATGGGACTTATAAAAATGGAAGTTGAAACACTGACGTAATGCCAACCACACAACTTCTCACTTCAACTCATTTCATTAATTAATAATGAGTTCTTTCTTTATGCTTGTCTTTGCATTCCTCAGGTAAAATATGCACTCATCAGTGCTCAGCGTTGTATGATTTGTCAAGGAGACATTGCACGCTATCGGGAACAGGCCAGTGACTCTGCCAACTATGGAAAGGCCCGCAGGTAAGCTGCAACAAGTATTTTGTGGTTAGTGTGAAATTTATTTCACACATTTTAGAGCACTGGTTTCACTGGCACAGGGTCTCTTATATTCTGTCTCAGCCAGTTTTAGTTGGTCCTGCTATTTGTTTTCCTCTACAAAATAATCTCAAATTTGTAGTGTACTAAATTTCAGCACAACTCTGACTTTGTCTTACTATTCAGAAAAATAATTATTTCACAGATGAGTCAACTCATAGGTCTGTACGTGTGTATGTATGTGCTTTAATCATATGAGTCATTACCCCACTTGTTTTCATTTTTTTGTAGCTGGTATCTTAAAGCCCAGCAGATAGCTCCTAAGAATGGACGGCCATATAACCAGCTTGCTCTGTTGGCAGTCTATACAGTAAGTGACCTTTTTTCTGTAGAAATGGAGTAGTGAATGTCAGTTATTGTTGCCTCTGTCTCATTTTGTTTTGGCCTACCTCATTACAGAAACGGAAGTTGGATGCTGTATATTATTACATGCGCAGCTTGGCAGCCTCCAACCCCATCCTAACTGCAAAGGAGAGTCTGATGAGTCTGTTTGAGGAAGCTAAGCGCAAGGTATTCTATATTATGTTCATATTGTAGTCCTTAACACAGGTTAGTTTATTGATCTTTGTCTTCAATTAAGTTATAACACAAGTGCCCCTGGATTAGGAACCTGAAAGACTTTGCAGTTTAAGCGTCCAAAGATGAGTGATGGAGAAATTATGAGATCACGTGAAAATGTTGTACTCTTTAAAGTAATTCAACATTTCTCTATTAAAAAAATATGAAACGTGAAAGTATCAGTGCCAAATGAATTGTTTGTGTAATCAAGTATTTTATTTTAATTTATCTAGGCAGAGCAGTTGGAGAGGAGGAGGAGACAGGAGCATGAAGGAGGCTCCAGGGGTCCAGCAGTAAGAGGTAGAGGAAGAGGAGAGGAGGGAGCTCGTGTGGAGATATGGATTCGGCCCATTGGACAAGCAACAACTCCATCCTCACACAGAGGAGGCAGCGAGTCCAGTCGAGATTCTGAACACGATGGAGAGTTGTGGACTCTTAGTGCTAGTGATGTAAGAGCTTCATTCATAGTCTTATGCTTCATGTGTGTCATTATTTTTTCATGTCTTATGGATGTTTGTACTTCGAGTTGTTATTATCATATCTGCTCCCTTGTATATAATCTCATTTCTTCATTTTCAGTCATTTAATGTGTCCGTCATGTTCAGTTTTAACCTATTTACTTCTTGCATCATTTTGCTCAATCAGTTATTCCTCTGCCTTGGAGTCCTTTAACCCATGTTAATTAAACGGCTTTTATTCTGCACAATGGTTATGTATCATAACCTGCCCTGTACACTTTTTTTATATTGTAATTAATCATCAGCTAAAATGTCAGTATTCTCACATCCCTTCATATGGCCTTTATGGTGTAAGATTTTCCCTGGTCTTTCCTCAAGGTTGTCATCAATGAAATTATTTTAATTGCTTGTGATGACACTTGGCATCTGTTCTTTCATTAGTGTATCCAGATGAAAATTGCCACGATATCAATGTGTACGTGTGTCCTCTTGGCCACATACAGTAGCACCCCCTGTTCCCCGTCCCCACCTTACCCCTCACTATATTGCCATTTTATTTGATTACTCAGGTGCATCTGAGTCTTGACATCAGTTACAGACCTCTCCTTGTGCTCTTTGAAAGATTTGTCACGTATTTGAAACACAACAGCATTACTGTTCAGCCATTAGTCATGCTTTTTTTCTGTCGACCTTCCTTTTATTTCAGCTAAACAAGAGATTCATTCTGAGTTTCCTGCATGCACATGGAAAGCTCTTCACTAAAGTGGGGTGAGTGATTGTTTCTATATTCTCCCATGGCTGAAGGAGTTTCATCAGAACAGAATTAAATAAAAAAAAATAGTGCATTTGTGAGCTTACTTTAATTTTTCTTTCCTATTCAGCATGGAGACCTTCCCCGGGGTGGCTAATCGTGTTCTCCAGGAGTTTAGGACACTACTTCAGCATGGCCCCTCCCTACTGGGCAGCACACACATGCTGCAGATAATCACCATCAACATGTTCACCATTCACAATACCCACAGCAGAGGTATTGAAGCATATACACTGTCAAAACCCTCATCATCATCATATGAAAAGTAACAAATACAATTGTAACACCTCATGTTTTCCAATCAATATATATGTTTCTTGAACAATATTGCTACTTGTGAATTTTACTTTTTTGTTTATTTTGTTTTTGTTAGTGTTATTTTTCAAATACTTGTGCTCACTTGAAATATGATATATTTGATATTATTAGCTCACTTCATATATGATATTATAAGTGAGCTAAATTCATCCTAATTTCTGAAACAACATATAAGCATCAGCCACAGTTGTCAGTAAAACACTGTCTTCCTTGCCGATAAATAATGTGCAGTCTAGTCCGTTGATGTATCTGATCATCTCTACTTGAATCTTGTTAATTTGGCATTACGTTTTTTGTAGAAATTGACAAAACAATCTGATCGTTACAGAGGTTTGCAAAACAAATGTTTTTTTTTTCCTTGTATGTATCAGTGAGGTAGATGTGCTTATCGTAATCTGAACCACAAGAAATGCATTTTTATAGCCCATTTCTTTATGTTCTACCGTATGATCTAATATCTCCATCAGCCCATCCGACTGAATGGCACACCATAGTTTGTTAGTGTAAAGCCATGAATACATTATTGACCAGGAATCTGTAAAAGCCAGTGATACGCAATATAAGGCAGTAGGACATGAATGTCTAGTACTGTAAGTCAGCAGCAAATAATATCACTCAATGAAGGTTGTGTTTTTAAAAATGATTCATAATACAGACTGCACCAGCTTAATGTGTCATAAGCTGGAAATTAATATATACTTCTTTGTTTGTTAAATTGGAATTTAAAATGTGATTCAGCTAATAACATGAATCAATTGTCATGTTCGTAATTTAGTGATTATTGTTGAGTCTTGGTGCAATTGGAATCAAGCACCTGGGCAGGTAAAATGCTTGAACTGCAAAGTGAACATAAATGTATCAGAGTTGAAGCAGGACTGTAACAACTTTATTTATTCTTGTCAGGTGAAGAGGGGGATGTACGTACTGTTTTACAAGAGCAAAGCACTGCCCTTGGCCTTGGAATGTTTGCACTGTTGGTGCAGCGTTGCACTGAGCTACTTAAAGAAACGCATGCAGGTAAAAGTGGTGAGCTGGTTATGTCAAAGGCATTACTCTAGATTCTCGCATGCTCATGTACTTACGGGAAGTTTATGTTGGTCCCTGGTTTACATTCCTAAACTAACAGTCTTGTTATCTACCACCTTAACATACTCATTTTTCTATGTGCATTTCAAGTTGGCGTCTTGTGTCTCTCTAGCCCTCTGTTCTCTGCAGCTGCAATAGTGTATATAGCATTAGGTAATTCAGAAGAACAGCTGATTATTGTCAACATACTTCCTGCTCACAGCACAACACACACCATCACAAACTTTATGTAAACTTCAAAGTATCGACAAACTTTGCATTAAGAACCATGAAGATATCATTCAAGTACAGCAAAGTTAGTCCATTATCAGTTAAATAACTACCATCTTGGTGCCACCAGTTTCTACTATTCTATATAAAATACAGCATTGTATATTGATAAACATTTTAGTCACTTTTTATCATTCAGAACCAGTGTCCACACCAGATGGAGAGGAACAACTGGAGGGCATGGTGAGGGTCTCTGCTTTCCCAGTGGATCTTAAAGAATTACTGCCCAGCATCAAGGTGTGGTCTGACTGGATGTTGGGACACCCAGACCAGTGGAATCCCCCTCCATGCGGCATAGAGTGAGTGTTTATACTTACAAGCACTGGGTGGATTTCTATATGGATTTTTGTAGCCTTATCCTGAGAATCGCTTTGGGTATTTTCTTAATAAAGTTGCAGCCCTGACGTATGGCAGTGTCTAGCCGACCTGTGTAACGTATTGGCTCGTGTGGACCATGAAGAGGTGCCACTGTACAAAGTTGACACGGACGAAGGTGAAGGAGACGAAGAGCTGACAGTGCTGCAGCTGAAGGAGGACAGGCTGTTGGCTGGCTTTGTGCCCCTGCTGGCTGCGCCACAGGAGCCCTGCTACACAGACAGACAAACTGACATGGTGAGCACAGTTGTATGTCATGTTATTGATTGTTTTCGGACTTCTAAATATTGTAGCATTTTTAAAAATATCTTCACAGCGGTAATTTCATTAATAGATAATGCACATACACACATGGTGCAGCGCATTTTCAGGGAAATCAATTAATAAAAACTTTATATAGAATGGCCATATTGAAATCCATCTTTCCCCGTACATTTTGAATTATACTTAACAAATTAAACATAGTTTTCTAAATGTATTTTTCATTACTACAAAGTTTTACAAAGGATTACTCCGCAATTGACCGATTATCAGCCGGGCCGATACTTGGAATTTTCACGTGTATCTGCATCTGCCTTTTTTTAATTTGACAGTCCAATATGAAGAAATCAATTAAAACTGCATAATTTCGGCTCAGATGCAGCCTGTGTCTCTCTGTCTCTCCTGCCACTTCTGTGCCCAGCATTGTCCTGCATGGACGTAATCTGATTGGTTAAGCAAGACACAGCACACACAAGTGGCAGAGGCAATCTTAAGTGGAAGCTATCCATACACACACACACACATGGGGGACATGCAAAGTTTTCTTGTGTTGAGAAGCTCCGGAGAGCAAACGCATGTGTCGAAGGTAAACGTGGAAAACTCTCCCAAAATTGCAGTAAACATCCCAGTGGTCTATATCTCACAACCGACACCAATGTTACAGCAGTCTCACGCTCAGCAGTCTTGGTGTGTGTTATGGAGAGAATAGTGTGAGTCTGATGCATCAACAACTGTACAACTAAACACTGTTGTGAGCTTGGTGTTCTGTGATCTAAACATTAATGTGAAGATGAGATGCTATTTAGTGTTTAAGAGTTGTTTTAATCAGTTGTTGCTGATGATATTAATATGAAGATAGTGATGATAGTAACAAATGTCAGCGAGTACAATTCAGGAGTGATTTATCTGAACAAAATAGTGGAACATTTAAATCCTGTGTACACTCATCAAAGCCCTAATGGATGTGTGTTCTGTCAGGTGTTTTATTGCACTCATAGCAACTATCATACTTTTTATGTAGCTTTTGTCATGTTAGTCATTAATAATGTTGCAACATTGTTATGAATGACAGGGTCCCTGATAATGTATGGTAAAAATAGATTTTTTAAATAATGAACTCAACTTATACAGTATTCTGATTTAGGCTTCCCAAATACAGTAATAAATTCAGCATGATAAATTGAGCATATGTCAGCATGTGCAACAAGGGTTTAAACAAAAGAGCAAGTATTAAAGGTGTAATACTTGCTCTTTTGTTTAAACCCTTGTTGCAGATCTAAAGTCTAAAAGTGCAGCATTTAAATCAGCCAGCAACACCAGGGAGACTGTGCAAAACAATTATTCAACTGTATAGGAGATGCTTCTGAGTGTAGGAACTCCATGCACTTCTATAGCTATTTATTTTCTATTTGTTTGGTTAACGAAACATGCTTTAGACATTTAAATTAAGTTAAATGTTTGTATTATTAATCATTTTTACGCCACATTTTACACTTTTACTGCAAATGAGTATCTGCTCCAAATATCGCTTATTGGCCTCCTTAACTACTAATAATTGGTATCCGTTCCGAAAAACCCATATCTGTCGATCTCTATTTCTCAAGGACTTGGGTGCTGTGGTTATAGTTACAGTAGAGTGGTTGAATGGATGTCTGACACTCATCTTTCCCTGACAAAAATGTGATGGTCGTAGCCAAAAACATATTTTCACATTCCTTTTAACAGAATTTTGCCTAAGTTTGTAGATGATGTAAGGATGCGTGTGGTTGGCTGTAGATCCTCTAGCTAGGAAAGTACATTCTTCTATTAAACTATTACATTCTGTGAGAATTGTGTAAGATTAAAGTGTTATATTTTCAATTGTTCAAATAAGTAACAAAATTGGGAAAATGTGGTGCACATCAGATTTGCTGTATCTAAACCTCTTCCATGTGACAGAAGTAATCCCTTGTTTTGGGCTGAGCTTTTCCTCCTCCTGTTCAGTATTACCCTGTTCTGTGTTATGTTTACTCTGGTCTATGGTTGTTTGCATTGTATCTTCTAAATATCCTGCCTGCATCCATGTTGATACAAAGATCTACATGATTAAACATATTGCGCACAGACTGATTTTTAAAAAGCGCCATATTATCGAACAATAGACATTTTTTCTATCATTACACAATGTGCAGTATATTGTCCTACCACACACGCCTGATTTGAACCACTGTGTCTGTAGGTTTTTAATTAGCCAGGTCCGGGTAATGCTAATTTCCTTTGTACCACTGCCACTACTTTTCTACAGTCATTGTATTTTTCTTCTTTTTAGACAATAGCAGCTGATTGTAAGAGGGTGACTGTGCTAAAGTACTTCTTGGAAGCCTTGTGTGGACAGGAAGAGCCTCTGTTGGCCTTCAAAGGGGGTCAATACATCTCTGTGGCATATTCTCCTCCTCCCAACACAAGAGATTCAAGGAGCCAGCAAGACTCTCTATCCGAGAAAGAGGTGACCTTCCTTTGCCCACATCTCCTCACTACCTAACTACTCTCTTCCTGTCTGTAAGCTGTAAAAACACATTTGTCAATCCAGATGGTAATTGAAGGTGTGTGTGTTACCCTTGTCTGTTTGACAGTCTGAAGATGTTATTGTGGAGGCAGAGTCATCTGTTTCCACATCAGAAGAAGAGGATGATGTCGAGGAAGAAGGTGACAGTGAGAACGACATTAAGCAGCTGAAGGCACGGCGACACGCTCTTGCCAACAAATTGGCCCAGCAGCAGAAGCGCAGGGATAAAATCCAGGTTAGCAAGTGATGTGTTTGTGACACAATGAATAAAATACTTCATGAATTTTCCTACACATTTTTTTTGACAAGGTGACAATCCTCAGTGGACCTTTGCACCTAAAGGAATAGACCTTTGCTGGATGCTGCTTTTCATCATTTAAAAAATTTGTTCACATTACTAACCATCGAATGATTTCTTTTGGCTTTTTCCCTTCCGGGGTCATCACAGGGAATCCAATTCGCATATTTGATTTTGCAGAGTTTTTACGTCAGATGCCCTTCCTGACACAACCCTCTGGACACCCATGCCGGGAATGGAACCTGCCTTACCAACTGAGCTATCCACCCGGGACTCACATTACTAACCATCAATTGCTCCTATTCCAGCTCCGTCTTCTATATGTTGTTGAATTTACAGATATACACTCGTTTCTCACAATTGTTTTTATGTGGAGTTGTGGCTTTTGGGAATAATTTACAGATCCAAAGTTGTTGTTTTTTTAACCTTTTGTAATTCTATACTAAAATGGAATAGATTAGGGGCTTTGGTGCAAGCATATGTCCAGGACGTTAGACAGTAAAACTTAAAGGAATGGGCATTGTCAACTATATGGTAATATTTCTTCTGTCTCTGTGGGACACTGAGAGCTCTGTGTAATCCAGAGTATGGTGTCTCAGATAAAAACTTTGCCACAGTTGGAGGAACTCATAACAAGGAGACAGCATGTTACTGAAGTTATTTTGTTTTTATGTTCTGTTAACACATGCTATGCAACACTGTTACTGTCTGAAGGTACAAACCCACCTGCCACAGGGTAGTTGAACTGATCTCGAAATACAAACAGAACAAGCGCAAATGGGAAATTTCAGGGATAGGGCAAATAAATAGTCTACCACCACCTTCTAGTGGGTTACCTTTGATGATTGAAAAGAATTAATATTGTTTGAATTTATATATTGCTGCGTTCTGCATTCCAGGCAGTGCTACAGACAAGTGGACAGTTGGAGCTGGAGGTGCAGCCTCTCTTTTTGGTTCCAGATACCAATGGATTCATTGATCATCTGGGAGGACTGAAGAAACTGCTCCAATGTGGCACCTATATAATAGTTGTACCGCTGATAGGTGAGGCCAAAAGCGAAACTAAACAAAAAAAAAAAAGATTTGAAATGTGGATAGTGACTATTTACTGGAATGAGGGAGGATCCAGTTTTGCTGTTGTGATGAAAAAGATAAAAATATCCTGTGTGTGGCATTTAGTGCATACAGGAAATGTCTGTTTATT
>JAPTHA010000007.1:19263140-19275223 GCA_029814585.1 Gymnapogon annona
TATACACTCATGTTGTGATTTGTGTTCTCTCTCCCAGTGATTACAGAGTTGGATGGCTTGGCCAAAGGCCAGGAGAGCTTTGGTGGGGTGGGGTCAGGTGGGCGTAGCACTGGCAGTCGTACAAACTATAATGTTAGTGCAGTGCACATGCGGGCTGTGCAGGAGAAGGCCAAGTTAGCAGTGGCATTCCTAGAGGAAGGGTTTGAGGCCAGGCAGCCCTGCCTCAGAGCGCTGACGAGCAGAGGAAATCAGCTTGAATCAATCGCCTTCCGCAGTGAAGACACTTCTGGACAACAGGTGAGATCCCAGTGAAAGAATCACACATTTAATTAACTTGAGTCAAAGATATGGTGTGATGTACTCTGGACTACGAGAACCTTAAATCATGGCTAATATCCAGTACATTTTTTCTATTCTTCCTCAGGGTAACAACGATGATGTGATCCTGTCTTGCTGTCTTCGCTACTGCAAAGACAAGGCAAAAGATTTCATGCCTGATCAGAGAAGTAAGTAACTTGCCACTAATTCTCTCTTTACTACTGTATACTGCTGCACAATATGATGTGTGTAATATCTATACAAATGTTTCTTACCTTGTCCATCTCTGTGTGCACAGATGGAACTGTGAGACTGCGAAGAGAGGTGGTACTACTCACCGATGACCGCAACCTGCGCGTCAAAGCTCTAACTCGCAATGTCCCAGTCCGGGATATCCCTGCTTTCCTCAGCTGGGCTAAAGTGGGCTGAACATTGCTAAGCTGAACCTAAGGAGCCCAACTGCTGAAGTCTGCTTGCCACTCAGCCAATGAGAAGACACACTTAGGAAGAGAAAACCAAGGAGAGAGAAGGAATAGAAAAGCAAAGAAACCACTTCTGAACAAGTTAAAGTAGTGAGAACAGAGTGGTTTCAGTGAGCTTTTTCCCCTCTTGATGAAGTGTGTGCATGTGTGTATGTGTGTTGAGATCAATGAGCTTCCCCACAAAGAGGAAAGGCAGACTTTGTAAGTCTCTGGAAGGCTGGACCAGAAGGGAGAGAAGAGATAGGCGTGGAGTGCTTGGATTATAGGCCTCTGTTCCGAGCTAGTGCGCACTGTGCGAGCAGCATTAAAAGTTGAGACTGATGGTAGAATGAGGCAGAGAGTGTTTATGGTGATTTAACTGATGAAAGACAACTGTATTTGAATGCCATAAGCGGCACTTTCACTTGTCTTTGAGGGCTCGGTCCAATACACTGACCCAAACAGCGGAGCTCAGTGAATTGTTGGAGGAGGGGAGCAGCTGGAGGGTCTGGGTCAGGATGATGAAACAAGGCTGATGCTAATAAGGAGTCACTCAGGCCTCCTGTATCTAAACATCTCTGAGGTAATGAGTGCGGGTGGAGTGTTTCCTGCTCACCCAGTAAGTGCTTTGATACCTGTCTGTCACTTAAGTGGTTCCTCCAGCTTGATACAGACATGAAGTTGAAAAAAGTGAGATTTTTTTTTCAAAAATCTAAACACAAAACATTGATTCATACTTATTTGCTTCTGTTTTTTGGTTTGAGCTTGTGCGTACAACATTTTGCTTTCCTCAATGATTTATTGCATTTTTTTCTGGTTATAAGTATCTGCAAGGCTTTTTTCTGTCACTTGAATCAATAAAGAATGAATCGGATATGACCTAAAAATTTTGTTAGTCGGCGTGGAGAGTAGAAATTTGACTCACAATCTATTTTCAGTTCCAAAAATTGGTACGGCGGGTATTTTACATATTGGGTTGTATTCTGGAGTATTAAAAAAAAAGTTCATTTGCGAGCTATGTTTGGACACAGGTCTGCTTTATGCAGTCATGCCCAGTTGGAAATAGTTATCCTAACAGTGACATTGCAGGTACTTGATGGAGTTCATTTGGTAACCCTTCTCTTTGTATTGTACTTAAAGGCATTTGTGTTTTCTGATGTCAGTTGTTTTTTTTTATCAGTGCCAGTTTGCCTTTAAAGACTGAGGACTCGATGTTACAAATCCACATTTGCTTTGTCACAACATAGTGTGCACAGTCAACCATACAGTTCATAAACAGCTCAGTTCTCTGTAGTCAAATAAATGGTTGTATTTGTGTCTTGTACATTGCTCTGTGAAACAAAAGAGATTTTGTGTCATGTTTATGCTTCTCTGAGCATGTCAGTCAGTTTCAGGACACAATGGGATTAAATCTACAGCTTTGCTCAGTTATACAGTCTAAATCATATTCATGATAAAAGAATTCAGTATGTAGAAGTGGCTACCCTGCTTTCTGCTTTTCCTGCACTTTTTCAGCTTGGCTTATACAACTTCTAGCAGCAGTGTCTAATTGCATGAGCCAATATTGAGGTTTATTAACAAGATTGTATTTTTGTTTCTCAGTTACATTGTTCTAGTGCTACTGCAGTTTGTCATTGTACATTCATGGTGCAATGTTTCATGTTTTATTATGGGAGCAAATGTGCGTGAGTATGTATTCAGTTCTTCATCAGTGACTTTTTTTTCCCCCCTATTCATCAGTAAAATTGTTAAAAACACTGATGCATTTGTTTTTTACCTGATCCTCGGATGTTCCTGAAAATATGAAGTGCACACTTTTGATTCCCATCATGAGCTGAAGATAAGTCAAAGATTTGATTCATATACACAAATGAGATGGATTTCATATTTGATTACTGTTAATGTCAGTACCTACATGAAAATCAAAATGTAAAGTAAAAACAGGTTTTTAAAAGAGTAAATCAAATGCTAAATCTTGATACAAGTGTGCCCTCGTGTGGTAGTTGAGATGCGTGAGTGATGAGCACAAACTGGTTTAGACTTGAAAGGTTAAATAATGTTGAATATAATATAGGGAACAGCTAAACATTAGCAAATGGGTACATTTACTAATTTACTTGTCAACAGATGGAAATCACATAACGTGTTATTACACTGACTATTCTGCATAAATGACTCAGAGGTGGTATTTGTGACATTCTTGTTTTGATACTGATATATTAAAAATTTAAAGTGCTGGGGTAAGGCCTGCAGAGTTATTCAGCACACTTGCACTGCTGACATCCAATTTGTGCTTGGAGGCTTGAAGCTGCAGTTCTGTGTTACTAGCAGTAACTCAAGCAAATGTGACTGCATCTTCACAGGAAATCACTTGCAAAGATTCTTCATGATAATATCCATAAAATCGCATTTAATAAAAACACTCAATGTTAACTTGAACAATGTTTGCATGTTCTGGCCCGGTGGTCCTGAAAGGGGGATCCCCCCCTCCTGCGGTCCCTTCTCAAGGTTTCTCTTTTCCCCTGCCTGGGGTTTTTTGAGTTTTTCCTTGCCCTGGAGGGGGGTTATACCAGGGGATGTCATCATCTGTGGGCATGTGAAGCCCTTTGAGACCCTTTGAGTGATTAAGGGCTATATGAATAAAATTTGATTGATGTGTGTGAAATATCACAGGGGATTCAGGTGCGTGTACATAGAGCATATATATGCACGTACAATCTGTGTCTGGGACATAAAGTTCTCCAGCACATCCATCCATATCATTGGCTTCAGTATACTTCTGTGCCTGGATACAGACCACACCGGCTGGACCTGATTCCCATCATCATGACAACAGGGCTACCAGGCAACCAATCATAGTCCTCCAAGCCTCACTCTGCAAGCTGATTGGTTTGTGCCCGTAGTCTGTTGTGGAATGCTCATCCTTAACCTCTCCGCAGCCGTGCACATTGCATACATCCTATATTTTCTCGGTGCAGATTACAGCTACGTTTCTAATCCTGTCAGAGGCATTGTCAAGTTTGTCATGATGTGATGTATCAAGATCGTCTCACTAGATTGTAGGCATGTGAATCAGAATAATACTAGTGCTCATCTATAAGATCATCTTAATGTTCAACTGATACCACAAGATGATGCTGAGATGTGTGTATTTTAGAAAACGTCCACAGTATAAACTGATGGACTGCACTTTGTGCCATCTTACCAGGTAGCCTTTTCAGCTGGGATCATGGGTTCTGCAGGGTTACAGATCCCATGTGCCATCCCAGGTCTTTGTGGGATCTAATTAACGAGTCTGTCAAGGGACGTGATTACGTAAATGAATAAAATATTTCAGTCACAGGTGGAGAAGGTTGTTTTTATGGATTCACTTTTTTTGCTGTCAATTTGCTATTGGTTGATGCTAATATTTTTTTTCTTTAATGTTGTTTTAATTCGTCAAGCCTGGTATTAAAATTAGGTATTGTCCCTTTACAATCTCATAAGGCAGGATATGCTTTTGTGGACAATATTCTTGTGAAATTCTCTCACAAAATTCGCTCTGGTAATTGATTTATTCAATAACTGGGGAACTTGGTTCAGTCTAGCCCTGAAGAGATAAGATAAAACTTTATTGATCCCACCACAGGGAAATGTGTGTGTCACAGTAGCCAAATACACAGAGTAGAAATAAGAGCAGACAAAAACACATCAGTTGAATTCTTATACTTATACTATCTATTTGGTATGCATTTGTACTACATACACAGTATGCATTTGTGGATGTGTTGCAGCATGTGTGGATAAATACATAAGCAAGCATAAGCAAAGCATCTATACATAGATCCATACATGTATATGGTGACGTGAGTTGATCTTAACTGTCAATCTGCCATCTGTTATTAATATGAAATACAGAAAACCTTTACGGTCAATGTTTCTTTGATTGGAAATATAACTAATGGGTGTTCATAAATACAAACCGAATCAGGTGATCAGTGACTGGAAGTGCATAAAAGCACACACACTCAGGGGGTACAAAGGCAAGCGCTTGAAGGTTATAGTGTTCAGTGCTTGGCTTAAAGTAAGATCAATATTAACTGTCCAACTGCCATGTGAAACGGAAAAACCAAAACATATACAAGCCTCTCTCTCTTTCTCATCCAGCCCTTTATACACATCAGTACTTGCGGTTGCTGGATAGTACAGCACAAAGCTGTGAGATTAGGGAGGAGGGGGCGACGTTACCCTCAAGGGTGCAGCTGGACAGCATCAACAAGACGCCACGATTCTGCCACACGTGTTTTGTCGGTTCAGATAAAATTCACGGCATCGCTCCCATTGTCTGTTTTTCGATCAGTGTGCTCCTTGTTTCCGTGGAAAGAAGGCGATTCTGCTCGCCGCCATTTTTAGGGACCTGCCTATCGAAGAGAAAGTTTGCTAGCTACTGTCTGACGTTAGCGGCTCCCTGTTAGCCAGTATCCTGTCTGCCAGGGAGCCCGTTGTGACAGCGTTAAGGCTTGACAGTCGTCAACCAGGTCAGCCTTGGCTCACGCTGATATAACTCATTACCCGTGGTCAGCCACTACAGATGACAACATTAACTGCAGGTTACGGTAACCAATTTACTAATACTTGAAGTCAACGTGACCGCCAGTGTTGGGTAGGGCAATAGTACAGTTAGATTAGCGAATTAGCATTGCTAAATTGCTGGCTAGCGAATCCACGCTCTTTGGTTTCTCTGGACTGCACTGGCTCGTCTGTGATTTAGCGACAGCCGCTGTTGCCTTGCCGTATTTACGGTGACTGGATTAATCAACCCTTCATAGCCATATTCCGATCCCCTGTGGACTCGTTTGGACAAGGTGAGTGGATTGCCAACATGAGCTTTAAGCTAAGCAGTGATGTGTGAATGTGGTCACTAACGCTAACTCGCATGCTGCAGTAGAGGGTGGTTGCCTGGTTTAGCTTCCAAGCTAACCAGTCAAGATTGGTTGCCATTCACCAACGTTAGCTAACCAAAAGTTGCTGTCACAACTTGAATGGCGTGTCGCGTCGACAGATTTTAGCCTGCTTGGCTTGCTAACTTAAGTGGACCACGTTAGCAGAAGAACCTAATTGTTTTTGCTTCTTAAAATAGCTATTTTTCCGCTATAAGCGAAGAAGGACCAGCAAGCTAAATTGTCGGTGCTTGGTTTGTAAATATTGGTGACCCATTGCTTAACGTAAAGAAGTGTTAGCCATCTCCGTTAGCTGGCTAATCCGCTTTATGCAAGTATCGTTAGCAAGCAGTGCCACTCCCTCATTTTTTTGTTTTTGTCCACTGTGGCTGTAAGTGAAACTCTGCTTTGGAAGTGTCTGTTGTGGAAGTTTGTCCATCTGTAAGGGAACGCCGCTGTCTCATTGCTGTGGATAAAGTCTATTCGGTGACGGTAGGTGACATTGGTCAAACCTCCCCTGTGTGTTGGACCTACATGCCCTCGCATTGTGTTTACAGGGGGCATTAGCCCGGAGAGTGTGACAGATCATTGCTTGTGTGTCTGTTTTGTTGAGTCGACTAGCAGAGCTCGCATCGCTCGGCCGCTGATGGCTGTTTTTATGCACTGGCGTGAGTCGCATTCCTCAGTTTTGTGTTGATATTGCGTAACACTGGCTATCACTCAGCGAACCACTCTTCTGCTGTGACTTCGTCGCTTAACTTATGCATGGCATTGACTTCAGCCACACACGGATTCAAGTTGACACTTTGAAACCACGATAAAAATGTGTTATGTTATGACATGTCCCTCAACGGAAATGCATTTGGCATTCTGTGGGAGTGATCTGTCAAAATTCCGTCTCAGTCTTGATTTCCAAAGCTTTATGGCTAAGATGCACAAACAGCCACACATCATTCGATGATTAAGTCTCTTTTTAGGGTTCATCAGCAGCATATGCAGGCTTTGTTTGTCAAATGAATGCTGCAGTGTGTCAAGTCTAGCGCGTATTTGTGTTAGTCTCTTCGGACAGAGGTGAACATTCTGTCCATATTATCAATGTGATATTCTTGTGACTATCTGAAAGGCAGGTAGTCTTGTCCTCCTCTTTTGCTGTCACCTGTGTCCCTTCCTTGCCTGCCCCAACATTAAAAAACATTCCCTGTTAGGATCTTCTGAAACCTGTCGTTTGTTCTTTTATATCTCCGAATGCTTGTCAAGAACAACGGTACATTCACAAGCAGGAACAGCTCCCTCTTTTCTTCACTTTCAAGGACTTGCTGGTAGCTGATGAGCAGAGGTACGCAGCTGTTATTCTCTAAACATTTTGATGTAGGATAAGGTTCAGTCAAGTTGTATTCCTGTCTCTATTAGTCACCGGTCTCCTCATTGTGGTTGTTGAATATGGGAAAACTGCGTAATGACTTTAAGTGTTTCCCAGGAAAAATGGATTAGAGGTCTCAAGAAAGCCTTCACCGCTCGGTCTCTCGTTAATCCAGGGGAGTCTGTGTAATGTGTGTCAGTACTTCATAATGTATGTTGTACAAATTTATAATTGTAGATGACCTAAAGTTAAAAGTATTTACTAGAATGACTAGATGTTGATTAGCTTTAGTGTAAATTCAACTGACAGATTTAGGTATATTAATTAACAGATTAAGGCATATTATTTTTTTTTACTATTAATACAACCTTTGACTAAGTAGTCAGCAATAACTTAAAAGTTAAAGAATATTAGACAATCACTATTACATACTCTTTAAAGATAGGACATGAAATGTTTTTTTAAAAGGAGCTCGTAAACATCTGGTTTGGTCAGATTCACTCTGGCTACTGAATACTCAAAAACCAGAACATACTTGATGAGTCACACTGAGCGATGAAAGACAGACATGATCAAAATCCTTTTCAAGTGTCAACTTGAGCCTTATCATTTTGAAACTGTGGAGATTTTATATAGGTTATGTACATATAGAACCTCCATGAAGCATATGCTTGTCCTCTCAGATATTTGGGTGCTTTGCTGTGAATATATGCCACTGTTGTAAGTGTCCTTTGCTCAGAGGAAACTTGGGCTGTTGTGGATGTTCATGGGATTTATCCCAACAGGAAGAGTGTAAATGGAGCTCTGTGAGAGCCATGGGATGGGTCAAATCCTCTTAGTGTTTGCTCACTCCATTCCTCTCCTTGGTCACCGTCATCTCTCGCACCACACTTTGGGACGTGTTGATGTTGACATTGGGTTGCCGGAGAACTTTCACTTCCTCAGAGCGAAAGCCTCAATCTGAAATAAGTCAGGGACGCAACGCAGCACAGTGTGCGGCCCACCCTCCAACTTTAGGGATTGAAGCATGATACATAAGCCTTTTTGAACATCAGCGCACATGCAAGTCATGAAATGAACTTTGTTTCTGTGGCAATGACTGATGCAGAACATCATTTTCCTTTTTATCTACATTATCACATTTTTGTTTTTAGGTCTTCATGATTGTTAGGAGACAGTAAGACCAATATAACTGGTTATAAATGGAATCAGTATACCTGTAAAGTTTTAGAGCAACCCTAGTTCACAACTTTGTTAATACACCCTAAAGCTGCCAAATCAATAACACACATCTTAACTATTTGCCATTTTTAACACTTAATGTTGATGTATACATACCTGTGAGTAAATAAGTCTTTATGTGGTATAGTTTTTTTGACCTAATTTAAATGTCACAATGGCAAGTGTCACATGACTAATTGAGTTTCAAACCGAGCATGCATTTCTATTTTATGCCCAGATGAAGAGTCCTCACAGTGCAAACACATTAGTTTATCCATTAGGCAAATAAATTACTTTGTTTTATAATCTGAATGCCTTATGCTTTTTGACTGCTGCTTTGCCTTTCAAATATCTAATAAACCAGCTGCTTCTATCTATCTTGCTTCTTTTTTAAAAATTTACTCAATAGTATTGAACATTTGATCTGGTCCTGTCACAAACCAGCAACTGATTTTCTAAATTAACTCACCATTATTTTTTTTGTACTTCTTTGTGCTTTTGAGCCATTGTAGCACTCGCTAGAAAAGTGGCGTCTTCAGTAAAAATATTTCATTCCTGCTTCACTGTTGATAGCCTGTTATTCATCAAGTATAATTGACTACATGTTGTTATTCTGAAATGGCTCAAGATCAGACTATTTATTTTAACTGACAAAACAAATGCACATGATCCTGAAATTGTTTATGAACATTGGGTCTAATAATCAGTCATGGCCTATAACCTGTTGATCCCCAATCTCCATACCCAAACTTGGTGAAGTGTGTAGTAATGTGTTGGTTTACTTCTGTGATTGACCTGGGCCAAGTGTCTTCAATAAAGTCACCATTTTAGGTGTTGTACAGAATCACCAAACACATTTTGCTGTACTTTTTGAACATTTTAAAGGCTATTTTATTTAAAGTTTCTTTATAGGCGAATTATGTTGCAGTGTGGTTTGAGACCCAAGCCAAATTTTACAGTGGGTGTTTAGTTTACCTAAAAGATCAGAAAAATGTAAATAGTCCCAGCAGAGTGGTGGTTGAACAATATCCTTTCACAGAATTACCTTGATACATCATCCTAGTTATTGAACATAAGATGACATCTTTGTATGAATAAGTGCTGACAAAGAGCATTTTCATTGTCAATCTAATATTAACATGCATGATAAACAAGTCTCAAGACTGACTGAAATGCATTGAATTACAAAAAACAAATGTACTTGGACAAACACAACATGCAAAGCTTAGGCCAGTCAGCTGAAACCCTGGACACATGGGCTGTAAATTTGCAGTAATCCTCCAATCAGAGGCAGCTGCCATGAACCATCAATTACTCTCACGTGAAAGTTTGGCAAAAACTTATGGGTTAGTCTGTTTTTAATTCTAAATCATATCTACATCATTGTAAGGCGCATTGCTTTCCTCATCAGGAACACCTGACATGAATGTATGTTAGCAGTTAAGTAACAGACTGCTGCAGTAATGCTAAACTGGATTTAGTTCTATTTTCAAACAGTCACCATTGGATGGTTTGTCCATGAGAAAGCACTGACGAGGCACTGGAATAGTCCTTGCTTAAGATGGCCTCCAGGTAACAATGTTAGGTTTATTTTGGAGTCTAATTGTTGTAACATTGTACTGTTATACCTCATTGTTATTGATAGTTTCTTTTTATTAAGTAACTAGGATTTTATCACATTTAAGGGAGCTGATTCGAAATGCTTTGTTTGTTTCACTGTGTTCATTTTATATGGTGATGGAAGTAGGGAAATCTATATGCATCTTTAGACTTAGACTTCCTTTATTGTCATTACAGATGCACACAATGAATCTGGTAACGAAATGTCATGGCCGGAATGTCTTGTCTTTCACTAAGTCAAAGGTATCTATTGTTGCACAGTGTTACTATAGCAAGGCAGAAGGTGAACGCTAAACTCAGGCACAAGGCTTTTCAGACAATCCAATGGGAGTCTTCTGCATAGAAACCACCGGCAGTTAATCATGGACCAAAGCAGTTTGTCAACATATTAACCTATACATATTACATGTTTATTGTGAGACATTAAAAGTCTATCGTATCCTAGGAAATCTGGAAGTAAAATTTTAGGGTAAAATGTAAATCAATCAATTTGTCAAGTGATAAATACAAGAAACTATTGTGATCGTTTCATCATTACATCATTGGATTTTGAAACAAAAACAAAGCATTTACTGGTTCTTAAATTTCAAATTCCCAATTTCCTGATGTGAAGAATTGTCTAGACTATTGTTTAGTTAAAACAAGCGCCCAAAAAATTACATAGAACTTTTCTACTGCATCTTATGGCTTGTAAAGTCTTAATGTTAGAATTTGAATATACAGTACTTGAAACCCCATAATATTACCACCGCATTTCAAGATGTATAATAAAAATGAAATACTTCTTAAGAAAAATTGTAGTTACGCTTTTAATGGTAATGAAAGCAAATGTTTGAGCCAAAATCTGAAGAAACAGATTAGCACATTTGAGAGTGAGCTGCTATCAGTTACATTTTTCAGGATTTTTTTTATATCTTGCTTTGAATTTTGTCAAACCATTACATGTTCCAAGCTACTCCTCTGTTGCCAAACTTGTGTTTTGTAAAACAAATAGTCTTTTATTAAGAGGGTTGTGTCAGGAGGGGTATCTGATGTAAAAAAAACTCCTGCCAAAGCAAATATGTGAATTGGATTCACTGTGGCGACCCCGGAAAGGAAAAGCCGAAAGAAAGTTTATTAATTTTTTCCCCTTATCATCTGATGCCGCTCACTATTTAATTTTTTTTGTATCTGTATTCTGTATAGTTCATCGCCTGGCTTGGATAGCTCAGTTGGTAAGGCACTGTGCTGGTTAATTGGGGTCCTGGGTTTGATTCCTGGGATGAGTGTCCAGTGGATTGTGTCAGGAAGGGCATCGACGTAAAAACTCTGCCAAATCAAATATGCAAATTGGATTCACTGTGGCGACCCTGGAAGGGAAAAAGCCGAAAGAAATCCTCATCATTCTGTATATATACTTCATCATTGGAGTGCTGTGATTTTTATTTATTTTTTTCCATAGCGCTGACAAAATCAATTCGGAAAACACATGGGGAGAAAATCTATTTTCTTGGGCAGTAAAGCAGCGTTGGTGCATTTCTTGAACACACTGTTCTTTGTGATGCCGCGTGTGTGCACACGTCTTACCGTCACTCCAGATTCAGTCTTGTGACCGTGTTCATCACTGTTTTGCTGTGTTGGTGTGAGAAGGAGCACTTATCAGCTGATTGTTTTTATTTTTTCCCTATGTATTATCTAGCCAATTGAAAATGCACACACAAGTCTATAGTTTTATTTCTTAAAAAGAAGAAAGGGCTGTGAACCATTCTTTCTCTTTACACAAAAAAATTTGAAAATTGTCAAAAACTGGCACACAGTTTGCGCTTGTTTCTATTCTTGGCCCACACAGGCTGCAGAGTATTGTCATGTATTCATAGTCCATATGTGCATGGACTTTTACGTGTTGATAGGTAACCCACTTCAGTATTGTTTATCTGTTGCCACGTAACCATTAGTTTTGACCCTCATCAGTGATGATTCTGTTTATCTGTTCCTAAGTAACCAACTTCAATGATGATTGTATTCCAAAACTGTCTCCCAAAACATGGTCCTTTCTAGAGCCAGACCGTTATATAGGCTAGCCTGTCTATCTGGCTGGCTGGCTGGCTTTTGCTCCTTCAGTGCATCACAGTTTTACACACACACACACACACACACACACACACACACACACACACACACACACACACACACACACACACACAC
>JAPTHA010000007.1:19285486-19308811 GCA_029814585.1 Gymnapogon annona
TGCAAAGGTGAAAAGTGCAATGTTGATGGATGTGCAATTCGGAATAAATGTTATTGCAAGCTCTAAAATTTTCATTTTTGTTCTTCCTTTAAGTTTATTTTATCCGATTATTCGATTAATCGAAGTAAATCGATAGATTACTAAAATAATCGATAGCTGCAGCCCTAGTTGACAGATACTGTCTAGATCAGTGATCCTCAGCTGGTGAGTCGCAACCCAAAAGTGTGTTGCAGACCCATTTTCAGGTGGTTGCAGGCCTTTGCCAGGGCAATATAACAATAATCTTTATTTTGAAGATTTTTCATGCAGTTAGTGGATCAAAACTCGAAATTGAATTTGTTCCATTTAAGAAGTAGAATATTTTTCAATATTCACCTTATGACAAGGTCATCAGAAAAAAGTCGATTTTGTGTACTGGAATCTTTTCATACTGCACCTTTGTTTAATTTATTTTCCGTTTGTGGATGCAAACTGAAGAAATTAATTTATTTCATAGTGTGTCATTGGCCGTCATATTTACACTTTTTTTTACTTTATTTTTAATAAACTTTTTAAATAAACTTTAGAGAGTACAGTTACTGAAATGTTACTAAATGTTAAATTAATTTGAACAGTTGAAACTTTTCTTTGATTTGGGTCATAGCTTGTCATTAAGGGGTGATGGTGGGTCCTGAAGCCAGGTCAGTTGAGAACCACTGGTTGAGAACCACTGGTCTAGATACAGTCGGGTTCACCTCCACGCACAGTTTGGGCTTTTGAACCCAGCTCGTCAAGAGGGGGAGAGGCCTAATGTGGGCTTCCTTATTTCCCCACAGCTCAGCTGACAGGTGTTGGAGATCACCCCGGTGAACGAGAGGGTCGTGTCCCTACACCTTCGGGTAGGGACAGCCTCTGTTTGTTGTTTTGGTCTATGGACCGAACAACAGCATGGAGTACAAGACCTTCTTGGAGTCCCTGGGAGGGGTTCTGGACCACGCTCCCATTAGGGACTGTGATTGGGGACTCCATTGTTCAACTGGGGGACTTCAACACTCACGTGGGAAACGACAGCTAGACTTGGAGGGGAGTGATTGGGAGGAAAGGTCCCTCCGATCCAAACCTGAGCTGTATTTTATGATTGGACTTTTGTGCTATTTGCAGTTTGTCCATAACGAACATCATGTTCAAGCGCAAGTGGCACCAGGACACCCGAGGCTGGAGGTCAATGATAGACTTTGTGGTCATGTCATCGTATCTCCGGTTGCGTGTCTTGGACACTGAGGTGGAGAGAATTGCTGAGCTGTCCACTGATTACTACCTGGTGGTGAGTTGGATGCACTGGCCGGGGAAAAAGCTGGACAGACTTGGCCGACAGAAATGCATTGTGAGGATCTACTGAGAAAGTCTGGCTGACCCCTGTCCCTGCAGTGTTCAACTCTCACCTCTGGGAGAGCTTCTTACAGATCCCTAAGGAGGCTGGAGAAATTGAGTCTGAATGGATCATGTTCTCCACATCCATTGTTGAAGCTGCTGCTCAAAGCTGTGGTCAGAGGGTCTCTTGTGGTTGTCGTGGTGGCAATCCCCAAACCCTGTGGTGGACACCAGAAGTATGGGTTGCCTTCAAACTGAAGGAGTCCTATCGGGCATTACTGGCTGATGGGTCTCCTGAGGCAGCCATTGTGTACCGGCACGCCAGAGCCCAGGCAGTGGTGGAGGAAAAAACAGGGGCCTAGGAGGAATTTAGGGAGGCCATGGAGAAGGATGACTGGTTGGCCCCGAAGAAATTCTGGCAAGCCGTCTGGCACCTCAGGAGGGGGAAGCAGTGCTTCAATAACACAGTATATGGTGGAGGTTGGGAGCTACTGACCTCAACTACAGATGTCATTGGGTGATGGAAGGAATACTTGGAGGATCTCTTCAATCTTAAGTCTCTGGATGTGCAGGGACTGCCGTGGCTGTCACATCTCTGTAATGTCCCATGGCGGTTGTGGTCAGTGCCTTTGGACTGGCAGACTCTGGTGGTGATCCCTCTTTTCAAGAAGGGGGATCAGAGGGGCTGGCCTGTGAAGACCTTGGCGTCTTCACAGGCCATTAGAGGAAGTTGAGGGAAGTCTGGGCATCCCTGCTTAGACTGTTGCCCTGGATAAGCGGTAGTGAATGAATGGATGGATGGAACTAGGGGTAGACAACTATTAGTGTCAATTGGAAGAACAGAAAAACACACAAGCAGTAAAAAGGTCCACTCCAAGTGGTTCCATACTCGATGTTCTACACTCACCTGAAATTTCTGTTTTGTCTAAATCTGCCACAATGCTGTATTCAAGTTTTCATATCACTGAGTGAGATGCTTTACTGTGGTTAAAAAAACACAATTGCAGGCCTGAATGCATTAAAGCTTCAGATTAAAATTTGAATTTAAAGTTTGACGTCTGTTCTTGTTTCAACAGAAATGGCAGGATATTATCAAGGAAGTGAAATTTCTCCAGAGGATCCGTCACCCAAACAGCATAGAATACAAGGGTTGTTACCTCCGTGAGCACACTGCATGGGTAAGGGAACTGATTTTTAGATTGCATCAGCCTATACACACCGCCCTGTCTGTTTCCATAAACTTCTATTCTATTTTTTTATCCGTTTTGCATCTCTGCAGCTGGTTATGGAGTATTGTCTGGGCTCTGCCTCTGATCTACTAGAAGGTGAGAAAAAGCACAAAATCAGTTCGTTTCAGGTTTTATTGTGTCAAATTGAATTCAGCCTACGTTTAGCATTTTATCTAGAGATGACATTTAAAGTTAACCGGAAAAGAAGGCATTAATGTGTCCCTTGCAGTTGATGTTCATTCCTGCCAAACCTGTGTCTTCCTCCAGTTCATAAAAAACCACTACAGGAACTTGAGATTGCTGCGATTACCCATGGTGCTTTGCAGGGGCTGGCCTACCTTCATTCACACAACATGATCCACAGGTGAGTCATTTGAACGTCACCTCTGTTTGACTCTTGAAAGCTTCTGCAAATACTACATGCCCAACATATCTCACTATACACACATATACACGTAAACTTTGTTTGTCTCAGAGATGTGAAGGCAGGTAACATCTTGCTGACAGAGCCCGGGCAGGTCAAACTGGCAGACTTTGGCTCTGCCTCCATCGCTTCCCCCGCTAATTCTTTTGTTGGAACACCATATTGGTAAGTGGTTACTGATGCGCTTTGAAAAGTATCTCATGTTCAATGTTTAGCTAAAGCCAATAGCCTCTTAATAATCCGTGTGATAAAGCACTGATTCGTGCAAAGTATTTTCCTCTGTTTGCATATTCCAACAGAGGAAACATGGTGGCAAATAGAGTTCTGCTCAGATGAACACATTGTATTGCTTGTTGTTGCTGTTGTTTTTTTTTTTTGTGCTAGGTTTTTATTCGTTTTCCTGCACTAATGCATCTTTCACCTACACTCAATTCAGGATGGCCCCAGAGGTGATTTTGGCCATGGATGAGGGCCAGTATGATGGAAAGGTGGATGTCTGGTCCTTGGGGATCACATGTATTGAATTAGGTGAGTAAAAATACTATGTTCCTGTAGTTTATATTAATCAATAAAACTCATTTGTGTTGCACCTATTGTAGAGAACATTGCAGTTATAAGACAGAATGCACTGCAATGGAATGGATTAAGATATTAATTCTCTCTTTACTCTGCATTTTATGTTTCTTCTGTGCTCCAGCGGAGAGGAAGCCCCCCTTATTTAACATGAATGCAATGAGTGCCTTATACCACATAGCGCAGAATGAGAGCCCCATACTGCAATCCAGTGAATGGTGAGTTGACAAAGGACTCTCCTCCAATATGGTTGCCTTTTTATTCACTTAATGTGATGGTTATTACACGTTTATTTGAATGCATGAAGGCCATGTCTAACTACAGTGTCAGCACCTTCCTAAAGCAGTAAAACAAAGTGAGCCACTGGAAGTTATTGGGGAGACTTGTGCTGTGCAGGCCAGTAGGTTTTAAAGCATCATAAAAATTAGAGAGGAGCTGGCAAAAAGTGTGATACAGCTATCCTCGATGTTTGTGAGTTAATGGAAGACAAATGAGAAGTAAAATGCTTTGCTTTGAGTTTTTTTTCTTTTTTGAAGAGACGTTACTGTAATTTCACAGCCAGGAAAGGTGCAAGCATAACAGCAATTCAGAGTAGCGTGGTATAGAGGGTGTCGGATATGATTTATGGGTTTTTCCACCACAGAAATTTACAGAATGTGCATGCGTTCATTAATTTCAAGCGTTGACAGTTATTTTTGATATTCTTAGCTTTGTTTTAACCTTTTATATATTGTGCCATCTTTGTTGTAGGACGGACTACTTTAGAAACTTTGTTGATTCTTGCCTTCAGAAAATCCCACAGGACAGACCTCACTCGGACGACATGCTGGGTGTAAGCACACATACAAATACAAATCAGTACTGTACTCTACTGCACAGACATGGAGAAACGGGGTCAGTGTGTGAAGATGGAGATTGTCAAACCTTCTGGTGATAAATCTCTCTGTTTGCATTGTGTCCCCAGTAAGCTTCTATTTTGATTCACTTATCCCCCACTTCTGGATTCACACGCACATACAGAACATCTACAGAGACAGAAACAGAGCTGTTTTTTGTAGATGGAACACAGACGCAATTACTCAGTAGAAGTGAGTTGTGCATCTATAGTTAAGTAACTGAGCAGCTGTCACTTAGTCCACTAATGGACTCACTGTTGCTAATGGATGATTTCCTTGGGGTGCAGCAGCACTGCAGGCAACCTTTCTTTTCTGTAAAATGTCAAGTTCTTAAACGGTGCCCATCCTGAACCACAACAAACGTTATTAGTTTGTGTTCATGGTGCTCAGGTCTGGTTTAACAACATCAAATAGGTGAATAGTCAGAACACATAGCAGGTGCATTTTAAAGACATGCCAACATCTATACAGTTTGAGTATTGGGAAGCAGTGCAATTTCAGAGACACTTGTATGTTTACTGTTGAAATGTATGAAAAGAGCATGGATTTATGTTGTAGGGGTTAAATGATGGAATTGCAAAAATGTAAATATAAATGTGTACAACTCTTATTGTCTTGAAAACATTAATTTGGAAAGATATTTTCGAGGGACACAAGCAGGAATTACTTTTGCTGTTTGGGATCTTAAAAGCAATTTGGATTTGAATGTTGGCAAGACATTGTTCTTTTTTTCATTTTTTAATTTTCCATATTATGGATGATGACTGATTGCGTATAAACCCAGGCCTTTTCGTATATATCCAGTGCTAGTAAATGTATTTAGTGACTCTCCACATTTTGAGTATTTATTGTTGGTTAGATTGAAAAACAAATATGAGACAATTTCTGTATTGTAACAAATTTTTTTCATTCAAGTTGTGGTCAAATGTTCAGGTAAATTGTCAGAAGGAACTAAGATAAACAGATATGAAGCAGGGAAGGGTGTTTAAACACCTGTATTGTGCTATCTACATGTGATGTCTGTTTTCCTTCCTGCCAGCATGCTTTCCTGCAGCGCGAACGTCCCGACTCTGTGCTTATGGACCTTATTCAGAGGACCAAGGATGCAGTGCGAGAACTGGACAACCTACAGTATCGCAAAATGAAGAAGATCCTCCTTCAGGAGGCGCACAATGGCTCCACAGCAGAAGCCCAGGACGGAGAGGAGGTGTGTGTGTGCGTGTGTGTGTGTGTGTGCGTGTGTGTGTGTGTGCGCGTGCGTGTGTGTGTGTGTGCGCGCGTGTGTGTGTGCGTGCGCAACAAAGCAACACTACTAGAATAAAAATGATGCCTATTAATGATCTTTGGGTTACGGATATTCTGCACACTGTTTTTGAGTCATTTTCAAGACATTGCTCTGAACAAAGAAACAACCATAAATGTGCGGGTCTGTATGCATGTCTGTCCATCTGTCTGTCCCTTTGCTCTGTGCCTCTTGGTCTTTCTTGTGTCCCCTTTCCCTCTTGCTGTCTTTGCCCTTTCCTCTCTTCCGCCAGGAATTGGAGCCCGGTGGAGGGCGAACAGGAACTGTTAACAGTGTTGGCAGTAACCAGTCCATCCCCAGTATGTCTATCAGTGCCAGCTCACAAAGCAGCTCCGTCAACAGTCTGAATGAAGCGGCCCAGGACAGCCGCAGCGAGCTGGACTTGATTGAAGGAGACCACACAGTCATGTCCAACAGCTCTGTCATTCACCTCAAACCAGTGAGTCCTTAAAAACACAAGACATGAAGTCAAGATTATAATTGGAGTATTAGCAATTTGGTAGTTCAGTTTATTTCATCAACAGTTACTTCATGTTTTTTTATTGTCTGTGGTAAAAGTACTCTTTGTATTTTCAGCCATTAGATCTTGATGCATCGTAATGAATGAAATGCGCTAAGATGTTTTTGTCACTGGTTGGAGATACACCAACTGAACATCATGTTTAATGATGTATATCACGTTTATGTTTTATTCTAGTGGAATAGCAAGAACATCAAAAATTGTCAACTTTGTTAGTAATCTATCTCACAAACTAATTGTGATAGAAAAATTTGGTCTTTGTTCTGGTCTATGCTGTTTTCACTAAAGATTGTTTTCAGTGTAAGAAAGGGAAAAAAACAATCTTATACGTGTATATTTCAGTGTCTATACATCCCTCCCCTAATTCAGTATTTCCTGATCACGCAAAGAAAAGAATACTGAATATATAAAATCTTAACTGAATATGGGTCAACTATTCTGGCTACAACTTGCCCTACAGTAAAATCTTCATTTTACTGACATTTGAGAATAAATTAATTGCATAAACTTTGACTTGACATTTTCGTGAAAATCACTGAGAAAGATGTATCGGATTGTAGCAAGAAGTTGTTCCTTTATGTAGAAGTTTTATGTTTCTTTTGTACTTTTGGGCAAAAATGTAATTTTTGTTCATGCGAGTTACAAACATCGTCTTGTTCCTTTGTTTCTTCCCTAAGCTCCTCATTCGGAAAGTTTGTTTTCTCTCCGTGTAGTGTTAAACTCCTTGGCAAATTAAAATGTTAATGCTATCTGCTTAATGTTTTCAGGAAGAAGAGGAGAGTTACTCTGGGGACCAGGCAGCCAGCAGTCAGCCCTCTGAGCCCCAAGCAACACCAACTCCGGCTCCGAGGAAGCACTACCGCAACAGAGAGCACTTTGCCACCATTCGTACTGCATCTCTGGTGAGAAGATGCCTGTTTGCTCCTCAGAGGCATTTTGGTTATAGTTAGTGTTATAAAAACTGCTGAAAATTGAATTGTAGCAAAGGAATGAGTAGTTATTCATGCTTTTCATTGGTGAAAAGGACTATGTGGATTATAAAGTGGTTTTGACAAACCCTACTGTTACACCTTCACACTTGGGTCGAATGTACAAGCACCATTCATTCAGATTTCTGTGTCCATTTCTTCTTACAGGTGACTCGAGAGATGCAGGAACATGAGCAGGACTCTGAGCTGCGGGAGCAGATGTCTGGGTATAAACGCATGCGACGGCAGCATCAGAAGCATTTGATGGCCCTCGAAAACAAGCTGAAAGGAGAGATGGATGAGCACAGGCTGAGGCTGGACAAAGAGCTGGAGAGTCAGAGGAACAACTTCACACAAGAGATGGAGAAGCTGCTTAAAAAACACCAGGCAGCGCTGGAGAAAGATGTATGTGGATACAGGATGATTTAAAATGCAAAAATGTGGTGACAAAAGTTCCAAGTAGCAGTATCATCATGACCAGACATGATTTTTAATATTTAAACTTTTCATTTTTCAAGTTGTAGGTCCTCAGGTCCTCACCTCAACTCCTCCCCCCAGAGATGTGGGTGGAGGAGTTGAGGTGAAGAGGTGACGAAAAACAAATTTTCCATTGGCATCAGAGAAATATGATACCAATTATTGTTGAACAGCAGATAGTTACACACTTCTGTATTTTATGACATGATTACGTACACGTATGATTATCTTTTATTTTCAGGTGGATAATTGTCCAATTTCTTGGACACCATTCTCTTCAGATTACACACACATGTTCTCTAACACTAAGAGAGGTGCAGTTTGATGGTTGAATTTGAAGTTAGTTTTTTTCATTATTTCATTTTCAAATTTCAACATGGAAAAATTTGTCAGCATTAGTCAATATTCAGTATTTGTTCAAATATTTAAAAATTTAATGGATGTGTTTTTTTTTAAAAAAAATTTACATTTGCCTTTCTCTCAAATTTAACATTTTTGAAAGGTTTCTCAGAAGTGTGAAAGTTCAGACTCAGGTTTCTTCCCTGGTTATAGGAGAGGTATCCTGAACAGGAGGGGTGTTTTGTAACCAAGCAGGGGTTGCTGTAAAGTCCGCCTACAGTTTAATTTGTTGGTATTGGATGTTGGGATGCCATTCTTAAATGTGTTCTTCTCCTGGTACGATTTACATAAGGCACAAAACGGGTATAATGACAGTGATGAAAATAAATAAGTGAACTGCATGAGACTTTCCAAAGAGACTTTGTCATTTTCTAATTAGGATCTGCATTTCGTTTAGCTGAAGACATTCACCAACGATGAGAAGAAATTCCAGCAACACATTCAGGTGCAGCAGAAGAAGGAGCTCAGCAGCTTCCTGGAGTCACAGAAACGAGAGTATAAACTACGCAAGGAACAGCTCAAAGAGGTACCAGTAAAACCCAGACACGTCTTAACCACAAGCACGACTGAATTTTTACTGTATTATTTTAACAAGATTAGGGTAAAATGAAACATTTTTATATGTATGAAAAGGGCTGTTTCCTTAACCTGACATGACTGCCTAAAGATTAGTTTTGTGATTCACTTCCAACATGAGATCTGGCAGAGAAACTTTAAGCAGGCTGTTACTATGAATTTTGTAAAAGTAAACACAAGAAAAAGCTCTGAGCTCCAACAACCTTGACACGCTGACACAGTCTACACTGAAATGTAAATGATTTGTGTATTGCAGGAACTGAGCGAAAATCAATCGACTCCCAAAAAGGAGAAGCAGGAGTGGCTGTCCAAGCAGAAAGAGAACATCCAACATTTCCAGGTCAGGATTTCACAACAAACCTGAAAATGACCCTTTATAAGTGTTGTACTGGCAGTAGTTTTTCATGCTTTGGAGTCTTTGCAGTCCATTGTATAGAATTGAAATTGACATGTCCTATGATGTAAATTCTTCAGGCGGAGGAGGAAGCCAACCTGCTGAGGAGACAACGGCAGTATCTGGAGTTGGAGTGTCGGAGGTTTAAACGCAGGATCCTCATTGCCAGACACAACGTCGAGCAGGATCTGGCCAGAGAGGTAGTCTCACCACCTGCCCAGGTGTTTTCCTTGATCAAAGCAATTAAAAATTAAATGTGTAACGGCGCCTCATTTCCTCTACGCTTTTTAAAGGAGTTGAACAAACGGCAGACCCAGAAAGACTTGGAGCATGCCATGCTGCTCAGGCATCACGAGTCCATGCAGGAGCTGGAGTTCAGACACCTGGGGACCATCCAGAAGGCCCGGGCCGAGCTGATCCGGACCCAGCACCAGACCGAGCTCACCAACCAGCTGGAGTACAACAAGAGGAGGGAGAGGGAACTGAGGCGCAAACATGTCATGGAGGTCCGACAGCAGCCCAAGAGCCTGAAGGTACGTTTGTGTATTTAATGAATGTGCTTTGCTTAGTCCTTTACTCATTCTCTAAATCAGGGGTGTCAAACATGCGGCCCAGGGGTCAAAACTGGCCAGTGAAAGGGTCTAATGGAGCCCCTGAGGTGAATTTGTCAAATGCAAGAATTATATTGAAGATATCTCAAGTGGATCAGAAAAGTAAAATAATGATATAATTCCTTAAAATGACAATTCCAAGGTTTCCTGTTTATTTTAGCGTGAAGAAAGTAGAATTACACAAATATTTGCAACATACAATTTCTTTATGGTGGGATAAATAAAATTGTATATCATATGCTTTTTTTTTTTTTTAACTGGTCTGGCCCACTTGAGATCATATTGGGCTGTATGTGGCGCCTGATCTAAACTGAGTTGGACACCCCTGACCTGAATCTTCATCACCTTCATCACTTTGCGTTGTCTTCATCAGTCTAAGGAGCTTCAGATTAAGAAGCAGTTCCAGGACACATGTAAGACACAAACGCGGCAGTACAAAGCCCTCAGGAACCATCTACTGGAGACCACACCCAAGTCTGACCACAAAGCTGTACTCAAGAGGCTGAAAGAGGAGCAGACCAGGAAGCTGGCTATACTAGCTGAGCAGTACGACCATTCCATCAACGAAATGCTCTCCACGCAGGCTGTGAGTATTTAAGTAGAAGGATGCACAGGACAACAAACACTTTATATTAAAGATGTCTTAATTTGGTCTTATCACCGTTTTAACAATTTTGAATTGTAATGTAATTGTTTTGGGGTCAAAATAGTAAATCACTTCATATAATTTGGGGTATTGCTTGTTATAATACAGTAAATCACTTCATATAATTTGTTATATTGCTTGTGACAATAATAAGCAATATAACAAATTATATGAAGTGATTTAATGTTTAATACTGCCACTCTTATAGTAAAATGTGTAATATAATATAAAGCACATTTTTGAAAATGTCATTCCATTTTTTATTTTTCATTGGACTTTACAGTTTGATTCATACAATACAAAACAACCTCTCCCGCCCACAACAGCAGGATCAAACAGCAGACTACATGCAAACACACAAATATATGAACTGTATGAGACATATGTTAACCTCACACTTCGTAGATCCTATAGGCCCTACTCGCCTACAAAGACCTGTACATAAATGTAATCATACACATTTAACATAGGACAAGTATTGTAATAATCGACATAGTAAGTAATGCAGTAAAATATTTTTTTTTCCTGTATTAATGGCATTTCCTTCTTAAATAATGTCTCACTGATGCCTCTTCCATGGAGCTTAATCTAAATCACACCCATGTCTTTCCTCTGTCCGTGTATCTGTGCCTGCCCTCAGTTGCGGTTGGACGAGGCTCAGGAGGGAGAGTGTCAGGTTCTGAGGATGCAACTGCAACAGGAGCTGGAGCTGCTCAACGCTTACCAGAGCAAGATCAAGATGCAAACAGATGCTCAACACGACAAAGAGAGGAGGGAGCTGGAGCAGAGGGTCTCTCTGCGGAGGGCTCTCCTGGAGCAAAAAGTACGACCTATACTCAAACTGTGACTCCAGTGCAAGTGTTTGACCAAAATATTGATGACATATCGGCTTGAATATTTCTAAGTCTGATCACATTGAAGAAAACCAGACAAGTTCTTTCCTTTTCCCTGATAACTGAATGCTTTTGTTTTAATCTGTGACCTTAGAAATCAGTAGATTGTTTACTTAATGCAGTATAAGATGGTACTTTTTTCACTGCCGCTTTGTAAATTAACTTCATTTTTATGATTAACTTAAATTTTTATTGCAATCAGTATAGCAAAACTGTGTTTTGTTTACTTCTTCAATGGCTGATACACAATCAGCACTTTTACAGTGTTACTAGCATTACTACATTCCTCAGTAGTGCATGGATAAAATCTTTTAATACATTAAAGTATTTTTTATTTTTAATAAGTATCACAGACTCTATTGCCAAATGCATATCTGTATGTATCTGATTTCTAAGTCACACATGTCACATAGAGCACTATGGTCTGCACTGCTTTCAGTTATTTAAAAAATGAACAACCTGTTAGTAACTGACTGAATGTGAAGGTACAATTGCACCAATTTTTTTCTATGGAGTTAATATAACCGTTCTTCTAAACTCACAGAAAATCTTTTGTTGTACATATTAGTTGGATACTTTGAGTGAGTCTGTGTACTTAGTCTGTGTTTTATTTGTGCAAGAATTCCTGGAGGTTTTAGAGGAAAACCATAGTTCACTGCAGAGAATGTACTGTAGGTCCACAATGTACAAGATTGTAATTGAAATTCAAAGATGATGAATACAAAGATTACAGAGATTAGAATACAGAGATTAGTTATGTTTTAATGTGCGTCATCAGCCCTGTTTTAAACTTGCCATGTGTTTTTCTGTCTTAGATCGAGGAGGAAATGCTCGCCCTGCAGAATGAACGCCTGGAGCGAATCCGCTCGCTGTTGGAGCGTCAGGCCAGAGAAATCGAGGCATTTGACTCTGAGTCTATGCGGCTGGGCTTCAGCAACATGGTGCTCACCAACCTGGCCCCCGATTCCCAGGGAGGCTGGGGGGGAGGGGGTGGCGGAGGCCAGGGGGCTCAGGGAGGAGGCCACTGGCCTGGAGGAGGTGGAGGAGGCAGCCACCACGGTCATCACCACCAGGGGGGCTCCGGCTCCCAGCAGCCATGGGGTCACCCGATGCTGGCTGGTGGCCCTCCGCCCTGGAGCCTCCACCATCCTGGAGGAGGAGGTCAGAGGGGGAGTGGGGGAGGAGCATCTGGGGTGAAGAACAGCCCACAGGCTATGAGGAGGACGTCATCAGGGGGGAGGAGTGAACAGGGCATGAGCAGGAGCGCCAGCATCACCTCCCAGATCTCCAACGGATCCCACCTGTCCTACACCTAGACACACACACACACACACACACACACACACACACACACAGCCACTTATGCAAGATGGCACCCATCTTAATATGGAATTCATGCGCACCAATACAATAATACACACACACCGTGCATGCACTACACACGTTTTACACTTTACACTTGTTCTTACCCACAGTAACTGCACAGTACTGACACTGGGGGACCTCAGCCCACTTTCCCCCCCATTACCACTGCTGTCTTACACCAGTACTACAGCAGGAGTCTGTGGAAACCCAAAAGCTATGAGACGATCCAATGACAGCGAAGGCCACGCAGACTGAACTGCTGCACAATAGTGTTATTTTAATGTTGGCCTCTAGGGCTATTTGTGTTTTTTATTTGCCATGTCTGTCTCAGTTGCCATAGTCCCAGCATAGTGTCACTGTATTGTTGTGTGTGTGTAGTGTACAGTCCTTAAGTGAAGTGAATACTAGAAGAGCTTCAAGACAAAAAGTTTTAAAGTGACATTCAAGGCATATAATTACTTTTAAGCTAACCTCTTACTGAAGGTGACTTTAAAGGTTAAGTCAGGAAACAATGGCAGGGGTCAAAGTAGGATTTTCAGGAACACAGAGGAGGGAAATGGAGAGAGGAAGGTTGTAAAGGTAAAGGTTGTTATCTTTGGTTTTATTTCACTAGTGGAGAATATGCAGAATTTTTACATCATCTACAAGTCCACCAGCGAATTAAAACGGACACAGTCTTAAGCGAAATCGCAAAGCTGATGAACCAACATTCCTGGTTCACTGCTGCATAACATTAGAAATGACTTTGCCGAAGCAAAGTGTTTTGTAGGTGCGGCCGCAAAGATGCCAAAAGTACGCGTCGGGTTGTTGCTTGTTAAGTGTCTATGCCAATATATAGTTTGGTTTCAAAGGGATTGTGCCAGAAACATCAGTGGAAGTTGAATAATATTCTATTGCCAAGTAGACACACGTGTTGTCACACAGGAGGAGGGAAGCAATAGCTTATAGCGCACGCTCAGCCTGATTGGCTCAGCTCTTGGGTTTCCACCGCCTCCGCACCCGTTCACACCTGCTCAGTAGACAGCCCTGATGACCAGGATGGGTTTCCAGCAGCACAGACTGGTTTCCAAAGCGGTGCTCCAGTTTCACATATACACTAATGTGCTGTTCTAATCTGGTAGAGTTTTGATTCTTGTGGAAAGTAAAAGTAGTGCACTATGCAGTAGGAGACATCCTATGATGTAAAGAAGTACCTCACAGACATCGCCGGTTTGTTCTGACTGGAGGTTGTGTCTTGAGGATGACTTGCACTTTGCCACAGGCTCCACCTTCACATTGTTAATATTTATACACCAACGCACATGTTGAAGTAGGCTTCATTTTGATCCCCCGGTTAAATAGAATGTGTCCCTTTGCACACTAAATGAATGCATGCTGTGGGGGGAGTTCTGTTTTAAAATGGGGACATACATACAATTTAAAAAGTAAGAAAACGATCTATCTGGGTAATTTCTAAAAGAGCCGCAACAGGCAAATCTAAGATGGACCTGGTGTGTTCTGATGCTTTTTCCGTCAGCGCTGCCAACACGTGTCCTGGTCGATGGGCGGATGAGCGGTCGGGGTTGCGCTCTGCTGGTGGGTAAATGCTGGGTGTGTCAGTGGGTCGATGGGGGGTGATGCTGGGATCTCCGCTGCCATGCCCCTGCAACCTTCCCCGGTCTGACATCCCGCTCTGCCTCAACCCAGGTGACCCCTCCCCTTCCAGTTATGTCCCAGAGACTGACCCAACTCCCCTCCACCTCCGCTCCTGAGCCTCCTGAGCCGGGTTGTGGTCTCAGCCCCTCCCTGATCTATTCAAGAAGAGCTCTTCAAACGAGAGGAAAATACATGTGTGTGTATATATATATGTATACAGAGATGTATGATTAGATAAATCTATGAAAGGTTTATAGAGTAATAGAGATAAAGGTGGAAGTCTTACGGTGAGATGCAGAGAATATGCATTGTATGATATTTAGAGGTGGAATGTACAGAGAATCTGTTAATATTGTATATTTTAAACTTGAAAATATGAAAATCTAACCGACAAGTCAAAGACAAATTAACTGCTTGTAACGTGGGCACAGCGACGTGGTTTCAGACCAGTGGTTTTCCAACCGACATCTCACTTCCTGAATCTGGGATCGGTGTCACACTCAAGACTGAGTTCTGGACCTCGTTACAGATATTCTGTTGTACAACAATAACAACACAACTCTAGGTCAGATTGCCTTGAATAAACGGCAATGTTTGAATGCTGAATGACGATGATTTTGCACATAATTTGAAGTCTAGGTTTTAGCCTTTGATTTAGCATCGGCTGTTTTACTGACATGACCACGAGCATTGGAAGAAATCCAGTCTGTTTTAGGTTTTAATGGGTTTTAAAGGACACTCAGGCCAAAGGTGAAGGTGGTTACAACAAAAAGAAAAAGAATCTCAGAATTCTAACTTTTTTGGTCTACAGTTTTATGATCTTCATTTGGACGTCTTTAAGTGAAGGGTAGCTCACTCACAACCTGTGAAAGATACAGCCTCTTGGTTTTCCACAAAGCATTTTCACACAGCAGTTCTGTATTTTTTTTCTTTTCTTTACTCACACACTGTTCATCATGCTGTCAAATTTGTTTTAAATGCAGACTCCTCACAGAATGCGGTGATCGCACTTCTCAGATATGATGCTGTTTTTGCACCACCACCACCACACACACACACAAACACACCTTGTGAATATTTTTTCAAATCTCTGTTTTTGCTTTTATTTTTTTCCCCCAGAGGTTTGTGTCACTTCCCAAATGATGTCTGCAGACGGCCGAACGAGTGGTTTTTGTTTGGTTTTTAAGGACCTTCTCTCTTGTGTTTACGTGAATTCACAGGTTTTGTTTCTTTTTTAACATTTTATTTTCTAGGCAGTCGGCAGAGTCTAGCTTTAGACCTTGGTCACTCTGAACTGGATCAGTTGCACTGATTGCACAAGTGATTGACCAGAAAGAGTCTACTGTGATCCCCCTCAATGCTCTGAGGGACGGCTGCCATTGGCTGATGGAAGGCAGGGTTACGTCTCTGTACAGTCTGTTTATCAGTATTCCTTTTTCTCTCTCTTGTCACTTGGTGGATCTTGCTGTTTTATTCACCCTGGTCCAGAGACCTGTATTAAATTGTATAGATTGTTGCAAAAAGCTGAATGTCGCATAGCAAAAGAGAAAAAGCTATTCGTTACAGATGACAGTGATTTAAAATGTATAAAAGAAATACAGAAACAAAGTTTAGGGGATAAATGTAATATTTTGTTTGTAATTACTATTTTTTGTTGGAAGAGGGCTACTGGTTAAAGAATCATCTGTAATAAAGTAATTTTAATATTTCTTTGTCCCTGACGTTGTGTGTTAATACTCTGACTTTGTTCTACAGTTGATCCAATACACCTCACTATATCAGCCATGCTCAACCTATGGCTTTTGATTCAAAAGCGTGTGTGGTGCCTCTAGTTACTTTTGTGTTTTACAGCAGATTTCGGCCAGTGTTTCAGAGTGTCTGGTTTATGCTTCATGTATAAGCCTAGGCTTTCATTCGGGACAATCTCGCCTTGTCAACTTTTGTTGTTCTAGCCTCTGTTGAAGCCGTGTCTGTTTGTCGTTGCCAAAGGTTGTGTTTCCTTCACATCAGTTTGGCCGAGTTCTGTATCTTTCACCGGCTCCTGCTTTTGTTCCCAGCAGCTGGTTGCCACTCTTATCTCATAGATTTTTCCAGTTATTTGGGGAACTGTGACAGTGCAGCCATCAGCCCTGAGCAGAAAGGACCCGTTCTCACTGTCTCCAATCCAGAAACCCACCTAACAGGGTAACTGGGGCTCTAAATTACTCAACGATGTGAAGGTGAGAGTGGATAGTAGTTTGTCGTTCTATGTTCTATGCTGAACTGATGACTGGTCCAGGACGACTACGACTTCTTAGACTTAGACTTCCTTTATGTCTATACATCAGATTGGACTGAGTTCAGCCCCATATGTCGATCCTACAAAGCATTTAACTAAGATGTTGAACTCTAGCTGATAGAGGCAGAAATTGAATATAAGCAATAAAACAAGCCAATAAATAAGTATATATACAAGAATCTAAATATTAGACAATAAAGCCAAGTGGAAATTTTTAAATCCCATTATGGAAATGGTTTCAAGATGGTAAACTTTATCTTTTGGCCATTGTAAAAGAAAGAGGAAAATAAATTCACATTATATGCAGAAGTGGTGGGATTAAATAAATAGCACCTCCCGCCCATTTACCAGTATGTAAGTGGGTGTATTGTGGTTTCTAAGATCATCTTTATAGTTGATTTTTCTTGTATTATTTCTGTTTTATTTGTCTACCAATATTCATTGTGTCTTTACTTTTTTCATAGTTTTTAGGTTCTTTTATATCAGACACAAAGGTAAGTTTGTTTTACCTGACATGTTTCGACGACGTACTTCCGTCTTCTTCAGAGGTGTTACCAGATGGCGTGTGTGACATGTCTCTTCTGTTTTATTTGTTGACATATATTTACATTTACATTGCATGTTCAGAATAAGATGGGATTCACCCTGGATGAGTCTCCGGTTCATCACAGGACTGACGCAACACTCACATTCACACCTATGGGTTATTTAGATTAACCAATAAACCTCTCAGTACATGTCTTTGGATGGTGGGAGGAGCTTAGAGAACCCATACAGACACAGGGAGGAGATATACACTGGTGTTTGAATCGAACCCAGGACATTTTTGCTGTGAGACACCAGTGTCTGGTCAATTTAGTGACCCAAGTCACTAAATCTATCAAAAGTGGAGAACCCTCTCCACTATGGATTTTTCCTGTACGACTGAGAGCCTTCACAAGCATAAATCTATCAAAGCAAATCTGAATCCCTTCTCCCATCCTTCCCCTCAGCCTGTATAAGACCTTTTCCATGTGAACTCTTCTTCCATCTCCACACTGTTCTGGATTTGTGTCCGTTGCCGGGGTCTTCTCAACATGGCTGCTCTCCTCCTCTGAGGTGGAGTCAGTGTGGTGCTCCTGTTTTGAGGGGCATTACAATCTCCTACCAGACTCCCCCAGGCTCCTCCCTCCCTCTCTCCAACTTTGAAGAAGTCGGCCACTACCTTGAAGTACTCCAGAACCACCGTGTGACTCCAGTTCCTCTCCTCCTGTTGGTCTTCTAGAGTGAAACCACAGTGGCCGCCTCTGTCCGTCATCAACAGCATGAAATAAGGGTGGTTCTGGAAGAGTGGGAGGGGCAGCGTGGAGGCCGGTGGGAGCAGAGGGTCATCCCAGCTGCAGATGCAGAGCACTGGGACCGCTACCTCATCGGCATCCCTCAGGGGTTCGTTCCTGGCCCAGTAGTTGTCCCAGTCTGTGGCTGGGTACGCCCTCTCACCCAGAGTCCAGGCCACAGACGGGGCCAGGCGGGACCCCCGACGGGTCAAGGAAACCCCTTCCACACAGGGAGGAGAGCAGAAAAATGTTTCTTCAAATTCTCGGAGGGAGGGAGAGCCGAGTGCCTTGTCCACATCCAGGATGGACCTGAAGGAAGTCCCATATCTGAAAACAACGACGACACATCTGACAGCGTTCTGGACAGTGGTGGAAAAAAAAAGCTTTGTTCACCCCATGCATCTGTATATAGTGCATTCAGAATCAACTCTGACTACTATTGTTCTCCAAAGCCACACACTTCCTTCTGTACATGCTCTGTTCCATCAAATAATGAAACGTATCCAAAGGGCATGTCAAAACTGTCAACAATTATAAAAAAAATAATTTCATGACAGCATTTGAGATTGTGTTCAGTTATGATATCAACCCCCAAAAAATGTTCCACTACTGTAGATGCTAGTAAAAGGATTACATAAAAAAATAAATACAATTAGTGTTAAAATTAGAATGAGAAGGAAATCCCTCTTGACCTAAGGTTAAAGCTGTCTGGACATGGACAATTTTTATGATTTATCCCTGTAAAATAGTTTTACTTGATACCATCTAGTGGATGTCAGGGTTGGCGAGTGTCATAGTACATGTTACCACAATAATTAATGTAATACAACACCAAATGTTCAGGTCAGGACCCTTTCCACCTAAGGTTTAAGGAGGCTCATCTACATAATTATCATTACTGATCTTGCTGGTTACAAAGGGGGTTGTTACACTTACAGTATATATTTTTGCTAAATAGCTTGAAATAAAACTGAAATCTTAAATCCCCTCTTGTACTTCAGACATTGAGTACATGTTTGACAGTAACTGGTGCTGTTTATTTCTGGATGAAAGTTAACATTTTTGGGTCGATTTTTCAGCTCAGTTTAAAACATGCTTGTGTAAAGATAAGGGAAAAGTCTTCAAATGTTAGAATTAGTTACATAATTTAGAAAAATCTAGTAAAATATCTAAGTGTAATGAAACATTTGATCAAATATAGTCTCCTAGCACCTTATAAGAACATTTATTACATAGCGATGTAATAAAAGTAGTCACATCAACCCCTTATTTGAATTACCAGCCTTTTTTTAAATACACGGATGAGTTTTCACAGTGACTAATAATCTGAGGATGATTACATTTCAAAGGTCATCTCATCCTGCCCTCATTTTCACCATCATCTCTCACCTGCGGAGCTGCTGTTTCCTGCGGAACAGTGCCCCCCAGCGGTAGATTGGAGGCATAGCAGTTTCGAACCAGGTTTGTCCCAGGAGTACAGGTGAGATGGCTGCAGCTGCTGTCAGGTAAGAACTGGATCCCCTCTCCCCCAAATAGGAAAGAAGAACCCCTGATCCAGACCCCTCACTCACTGCAACCAGGGCAGAAGAAGGATGTCGACTGTGGACATACCCCACCGCCTGAAGGACCAGAGCAAGAGAGTGTGTCGGTGTGTGAAAAGATGGAAGCTGATTTCAATCGGTCATTTTGTTCCTCTGTGTTCACATTAAAATTGAATTGAGGAGGTGGAACTTGTCTTTACATCACATATTTATTGAGTAGTTGGTCCAGATCCAGTCGACAAATGCAACGAAACACCTGAGCCTTTCAATCACAGTCCTGTTTCTATTGTGTTTCCCAGAAAGAAATGTAAATTCATTCCTAATTGGGGTAAAAAATTACTTTTTTTTTTGTTAGTTCAGCTCAGAAGATGTGTTCAGACTTCGCTTTTTGCTCATAAACCTGTGCCTGAAAACCTGATTGAATGGATGATGGAAATATCTAGATGTTCTATGCGTTTTGGGTCTAAGAGTTGAACCAGTTTGTGAAACTCTGTTATAGAATATATTAATCATTGTGGAGCAAAATGTCATTACTTTGCATTGACTGTTGTGTTCTGTTATAAGGCAGCTTTAGTGATAATATTCAAAGTTTTCATTTCACATAAATTGATGATGTGATGTGTGGGATTAAGAATACAGTTTGTGGGCCATGGTATTTCTAAAGTGCCATAGAATCTTATTTCTAATGCCACTAATGTTAGGGTTACCACTAGTTCTTAGGTCAGGGGTGGCAGTTCTGGTCCTTGAGGTGGTGTGATGGAAGAGTGAAATATACAAAACATGCAGGACACCGGGCCTCCAGGAGCGGAGTTGTCCACTCCTGTCTTAGGTATAGGTGTACCTAATAAAGTGGCCAGCGAGTGGAGGTCAAAAACAAATGATGTTTCTGAAGGGAGAGAGGGTGAGTCTGTAACTAAATCTGGGCTAGGGTTAGATTTAGTCTGTAACTAAATCTAGTGAAGGCCTAGTTTTTCCAACAACTGCTAGTGCAGGTGGTTTTCAAGTCCTCGTCCTCGAGGTCTGGTGTCCTGTAAGTTTTAGACTTGACATCTACACCTGGATGTCATCACATCATTGTCATTTTCTCATCATACCTGTTCAAGATCAGCTGGGTCTCCAAACTCCGTCAGTCGGGCGGTGGTCACCGGGCAGCCCGCCGTTCCTCGAGGGTGAAAGACCACCACATAGAAGCCCTGCCTCAGGGCCTGGAGGCTCAGTGCCTTCAGGTGGTTCGACATCCCTCCCCAGTACTGAGGGATGAGGAGGAGCACGGGAGGCGTGGAGCTGAAGCAACCCAGTGCCTTCTCCCCCCGACCCTCACACCGCCTCCTCCCACCCCCCTCACCAAGCCTTGTCCCCACAGCCCAGTCCAGGGCTACAATCCCCCCATCACGCAGTGCCAGGTGGTCTCTGGTGAACTGTAAAGTGTCTTCATGGGGTCCACACATCAGACTACACAAAGTCTGGAGGTGAGGGTCTCCACGGGGCCAGGAGGCCAGTCTGGACCAGGCCAGGGGGCTGCAGTATCGCAGCAGGTATCTGGCCAGGGCGGTGGGTTTACAGATGAAACAGGGTCCACCTGTGGGCTTAAAGGCTGTCCCAGGTGGTCTGGACTCCTTGGTCCCTGGTTTTGGATCGCGGGCCAGTGGCAGCTGCAGGATCAGACACATGAAGATCCACATCCTCCATCCTGCTGCTCGGACACACACCTCCATCCGGGAACACACTGAAGGCCAGCGAAGGACCAGCGACAGAAGAAGAAACAGCAGCGACGGAAACAAACAGAGCAGAACCTCCCACACAAACAACGCCATCGAAGAATATTATGTGATATTTGAACAGAAACTCATCTCATCTTTATCGTGCGAGATTCTCAGGAACCTCTAACCTCCATATTTTCAATAAAAGATCATTATCAGTCTATTTTCCGGGAACAACAAATGTATCTCCTCCAAATTTAAAAAGTACAAATACACAAATTTGGGCAAAATGAGGTTTGAATCTCCAGAGTTATTTCTCAACTCTTGCTGCGCCTCCTCCTCTCCATTGGTTCTCCTCCCTCCATAAATCATTTACGGCCAGAACAAACTCACATAGGAGCTGAACAAACACAGGCCGAAAAAATCTGTCCCTTTAATGTTGATGTGATTCCAATCTTTGCCCTTGTTCCACTTCTGTCATTTTAACTCTGTGTGTATTCTTTTTATGGTGTTAAAAAAAATGTAAAACTGCGAAAAAAAATCATGACACAGTTACTGTATGAGCAGAATTATTAAGTCAAAACTAAACAGATTGTTCATAATATTTAATAACAGAAGTATGCGATGGAGTATGATATTATTTGTTTTTCTTACAAAAATGTTTTTTTTTTTCGTAAATGTTGATTTGATGCAGAACTTATCAATTACACCTAGATCAATAGTATTTATTTTGGCATTTGCATTATGACAATATTTATTTATTCATTCAGATACAGAGGAAATATACAGGATTTATTTACATATTCCTATCTTTGCTTTACACTTAAGTTTGATTAATCACACTGAGTTAGATTTTTCACAACACTGACATATAATATAAAACCCTAATGTTGTGTTAACACCAACTATTGTCAAATGCCAAAATCAATACCGAAGTCAAATATCGACACGGCCTGACTGAACTGTAAGAAATGTTTCACATCCCATCAGCTATTGTCAATGAAGACAGACATGAGGAAATCCCCTCATTTTAAGTCTCGAAAATGAAAGGGAAAGAAGTCAAACCTTAGATTATCTGATAAACAAATACACACGTGTTCACGATGCAAAGGAATCAGAACTCATTACAGCAGTGGAAGATTCAAGAGGGTAGATTTTATTTGATTTAAAATATGATCAAAAGTTTACAGAATTGACCTTTCCTTCACTTCTCTCAACACATTTATAATAAAGTTTGAAAAGCAAAATATTAATGTTAAGTTCTACTTGCTGACTGTATACTTTATTATTGATGTATTATAATTAGATTTCAAATAAGTCTAATAAAACCACAAAAATAAGTAATACTAAAATGATAATACTATCTTGTACTTTTAAAATATATTGCTGTACTCTGAGGTGTTTTTTTTAAATACACGTATATGGTCATTGCTGTGTTGCATTAATGATGGAGTCATGCTATACTACATAGGAGTTTGATACTATGGAATATGCATATGAATATTAACCCGAGCAGTGAACTCACATCCACACTTCAGTTGTGTGAACCCTGCAGCCAGTGCCACAGTCTTATGACTTAACTCACCTCACAACATGACTGTGTTTATAGCGCACATACATACAAATGTACACTATCACCAGTGAAAACCACTCATCCAGGACGTATGCCTTTTGGTTTTCTTACATGTCTATATAACAGTTGAGCAGTTTAATGCTTCTTCATAACAAGTGTACTTAATTGATATTTAGTAAAGTAAAGTAAAGTGTTCATATACACGGAGCATTTAAACCCAAGATAGAAGGATCAGACCACAAACATACAGACTGCACTGAAAATTAAAGCATAAACACACGAAAAAAGCCACATCCAGTTTCTAATTAATGTCAAGCTGTAAGGTTTATGATGTGCTTTGCTGCATTGTAATTTTTTTCATTCAAATTTTTATTGAATTGAAAAGTATAGTGCAGGGGTGTCCAAACTTTTTTAACAGAGAGCCCATACATAAAAATATATAGGAGGGGCTGGGCCACTTACTAGAAATTAGGTATATAGACTTAACTTTAGTGTATTAAAGTTAGAAAAATCAATTAAAAGTCCTCAAAAATTTAAATAGTTTAATATAATTAAAGACAAAACTGCCTTCATCACAGCGTTCCATAAATGGATCTTTATTGATTTATTCAGAAAAAGCTTTGGTAGCTCATTCTCAGAACAACAAACTCAGATTTCT
>JAPTHA010000007.1:19469824-19480194 GCA_029814585.1 Gymnapogon annona
ACGTCTTTGGTGGCTGAGTGAACACAGCTGCACAGGATAAGTAAGTAAGGCATGTAGTTCATGTCATGCAAAAGGACACTGAGATGATGAGTCCTTTTGCTTTTTCCCTTCCGGGGTCGCCACAGCCAATCCAATTCGCATGTTTGATTTGGCAGGAGTTTTTACGTGGGATGCCCTTCCTGACACAATCCTTGTATTTATCTGGGCTTGGCACCAGCACAATGGGACACACGCCCCCTTGTAGCTACAGTAGGCATTAGCGTGAAGGGTCTTGCCCAAGGACCCACAGTCATCCTGGGAATGGAACCAGGTCCCCTATGTACCTACTGCACTTGCAAAATGACACTGAGGGACCACAATATTGACCTGTTCAACTCTCTACATACACCCACATAAATGACATAAATAGAAGTCGAATGTATCACCTTGGTGCTTCAGGTGTGGCACAGAGGAAGGAACGTTAGCACATTCTACCTGTCAGCGTTGTAAATTGCAAGGGTTCTGTTGGTGGAGGTGAAACTCTATGGAATGTCCATGGGGTCCCTGCCTCTACCAAAAATAAGTAGGATGTTCTACAAGATATGGAACCATTTATAAACGACATGGAAAATTGACCAGCATACCACACTGGTTCAGCTCTATATACCCAAACAAGGCTTGTAGCACTTAGGAGGTCAGAGGTCACCCTATGTCTCTCTGTGACTCATGCGGTCAACTTATTTCTTTTTTAAGTTCTTTTTTTTGTCTGTTGTCTCTGATCCTGTCATTGTGGGTTGTGAATGCCATCTTGTTGTGCATGAACGTAACTGTAATATTGTCTCATGAAAAATCCAAATACAGTTTTTTAAATCTCTAGACTCAGCGTCTCAGACTGTTCAAATAGCGGAGGATCATGTTGCACACAAACGTTCCTCACCTTCTTCTGTAATCTGATGACAGAGGTCCATTTCTTTTCCAAAAGACCGGCATACTTTTTATCTACTTCTTCATTCTATAAGCAGAGGAAACACAAACAACCACACAAAGGTTAATCTATATTCAACGTAAGTGGATTGTGCTACTGGAACAGGCGTGAGTATCTCTTCTTACCATATCTAACTCTGCTTCTTTCTTAAAAGTGGAATAGGCCTCCTCATATCCATTGGAACGGAGATAGTCTGCTATAGCCCGGTTTCTGGGGAAAAACAACAATATTTTCAATTATAACTTACAAACCAGGATCTCACACAATTTAATAAACCGATAATGGGTTTTTTTCCAAGTGTTTTCTGCATCTCTGCCTCATGCATTTATCACTGGCTGACAATAAAATAATAAGCGACCGGTGGTTATCTCAAATTAGCATATCATCCCAATTAATCACTCCATCACTGGTCCTAAAAATAACTACTGAAGTCTCACTATCTGTACAATTTTATTTCATTATATCCTTCATGGTGTTTCCTTAGATTAGACTTGTGAGATATCATAATTTGACACTACTACATTATATTACTATTAATCATATGTCAGAGCGTAATCCTATGACTGCAACATCTCCACCTTAACAAACACACATGTTCCTCCTTAAAAAGAGAGGAGACCACACCCAGTCTAACAGATGGGAGCACTGGGATTCGAGTTTCAAGGCTCCACTTTACATGTCAGTAAATTTGAATGAGAGCCAAAAGAAATTAGGATTGAGAGGAAAAAAGAAAAAAGCCAGGACAGATTGACTGGGAAGCTGTGTTTTGTGGTGCTGTGGAAACCAGAAACGGCAGCACTCTGAGGGAACGCGAAGCACAGGCAACCACAGCAGCATGAAAACACAACCCTAGATACACACTCGGACAAACACAGTTGTCTAAATAAGTGGAACAGCTCTTTGCTGAGACAAGAGGTGAATATTTTAAAACTAACAGTGCTAAATTTAGGTGACGATGGCTTTTAATCAGCTGATATTAGTTTGATATGATCATTTTGATATGCATGTTTTGAGTAAAGCGCCATCCACACGTTTACACTAATTTTCTTGAAGAGCAGGGCGTTTCACCAGGATGACGATAAACAGAATCTGTTATTTGGATTCTGGGTGTATGCCGCATGCTCTCCTGCTCTCATTAACCACTCGTCATTTCAGGTACCTCCTCCTTCCCCATCCCCCTCATTTCTTTGCTTCTGTCATGTGGGTTATGAAATATTCACTAAGCAGCTATCAAGTGAAGCACCTTGGAGCTCACATCTCTTCACATCATCTCTACCATGGCACATTCTTATACAGAGATAGGTTTTCTCACACCTGCAATAGCTAGACAGGTTATGATCGGACGACGTTTTAATCCCCGGAAGAAAGTGACGTGGTTTAAAGTAGTGTACGTGTGTTGACATGCCCGTGCTGGTTTAATGTGTTTGGTGAGCCTGCACGCCCACATCTTTACGTCCCAACACTCACAGTTCATCTCTCTGTCTCTGTGACAGCACCATGGTGGCTGCTGCTCGCTCCCTCTCGGGGAGGTGAGGGCGAGGTGATGGGCTGAGGGACGCTGGCCTTAAGGTGTGCAGACAGGAGGTGGTCCGTCCCTGAGTGATGCGCTTCTTTCAGAGATTTAGGGAAGGTGAAGAACGAGCCACGCTGGGTATGGCTGACTGGAGAGAGGACTGAAGCGTCGAGACTCCACAAGCACTGTGACTGGCCCAGATGTCAGTGGTCCAGAGTTCCCATTACCTGATGAACCAATGGAGGAGAGGGTCAGGAGTAAGTATCGACAGCGGCTGCCAGAGACCAAGGGCTTCATCCCACTTCTGTTGCAAGGTCTAAATAAACCAAGATGGCTTCGGGGGGGGGGGAACAAGTTAATTAAAGCAAAACACAGTATGAACATACAGCGAGGAAGTCCTGATTATTTGTCTTCAACACAGTTTAAAATCAATCCAATTTTATTTATATAGCACCACATGATACAAGTTATTTCATGGCACTTTGCATTTAGAACTGGTCTGATCCAGACTCTCATATCCACTCCGTTTCCATAGATGAAGCAGATATCCTGTACCTGGCTATAAATTGCTTGACTAGTGTCTATACAATGTCAGGAAATATAAACGAGCCCTGATCTACTTCCTGAAAGGACCTGGATGTCAAATGTTGCCTTGTGGCGACTCATCTTTATAAAGGAAGTCTGTTTACTGTGGAAAAAGCCAAACAACATCAACAGATCCTAATATTAAGAAGCTCCAACCCAAACAGTTATTTGACCCCTTTGCTTCATAAGCTGTTAGATCCCATCCAAAAATGACAGCATCCTTGTTCATAACAAAAAAAAAGGTTTCTGAATGATGACTTTAATGTCACTTACCAACAGAGATCAAAGGCACAGAATGAAGGTTTACACACGCCATTCTAGTAATTCACTTCTTGAGCTTCAACACTATTAGCACCTGAGAGGACAGTGCCACTAAGCAGCTTAGCCGCCAGACAAAGACAACCTTGCGTCTGCGGGTGTCTCACAGTGACAGAGAGCACAAGTCCTCCATGCAGCTGACAGTGCAGCGTAAAAACAGCCAACAGGATTAACTCCAGACATGGGAGAGAGACCTTTAACAGCAGGCCCACCATCGCTGCCTTGTGCATCAACTCCTTTATTTAGCTTTCTTAACACAAACACAGCGCTTGAGAAAGGTAAATAAACGCAGTCGTGTTGATCACTTACGCAGACCCATCATCTGGGATTTTCTCATCTCCATTTTCCTTTGAGATGGGTTTTCAGTGAAAGCACGGCACCCGCAGCAGACACAACACTGAAGCAGGGAAGCTCCTCAAGTGTCCTAGAAACAACTCTTCTCTTCTGTCTGCAAACTTAATGAGTGTTCTGGCGTCGTTTGTTTAGCTGAGCAGCACTCTTCAGGGTGCTTCAGAAACAGACAGCTTCCAAAGTATTACGTAACCATTCCTTTTTACACCTGCATGAGACTCTTCAGACCAAGACTGGCATAAATGCATGCACACACATCAGCACAAAACATACAAGTGACAGAATGACCACTGCTTTTGTCAGCCAGCGGTCCTCCTCCTGCTATCAGAATAATTGAAATAGTGTCCACTTATCTTCATTTCGTACTACTCATTGCAACATAGCGTCATAAATCACAAAGAAAGATCAAAGTCTTTTCTGTGCCAAAAAGAAAGGAAAATTCAAGTTATAAAATGAGCGTTCACCTCTACTCACTTCCAGCCCTAACTCTGATGTGACAAAGAGTCAACTAAGGTTAACATAAAAATGTTTTATGCAACTCCAGTGCAAGAAATGTGTTTTTTTGAATAACGACACAGATTAACCCAACATTATTTTTGCTTTGTTTTAGGTCAGGGCTTAACACTAAAAAAATACTCAAGAACTATCATCAGGAGTTTGATAATGCATTTACACATGGCTAAAAATGAACATTACAAATTAAACTAGGCATTAGATTTCTGTACATTACAAACACATGACAAAATGTTAAAGATGGTCAAAAACAGTTGAACCTGCAGGGGCACGAAGGGGTGGGTATAAACTAGACTTTAAGCTGACCACATCCAGGATCACCTCTAAAGCACAATAAGACAACAAAACACCTGTTTTAAACCAATTGATAATATTACACAAGTCATTGTTTCTAAATACATTTCGGATTCTTTTCTCTACACAGTAAAAACAGTTATTATCTACAGAGGAAAACCATGATAGAAAATTAAGGAGCTTGGCTGACTGCAGGCAAAAGATAACTACGGAAACCTGGTTTAGGAACCAAGCCGTAGCAGAAGTGACACAACAGCGTCCATCCATTTCAAATGTCGTGTTAAGTGGTGAGGTTATACTATTATACTATTATTATACAGGATCACTGTACACTCATTCAAGGTGTCGTGTCTTGACTAATCCTACATAAAGGTAGACACACGACAGGCTGAACTGAACTATAAACAGTATGAAACACTACAGACAACAGCGTAACTCTTGAAAATGTGTGGAAGATGTTCATTAACATCCATAAACTGCAGAAAATTGAACTGGGATTCTTCCAACATGACACCCCCTTCAGATCCAGGCCAAACTCACCATAAAGTCATCCATCTGTATTTGTACACAGCGGGACAAGGACGTACAATAAAATGTCATTATTAAAAGAGATGATCAAACAACAGTAACCGGTGTGGGCTTGATAAAAATATGTACATGCATTCAGATCAGATTCAGATAGGTGATATTAACACCACATTTATCATGAACTGAAGTTATCGAGGCAGTCCAGAAACAAACTTTTGCACAGCATTTGTAATCCTTCTATAAATACATTTTATATAGGACTGCATTTCCAAAAATAAAACACACAACAATCACTGTCAAATTTCCGGGATCGGAATCTTACCCAGCATACTATTTGTCGCCAAACTGTCCCTCTCTTTATAAGTGACCTTCAGACCAGTCTATGCTGGCAAAAACCATAACATAAGAAATGCAATTCTAATATGCAACGGTTGATTTCAACAACTAAATGTCTACAGTCCAGCTAAATATTACTTTTCCTCCATTAGTGATGCATACTGGCAGAGTATCCGTTGTGATATTAGTAGGTAGCGTCCTATTCCAAACTAAATGCTCTAAGGCAACAAACTCCTGAATGTTAACATGCAATATCTAATATACATATCAATACTAGTAAAATAATGGCTCTCTTTTGATTTAAGAACTGTGTACTGAGTGTGAAAGTACTCAGATAACAGTGCACTTGACGCAGTGAGCAAGAACCCAGGTAGAAAGTAAGAAGACAGTACAAATCAGATGCTGGCATTGATTGCACTATTGTCTCATGATGAGCATTCTAAAACATGTAATAATATGTCCAAATCCGCCAAAACGATGAAGTGTTTTTGAAAACATGTGACATGTCCTGGCACTCTGTGGTATTGAGCAGATGCAGGCCTGGACATTGCTGCTTTTTAAGAAAAACAACAGAGAAATGATAACGATTAAAATTAAGCCTGTGATAATCACTAACATAATACGTGAAGTTAATTCTCTGGGTAAATAACATCACAAAGGCTTGCCTGGGATTATAATGTTGTGGTGATCGTCCTGTAGTCTCCACCCTGATCGTGATCCCTCAAATCTTTGTAGATGAGCTTGAGGAAGACCAACGGATGTATCAAACCCATCCAGACACGGAATAGTGGCTGCCTTTTCCCTTTAATTATTAAGAATAGGTAAAAAAAAAAACAAAAAAAAAAACAAACCCTGGTTCGTGTGGCGTCTTTCAAAGCTTCGATGGCCACAAGGGCAAAGTTGCAGCAATGGCTCAGCAACGCCCTTTGCAGCTAACGTTAGCTTAGCAGGGTGACGTAGAAGATGAAGCTGTCAGTTTGAGCAGACTGGATTTACACCATCACACCGTCTCCAAAACATAGGCCGCACATGAGCTGAATATACAAGATACTTAAGCAACGTGACATCTCAATACAATAAAATGCGCGTTATCATTTAGAAAGACAAGTAGACTGATAAACGTAACGGGGTTGTAAAGAGGTGGTAACAGTTAACGCTCCAACAAGAGAGATGAAGAACACCACGACAAAATATTAAAAGCCTCTCAGAATTAAAAGGGTTTGTCTAGGTTATATGTGTAACATGTCCAAGGATATTCCCACAACCAAGGAAAACATGGCAGTATACTGACAGCAGCCAACATTAGCTTTAGCCGGCTAACTTAGCACGTTAGCTCAACACTAATGAACTGCCATAAATAGACGGAGCTAAAGCTAACGCTAGCCAAATGATGTTAGGCTAGGTTTCACAACAAGTGTCAAAGATGCAGCAAAAGCACTGACCCAAACACCGCAAAATTGTCTTTGAGGTCACTATCACGTACATAGCGGTGAAATGCTATCACTGTTAAGGTCTCCTCACGCCCCTGCTCTTAATCGATGCTCTTGTGAATGCCTACTATGCCACTTAGCTTTAGCTCTGGGCTTCTCCGCCATTTTGAGATTGGATCGGGAAAGCGCAGACACTGCAGGCAATTCGTCGTCAAAATAACAAGTACTTTTAAGTGTCAAAACACAAAACCGCCGGCACGTACGCCTTCATAACTCACCTTTTGATAGACGGTGATATTCATAGCCCAGTGTCTGATCTAAACACGGGATTTTAACTCTAGTTTGGCTCCGAGTTTTCACATGAAGCCGGCTCGGTCGGTCAGATTTAGTGCTCCTCTGTGCTGCCGGCGCCGGCTAACGGTCGCGATTGGACATCGGCCGCGCGCACGTCGGGGGGAACGGGGGCGCGCAGCGTGAACTCCACGCGCTTGTGGAATTATAGGAGAAAAAAACACACACCTATGAAATACTCCATTAGTTCAATACATGAGGTTTATTATCGTGTGAAGTCATCAGTATTTTTAGGTTTGATAAAATAAGGATTGACACGCTCGTTATCGAGGAGGTCACATTATTAATAATGTGACGTTGATGTCATTTCAAGACAGAACTTTGTCTCCACTTACAGATAAAACATGAATATATTTCAGTTGTATGGATACGCCAACCTTGAAACCCTTTTTATTTTGCAAATAGAAGTAATATTGACAAAAAAAATCATTCGCACCTTGTGATAAAGCAGGGGTGTCAAACATGTGGCCCGGGAGCCAAAAGTGAGCTGCCAAAGGTTCCAATCCGGCCTGTGGGAGGAATTTGTCAAATGCAGGAATTACACCTAAGATATTTAGAATAAAATGTAGTTCAGGTTCCACATTTAGATTGGGAAAAATATGATCATAATAAACTATAAATACAACTTCAAAAATTTCTCAGTGTAAATGTAAATATTTTCATGTAATTTTCCTTTATTTACATTAAAACAATGTATTATTTCACAAAACATAAATGACCTGAACAACTATCAACAACTTGAAATGTCCAAAGAGAAGTGTCATTTTAATAATACTCTACCCATTACTAAAGGTTTTGTGTATTTGTAGATCCACCGTGATCTGTGAGTTCTGATGTATAAATTCTGAACCGAGGTCTAAGATTGTTAAAATTACACTTAGTTTTCTCCAGTTATGAGGTTGTTGGTGATTTTCCCATTGTTTTAAAGTACAGTGTGTAGATGTAAACATTTTCATCATATGAGGAACATTTGCAGTTGTTGTAATTGGTATGTAATTCTGTTATTTACCGGCACACTTCACACCAAATATGAATTTGGCCCCTGAACTAAAGTGACTTTGACCCCCCTATCATAAACAATTCAATGATTGAAAAATGCCATTCATTTCCAGTCCACTTAGCCTCCTGGTCTGTTTATTGTTAGTTGAAGAGGTCATTGTCTCTCAACATCACCCTGCGATTCAGGACACACACGTGGAACAAGAACCTTCCGATTGGCCTTTTTGGATCCAGAAGGTCCCGTCAGCTCCTCCCCTCTGACTGCAGCAGGACTGTGAAGCCCAGTGGACACATGCAGGAACTGCACCGCTGAAGCGTTCTCTTCAAATCACACCCAATAGCTTTTTTTCACAACATGGTCGATCTAAACGTTTATTCTCAGAGTGCATATGAAAGAACAGAAGAAAAGAAAGAGACAGAAGAAACATTTGGTGACGGCACCTAAAATGTCTACAACTAGTTTTGCAGAACCACCATTTTCCCCCAAAACGAGCGCTCTGCACCTGTGTGTCCCTGGGACAGAGTGGTTTTCATTCTTCAGTGCACTGTGCTGCCGTCTCCCGTTGTCTGTCCAGGTCCGACTGAACACGGCTGTTCACGGTGAGCGTCCACAGCTCAGCGTGGCTCCCCGCCGTGGGCAGGTGTGGGCTGTTGTTGCTTCAGGAACCGTTTCTCCAGCTCTTCCACTTGAACCTTCTCTTTCCCTTTGAACTCCGCCCTCAGATCTGCCACCTCCTTGGCACTAAAGAGACACACACAAGTGGACAGTGACGGAAGCAGTCGGCGTAAATCACAAGCTTTGAGCACCTTCGACATTCATTCATTCATTCATTCAGGGGGCGTGTGTCTTCTTGTGCCGGTCCCAAGCCCGGATAAATACAAGGGTTGTGTCAGGAAGGGCATCCAGCGTAAAAACTCCTGCCAAATCAAATATGTGAATTTGGATTGGCTGTGGCGACCCCGGAAAGAAAAAAGCTGAAAGGACTCATCATCATCTAAGATTATTTTTCATAATCAGAAAAAGTTTAGAAATTAGATAGATAGATAGATAGATAGATAGATAGATAGATAGATAAATAGATAGATAGATAGATAGATAACGTTATTGTCCGTTAAAGATAAAAACAAAAATGTTTCTTTTGTCACGGCTTCAACAAAGTTCATTACTCAGGTTCATTCCTCAACAACATTCCCACATGTGAGACACAGAACCACAGAGAAGAAAACAAGTCCAAACAGATAAGATGTCTAAACACACGGAAAAAACACAAAACAAGACATTAAAAACACATTAAAAACACTAAAAGCACAAAAAAAATGCAAAGATTTATCCCAAAAAAGGGAAACCATATGGCATTCTTCAGACACACTCACACTCAAACAAAGATAATAAGAATAAGAAGAATAATAATGATAAAGATTTATTTGTATAGCACATTTCATCCAAAAAGTGTATCCCTATAAGTGCTTCACATCAGTTCAAATTTTACAAGAAATAAATGAGTGTTCTACAAAGATAAAGATGATAATGTCTCATTAAAATGTACCTGGACTCCATCTGACAGACCCTGCTCTCTTGTATTTGGACATTTACAAAATGCATCAGGTCTCTCTTAGTAGCTTTGGTCTTAATTCAAGCACTTTCAAGCCCTTAAACTCAAATTCAAGCACTTTTCAGATCTTCAAAACTGTCGTTCAAGGCTTTTCCCAGGATTCCAAGCACCCATACTGCATTGCTATCCTCATGTCTGACTGGAGGAGAGCGCTGCCACGTTACCTGAGAGGGACGAGGATGATGCCGCAGGTCACGTTGAGCTGCTGGAGGATGCTCGCCAGGTTTGGTGATGACGTGATCTGGGGGGGGGGGGGGCGCATATCACAGTTTGTAAGAATGTCGTTTGCAGCGTACGTACTTCGGGAGGTGGGACGCAGGCACCGGGGGCGTCCCTGCAGACTTTCTGAAGGTCGAGCGCCTGCCGAGTCAGACGCTGCAGGTACCAACGGCTCTCCTGGGTTCTGTCCTCAGCCTCTCCCACCTGCAGGACAACAGCAGTTACAAACTAGTGAGGTGATCACTGTTACACACACACACACACACTCTCTCTATAGGACACAGGTGTCAAACATGTGTCCCGGGGGCCAAACGCGTCCCTCCAGAGGGTCCAGTCTGGCCCTTCAGATGAATCTG
>JAPTHA010000007.1:19589576-19607422 GCA_029814585.1 Gymnapogon annona
ACTACAATGGGAGGCCAGGAAAGACTGGTTGGCTTTGGGTCTAAAAAGGTTGGGCAACATGAAGACAAATAAACACAGGTGTCACTTCCAGACATTACACCACAATCACGCTGATAACAGCCTTGACTTTTTTTGGGTGAAAACATGGTGAATATTGACAACAATCATCTCATTTTGTGAACCCTACTACAGTAAACCAGCCAACATGTTAGCGTCATAGAAGACCAAAATAAACCAACACCTTATAAGGTTCTAATGACATACTTGTACACAAGTGATAGTATTTATATCTGTATAACCCTAACCCACACCATAGCAGAGGACCTACGTATGACTCTTATCACATACAAATTGACAGTATTCATAGTTGTTTAACCCTAACCCAACTAACCCAGACCATAGCATCCTAACGGCAGTAAACCAAACACGTGGAAGGCCTAAGTGTATGGGTGCATGAGCATGTAACAAAAACTAGATTTTAGTATTGTTGAAATGGAGGCGTTTGACCACTGTACACTGGATGAATTATGTTCACAGCATTCACCACCATGCCACTGCTGAAGGAAACTTAAAGGTACCATGTGACTCATGTAGACACCATTCACTACCATGCCATCTAGAACTGAGAGGCGAGCGGCTGGATGTTTACCGTTGGCGCCGGGGCCTGCCTTTACACAGGGCGCACCTACTATCTGCATCATTGCTACACCTGCAAGAACAACGGACAAGCAAGCATCTGGTTGAACAGAGCAGGACACTAGATATCAGCTACCATGGTGTGTTAACAGCATGTGTGTGGTCCCACTCAGACACAAATGCATCCAGGTATTTTGTCAATGCAGCGCAGGTATTTCACACGTTACTGCACCAGTAATCATTGGTCAGTGTGATGGATTTAACTCAAGTCAATTTAGACTCAAGCTACTCTTCATAGGATTTGTCAGGAACTGTAGACACCAGAGTGATAAACTCCGTCTTAAATCCTCACTGTCAGCAGAATAAGTTTCCAGTGACCCTTCATGCCTCTTCTTGATCTTGCCAACCATGTTTTTTTTGCGCTAAGCAGAATTCCCTAAAACCTCAATTTCTAATCAATTCTCAATTGGAATAAAAAAAACACAAGAAACAAAACAGGTCACTAACAGAGTACAGTAGAGGAGAAAAGAAAAGCCACAAAAAACCCTCCCAAAAAACAGAAACAATAGAGACTGTACTGAACAGCATTTGATGACAGACTTTGAAATGTTGTCTGGGTGCAATGAAACTATACACATAAAAGTGTTTCACAGTGAGTGAGCCTTGTGAGCATTACATACACAGTACAGCTAGTGTTCATATTCCAGTGGAGAACCTTCAGGGTTAGGCAATAAATGTGCCTTTCATACACCATGAATGCCTGTTACTAATGGCTTCAACAAACCACCCAATTCAATATTCCTACAGCATCTATCAAAATGTGGACATAATGCTGACATTCAGCAACGGAAGAGTGAATACTAATGGCCTAGAGACACTCTACTGTTTAAACTCAAGGCAAGCCTTGAGTGAGAAAAGTGAGTTCTTTTCTCTTGTACACAGTATTTCTTCGAATGTGTACCTGTAAAAGAGAATACATTTACTGTCAAGTCTAACTAGCAACACTTAGCAACATGTACATGCACTAGAGTTAGGCCACAAAGCACTATTACATAGTGATGATAGAATATATACTGATAATGAGACACTTTGGACACTTTCTCACAACATGGAGTGATCCAAGTCTGAGTTCTACTAATTTAGACAGGATTAATGGTACCTTTAATGTGTTAGTGTGGGACGAATAAAGGTATATCTACATCTTCATTTACCCCAACTCTGAACTCTGCATGATTCTGAGTGGCCCACCATGTGGGACCCGGCAAACAAAACGTTACACAACAACAAACATTGTAAACTCATAAATCTATGTTGAAAGGGCCAGAAATAATGCAAAACAAGAAAGTCTACCTGTTTTTTATTTTCCTGTGTTTAAACAAGTATTTTAAGTGTAATGACAATTTACATGTGTCATTACTTGTACAATTTTAAATTGATGTTAAAAGCACTTTGGGCCACAACTCCTGTATGAAAGGTCCTATAAAAACAGTTTATTATTATTTTTATTATTACTTTATTATTTCACTGAGAGATTGTAGAGGTATTTTTCATGTATTTACTGCAGTCTCAAAATATTGCTGTCCTAGTTTCTTTATTGCCCAGACTTAATTTTCCATACATATGCTGCACATGGAAGAGCTCAGCAACAGTGGCATCAAGGTAAACCTGCTCGTCTGCATTACAACTCTTTCTACCACGACATCAACACTCACGTTGTAAACAAAACAATGTTTCTATCACTTCCAGGCCCTTGGATTACACTTCAGCACAGTGACAAGCGCCTGGTGAGAATGTGACCTATCAGTGACTTCCTACCTGGCAGAGGGATGTGCATGCCTGGTAAGGGCACTCTGAAGGGTGGCACCATGACGGGGGGAAAGGCAGGTATAGCTGCGGTGGGCTGGGCCACGCTGTGAGGCAGGGCTGCAGGCAGCAAGGGCACCGTTTGCACCGCAGTAACAGGTGATGGCACCGTGGAAACAGTCACCACAGTGACTGGAGATACAGCAACAGTTGAAGTCACCGTGGCGACAGGGGGCAGGTCTGCTACAACAGTGGCTATAGAGACGTAGGAAAAACAGAGGGCTTTTAGTGTGGGCTGAATGCTAATGGACACGTGCTATGTGGATCAAACGCACAGACCTGTGATTGTCACTGATGGGGAGGCCGTGGTGGTGGAGTCTGGGCTGGAGGTGAGAGTGCGGGAGGGGGTTGTGGATGGGGCTGGACTTTGGGTTGGGGTTGCTGCGGCTGCTGTGCTGGCTGTGGTGTTCACGGTACTCGAGCTCACATTCGTGGCTGTGCTCGATCCGGCCCCAGCAGCCTGAGCTCCAGCGACAAGAAGAGGGTTGAGCTCTGACTGCTGGATGATCTTCACGCCGTCTGGTTTGCTCCATGACGACTCTCTGGTTCTGGCATTATAGTAATACGTCTGTGAAAGACACGATAGACAAAAGTTGTGTTTAAAGCAGTGAAACTTAATGATTAACACGTTTCTACAAACAAAGCCCACTGCAATTATGGACATAGTAATCGTATAGTTATTGGTTTCTGGCAAGGAATTAAAAACATGGGGCTCACTTTCCAATAGGCCTGTCGCGATAATAAATTTTGCTGGGTGATAAACTGTCCCAGGAATTATTGCGATAAACGATAATATTGCTGTTTTGATTCCCTTTTTCAACTAATATAATATTGGTCTAATAATACAAGTACACCCTTTTAAAGATAAATACAGGTGTATTTCTTGCGAATATTTAAAATTGAAATTATATTATGGGAAAAAGACACTGTAAATATAAAAATACATTTGTGGAAACGCTGTCTTTTGGATGCTATTAAGGGCGTGCGTGCGTGTTTTGGATGGTCTTAAAGGTGTGTGTTTGTGTGTGTGGTGAACTCCACTGTCTGTGTGTGTACCTTTGACACTGTTTGCTTCATAAACATCGTAGTGATGGTGATCTGTCTGTCAGACCACGTCCACTGCCGCTCTGTCTGTTTCAGTGAGGGTTTTTTTTTCCCAGCTTGGAAAACTATGATGTGTTTGTGTGTGTGTGTGTGTGAGGTGAAGGTGCGTGTTTGTAGTGCTGCGTTTACGGTAAACTCCACGTTTAGCGTGAACTTTTTTCAAACACATGTTGATACCAGCTCCTTAAAGTCCTGTGCTTCATGCACTCATTTGTCTTGAATCCAAAGTGTTCCTACTCGTCTGTTGTTACTTTTGGCTTAGAAACCTATTTTATTTTCCTCCAAATCTCTCCCTCAGCTCCTCACGCTGCACACCTGATGCCCTGCATCAGGTGTGCAGCGTGGATGGTTCACTCCTCATTCCTCTGAGGATGGTTCTTTAGGAGTCAGTCGCCAACAGATACAGCGATTTTAACTCATTTTGCGGTGTCTTTGGTAAATAAAAAATTGTCGCACTCTGCAAACTTATCGAACTCATTTTTTATTGTGCGATTTATTGATTATGGTGACAGACCTACTTTCCAATTTAAAAAATGTGGAAAACAAGAAAAATAAACAGGTCTCACTAAATTATCTGTATGTGAAAAATGTAATCCAAGTAATCCTAAAATGGCCCTGATATTGTCACCAGACGTTAAAGGAATCATCATGTTCATTTCAAATACTGAGCACTGACAGTAGAAGTCCAGCCAGAATAGAATTCACATTTGAAAAACTAAGGCATGACTCTCAAGTAATATTTATGTTGTCAGTTTGTTTTGGCCTATTTTCATCACCTATTCCCTGAATGAAGTCGGTAGCGTTTGAGCATCCAGGTCCACAGTAAACATTGAGCTGCAACTGGGAACATTTATGATCACAAATGTCCGATGAAACTAAACCTATAAGACCTCGTTATGATTCCCAAACACAATGTGACAAAGTGAGATGAACCAGGAGATGCTTTTCAAAGACGGAGAAGAATTTGAAGACAGATGCTAAAGAAAAAAAAAAAGTTCCTCACTTTGTCACGGACAGGTAAGATACAGCTAACTTAACTGCACTTATTGTAGGCATGGACATTTCAAATATTCTCTGCAATCCAATAACATTATGCATGTTTGTTCATCATAATAGCTTGAGAAAAAAAATAACGGTGACTCGTTATTGTTAATATTAGGAATGCATTATGTTGAGACGCCAGTGGCACGTAACTGAGACATTAATTGTCCATGAACAGCAATAAGTGCCAAACCATGGATAATCTGTGCAAATCATACTACTATGCAAATCATAAACATAATTAACCGACGGTAAATTTACAGCAATAGGACTTGTTGCTTATGATGGTACCTCCCTGGAGTAGGCATTCTTTCTGGACCCTACCTACCTACCTACCCACATACATTATGTAGAAGGGATAGGTATAGTTGGGTCAGTCATTTTGGATTTATAATTTATGGCCTTGTTTATTATTTATGTATTTTGGAAAATACTGGCAAAAATAAATTACTGTTGTACTTTTCCATACACAAGAAAAGACATTTCTTATTTAAAAAAAAAAAAAAACACGCTCACGTATATCCTTGATCTTACCTTTCCTTCTGGCGTTTTGTTTTCTACCCAGATCTCCTCTGCAGGATTCAGTGCAGGACTTCCTGATGCAGGAACAGGAGGCATCCCAGGAGGAAAAAGCATCCCTGGTGGAGGTGGCATGTTCCCCATGGGAGGCGGAAGGAAGGGGGGTCTCTGTGTTTTACAAAAAGACCAACTATTTAATTTTCTGACTACAGGGAACAGCTTTTAGACTACTGATAACTTAACGGAAATTTAAGATATTCGATGACCAGAATTATATTTAGGCAGATTTTAATGAAAACCCCTTGCCGAGGTTTGCGTATCACAACGATGTCACATAATATAGGGTCACATAGCATCTTTCATTTCCTTGGAAGGGATGAATAAAGTGTCTGTTTATCCAAGAAAGAAATGTACTCCCCATTCATTGTATTAAAGTATTTATAGAACCGTGTTAGTTACACCCTGTTTCTTTTAAAGAAATAAAAACTGCCTCTATTTATTCTCAACAGAAACATGTACTGTGGACTGCTGTCACAGACTCATACTGCCAGGATGGGCGTGCCTATATTATTGAAAAAGCACAATCAGGATCATATCCCTCCTGATGAGACTGCACTTGCTCAGACACATTCAGAAACGAAAGCATACAAACTTAAAAGCACAAAGCAGAATAAGAATAGACTTTAATATATACCATCACCATATTAGTAATTATGAGTCGTCTTGGATGCAGTTACACCAAATCGCCACACTAAATGGAATCGTGTACAAGTGCTTCATTTCAATGATTAGAAGGGCCTTTACTTTGATAGAGATGACGGTACTAATCACCTGTAGATGTGGCGGTCCAATGGGTGGTGGCATACTTCCTGGAGGTGGGATGGGTGGCATGTTTGGATCAAAGGGTGGCCGCGCAAAAGGAGGTCGTGGAGGAGGTCCTCTCATCATCCCAAAGGGGGGTGGGGGTGGCCTAAGGAGTGGTGGTGGGCCGCGTAACACTGGTGTCTGGGCAGGGGCAGGTGCAGGGCCACGGAACCGCACCGCCTGCTGCGCCATTCTAGCACAACAAAAATCACATTCAGCATTGCACTACAGGCATGCAGAAAGGTGTAGCATTGTAAAAACTTTATTTGGTGAAAATACAGAACAATACTATTAGCAAAGCAATATGTATGCGCCAACAACACAAAATAATGCACAAATTGCAATTATTTGTAATCCACATGACAGTTTCACACTCATTAATCACACAATTTGCCCAGTCAGACGAAATTATTCATAGCCATCAGCTACCTTCACTCATGTGGCATCAATACTGATGTTTGTGCACAGCATATCCTCATCACAGCACTGCATTAAAATGAATGCAGTGTTATTAAATATTATTAATGCGTTATTAAATGCAGTGTTATTGCACCGACATGCAATATTCCTCCCATGATACAGGCCCATTCCTCTCATACTGACGTCACCAGGTTATCAAGCACATGTGTTAGCATGGGTTCAAGCTGTGTAGATAGAAGTTACAAAGAGTCCAGCTGAGGGGTGCACAGCTCCGGTGCAGGAGGGCCGGTGTCCTGCTTGTTTCAGATGTTTCCCTTTTCCACCACACCTGGACATCATTACAGCGCTATCAGGCTTCTGCAGAGCTGGATAATTATCTTATCATTAATCGAAGCAGGTGTGATGGAAGAGGGAAACGGCCAAAGAATGCAGGACACCGGCCCTCAGGGACCGCAGCTGCCCACCCCTGGTGTAGGTCATCTTAGCTCTCGAAGTGATGTACAAGTTTATGGAGTAGGTGAAGAATCACATGTCAAAGTAATCACACAGTTGTGTCAGGTTTTATCCTTAATCACTGCGTGTCTGCTATTTACCGCCAAGATTCGGTGTATTAAAATGAATGCCAATCATTCTTATCTGGATATGGTCCAGCCATTACGTATAGGTAGCTGTTTATAATGTATGGCGACAGTCAGCCAAGCTCCAAGAACTCTCAAGTGGCTAGCTACAGTATCATTCCGTGTAAAGGAACGAATTTTGTAGTTCCAAACTAAAAAGCACAAAGGTCCCAACTCATATTTTTTGAATGAGCGTTTGTTCTCCAGCCCAGTGGAAACAGTGAATGGACGGAGTTTTGCGCCTTTGATTACTCATGAATTTAGCATAGCTAAGCTAACTGGCTAACGTGAACCTGGCTGTGTGTACATCGCAGATACTTTTAAGACGGTAGATGCATAGCAGTATTGGGTATGTCCCCGCAGTTCATTAAAATGAAAACCCAACCGACTGTCCAAGTTTGATGCGTTTGTCTGTTTGCCGCGTGTGCAACGAGGAAACAGTACCGGGGAGCCGCTTGGCAACACAGATAAATGCTAGTTAGCTACTAGCCAGCTAGCTAACGTGGCTACATTCACAGTTCGTGCCATTGTTTATTTCTTCGGCGCCAAAAAAGAAAACTGGCGCAGTGCGTAAATGGCATCGCCGTGCACTTAATACCACCTTGTGTTTGGCATCCATTTGACGCTTCATTCGTTTAATTCTAACCTGTTGTCGTTGAACCCGATAGTCTCGCTCTCTGCTGCCTGGTCCGCCATTACAGGAAAATGTAATGTCTTTCTTCCTGGAAACGCCCCTAAGTGATTGTTACTTTTCCGATTCGCTGGCAGATGTTGTCAATCATAATATCCCCGCATTTGATTGGACGTTTAAAGTCGTCCTGGGGCTGAGGCTGCCGTCTCCTGTGCCCCGTTGACCATGATGCCTTTGTTCGAGCAGTGTCTGCCAGTGTGGAGGCTGTGGGTCAACTTTGATCACATCAACTTATTCTTGCACACTCCATTCGCTGATGTTTGCTTTATTTGTTGTAGTAGTGCATTTTATGTCAGCTGGTCATATTTTGTGTTCACAAAATGATGGTTCACCATGTCAAATTCAAATCAGCTGATTAAAAGTAGTGTAGAGGAATATTTCAGACATGCACACCTTGTAAAACTTCAGCAGGTACACAGTGTACTGTTGCACTTTGACCTTTTCTGCATAATGGCATTTGTGTTCTTCCTCTGTATTTACTCATTTGTGGAATTTTTCATAAAATATGTTCATCAGTATAAGCTCTTGTTTCCGAGCACTGGTATAGAACAGGGTTATGAGAAAATTCTATACTCTCTGAGAAAATAGTCAGAAAACTGACCTTTTTCAAGTGAACACAAAATAAAATGTGCTCATGTTGCTTAGGTTTCTCTTATTTCGAAACTTAAAATAAAATGACATGTTTAAAATAGCAAGGTTTTTGTATGTGTACACTGTTCCACTGCAGTGTGTGTGTATGTGTATATATACACACTATATATATATATATATATATATACTATATATATTTCTGTGTGTGTATTTTTTAAAACGATCTCCTCTTTTCAGCCTTTCTACTCTATGTGAAATAATAAAAATTCTGAATTAAATGTCCCACTACATGTTCTGCACAGAGAGATAGTTTACCACAACATGTTTCATGTATTTCTACATGTTTATTTACCCCCCCCACACACACACACACGCACACACAATAAATATATACAGTATAGGTGTGTGTTTTTGCGGAACTCAGAGCTGGTATACTCTCCCAGTGGTTTGTTTGTTCTGAGGGGTGAGTCTGCCTTTGTTGCATCTGTTTCTACTGTGACTCTGATAACATGAAGATAAACACCTGCTATTCCTGTCGGTCAGTGAGTGAACGGACATAGACCAGCAGCAAACACTCAGCTCTTCATCATATTGAACATCCTCAGTCTTGTCTATCTGCACTTTACTCTGAAACCATAAAAAGTCACAAAAGATTTGGTGTTCATACATTCAACAAGCAAATGATGCTCAAATCCATGCGTTTTTATTTTAGTCACTGTGTCATTCAGGTATACACTGATATTAATTTCAAAAGTTCATACAATATGTCAAAATGTGCTTTGGATTTAACAAACCTCATCAAAGATGTTTGTGCCTCCTAAAAGATGATTAAAGCATATTTGCCTATTCATTCAAACATGAAATTGTCAAAAAAAAAAAACAAGACCATTTCAGTAGTTTCACTGACATTTCAATAGATGTTTCAAATTTTACAGTCTCTTGCGTACTCTTACACATTATTTGCCAAATTCTGTGCAAAATTGATCAGACAGCTTTGGCAAATCTGGCAAAAGTTGATTTTTCAGTCAAAATAAGGGCATGTGAAGTTGAGAAGATTCAAAATGAGACCGTAAAAGATTGACTTTGAAGGACAGAAAATTATTTACAGAGATGGAAAGCCAGGCCCCTTATCCAAGAATAGTTGGTTCTTATATATATATATATATATATGTATATATATATGTTTCCAGTTCTTGATACATTTCCACAGGTTTCTGAGCAGCAGGCGAAGAAGCTCCAGAGGGTACAGTCAAAGCTGATTAGATTCTGAGTCTAAAACCAGAGGTGTCAGGCACCTCTATCAGGACACAGATAAAGCAGAGCATCTTCTTTCCCTAAATGGACTCTAACACCCAAAGGTCCTGAATCTGCCCTAGTGTTCCTAGGATGGACGCTCCCCTACCCCCCAGTTATCATCTCCTAATTTGGTAGACAGTGAGCCTTTAAAAATTCAGTCCTGCTGAGGAGACTCTGCAGTTTTCTTTTACAGTCACAACAGACGGTTCAGCTCTAACTACCCTCCGACATGGGTGACGCTCTGATGGCCGAGTTTGGGAAGGCGGCTTCCTACTTGAGGAAGTCGGACAAAGAACGTTTGGAGGCACAGACCCGCCCGTTTGACATCAAGACAGAATGCTTTGTTGTTGACGATAAGGTGGAGTATGTGAAGGGAACGATCCAAAGCAAAGATGGAGGAACGGTGACTGTCAAGAAAGAGGATGGAACAACAGTGACGGTGAAGGAGTCAGATGTCCACCCACAAAACCCGCCTAAATTCGATAAAATCGAAGACATGGCGATGTTCACCTTCCTTCACGAGCCAGCTGTGCTATTTAACCTCAAAGAGCGTTATGCCGCCTGGATGATCTACACCTATTCTGGGCTTTTCTGTGTCACTGTTAACCCGTACAAGTGGCTTCCTGTGTACGACGCTGAGGTGGTGGCAGCCTACAGGGGGAAGAAGAGAACCGAAGCGCCCCCGCACATCTTCTCTATCTCTGATAACGCTTACCAGTACATGCTAACTGACAGGGAGAACCAATCTGTCCTCATCACCGGAGAATCCGGTGCAGGGAAGACGGTCAACACGAAGAGAGTCATCCAGTACTTCGCAAGCATCGCTGCTGTCGGCGGTGGAGGCAAAAAAGACACAAGTAAGGGAACACTGGAGGATCAAATCATCCAGGCAAACCCTGCCTTGGAGGCATTTGGGAACGCCAAAACAGTGAGGAATGACAACTCATCGCGTTTTGGAAAATTCATCCGCATTCATTTTGGAACAAGTGGCAAGTTGTCATCAGCTGACATTGAGACGTACCTGCTAGAGAAGTCACGTGTCACTTTTCAGCTAAAGTCCGAGAGGAATTATCACATCTTCTTCCAGATCCTGTCCAATCAGAAGCCAGAGCTGCTGGACATGTTGCTGATCACAAACAACCCATATGACTACTCCTACATCTCCCAAGGAGAGGTGACAGTTGCCTCAATCAATGACTCGGAGGAGCTAATGGCCACCGACAGTGCCTTTGATGTGCTCGGCTTCACGTCAGAGGAGAAGATGGGTGTGTACAAACTCACTGGTGCCATCATGCACTATGGAAACATGAAGTTCAAACAGAAGCAGCGTGAAGAGCAGGCCGAACCTGACGGGACAGAGGCAGCTGATAAATCCGCTTATCTAATGGGGCTGAACTCTGCTGACCTCATTAAAGGGCTGTGCCATCCCAGGGTCAAAGTAGGGAATGAATATGTCACCAAAGGTCAGAGTGTGGACCAGGTCTACTACTCCATCGGTGCTCTCGCTAAATCAGTGTATGAAAAGATGTTCAACTGGATGGTAGTGAGAATCAATCAGTCTCTTGACACCAAGCAGCACCGTCAGTACTTCATTGGAGTCCTGGACATTGCTGGCTTTGAGATATTTGATTTCAACACCTTTGAGCAGCTGTGTATCAACTTTACCAATGAGAAACTGCAACAGTTTTTCAATCACCACATGTTTGTTCTGGAGCAGGAAGAATACAAAAAAGAGGGCATTGACTGGGAATTCATCGACTTTGGGATGGACCTCCAGGCTTGCATTGATCTCATTGAGAAGCCGCTGGGAATCATGTCAATTCTAGAGGAAGAGTGTATGTTTCCAAAGGCCAGTGACCAGACCTTCAAATCCAAGCTCTATGATAATCATCTGGGCAAGAACAAGATGTTTGAGAAGCCAAGAGCTGCAAAAGGGAAGGCAGAGGCTCATTTTGCCCTGGTTCACTATGCAGGCACTGTAGACTACAACATCAGTGGGTGGCTGGTTAAAAACAAAGATCCCCTAAATGAAACTGTGGTGGGCCTTTACCAGAAATCCTCTCTGAAGCTCTTAAGTCTGTTGTTTTCGCAGTACGCGGGAGCTGATGGTGGTGGTGACAAGGGGGGCAAAGGAGGAAAGAAGAAAGGCTCCTCTTTTCAGACGGTTTCTGCTCTTCACAGGGAAAACCTGAACAAGCTGATGACCAACCTCAAAACCACGCATCCACACTTTGTCCGATGCCTCATTCCCAATGAGAAGAAAACTCCAGGGATCATGGACAACTGCCTGGTGATGCACCAGCTGCGATGTAATGGTGTCCTGGAGGGAATCAGGATCTGCAGGAAGGGATTCCCAAACAGAGTTCTCTATGGTGACTTCAAACAACGCTACAGGATTCTGAATGCCTCTGCCATCCCAGAAGGACAATTCATTGACTGTAAGAAAAGTGCTGAGAAGTTACTGGGATCACTCGACATTGATCACACCCAGTACAAGTTTGGTCACACCAAGGTCTTCTTTAAAGCAGGACTACTGGGAACCTTGGAGGAGATGCGAGATGAGCAACTGTCCCGTATTATTACAAGGATCCAGGCAAATGCTCGAGCGCTCCTCATGAGGGCACAGTTTGCTAAGCTGGTGGAACGTCGGGATGCTCTAATGGTCATTCAGTGGAACCTGCGCTCTTTCCTTGGTGTAAAAAATTGGCCCTGGATGAAGCTCTTCTTCAAGATCAAACCACTGTTGAAAAGTGCTGAGTCGGAGAAAGAGATGGCCAACATGAAGGATGAGTTCAACAAGCTGAAGGAGGCTCTGGAAAAATCTGAAGCTCGAAGAAAAGAACTGGAAGAAAAAATAGTGACTCTTCTCCAAGAGAAGAATGACTTGACCCTGCAGATCCAGTCTGAACAGGACACATTAACAGATGCAGAAGAGCGCTGTGAGCAGCTGATAAAGAGCAAAATTCAACTGGAGGCCAAGCTAAAAGAGATGACCGAAAGACTGGAAGATGAAGAGGAACTGAATGCAGACCTCACTGCAAAGAAACGGAAACTTGAAGATGAATGTTCAGAGTTAAAGAAAGATATAGATGACCTTGAGCTGACTTTGGCCAAGGTGGAGAAAGAAAAACATGCCACCGAAAATAAAGTGAAGAACTTGACGGAGGAGATGGCTTCTCAGGATGAAAACATCATGAAGATAACCAAAGAGAAGAAAGCACTGCAGGAGGCACACCAGCAAACACTGGATGACCTGCAGAGTGAAGAAGACAAAGCCAACAGCCTAAATAAAGCAAAAGCAAAGCTGGAGCAGCAGGTGGATGATTTGGAGGGTTCACTGGAGCAAGAGAAGAAAGTAAGGATGGACCTGGAGCGATCAAAGAGGAAACTGGAGGGAGACGTGAAACTGACCCAGGAGAGCTTAATGGACCTAGAGAATGACAAGCAGCAGCTGGAGGAAAAGTTGAAGAAAAAAGATTTTGAGATCACTCAGATTAATTCAAGACTTGAAGATGAGCAGGTTGCTTCAGTCCAACTCCAAAAGAAGCTGAAAGAAAACCAAGCAAGAATTGAGGAGTTGGAGGAGGAGCTGGATGCTGAGCGTGCTGCTCGAGCTAAAATCGAGAAGCAGCGATCTGATCTGTCCCGGGAGCTGGAGGACATAAGTGAGAGGTTGGAAGAGGCAGGTGGAGCCACGTCAGCGCAGGTGGAGCTGAATAAGAAGAGAGACGCTGAGTTTCAGAAGCTGCGCCGGGAGCTGGAAGAGTCCACTCTCCAGCACGAGTCCACCGCTGCTACACTGCGGAAGAAACATGCTGACAGTGTCGCTGAACTCGGTGAACAGATTGATAATCTACAGCGTGTGAAGCAGAAACTGGAGAAGGAGAAGAGCGAGCTGAAGCTGGAACTGGATGATTTGTCCTCAAACATGGAGAGCGTGGTGAAGGCCAAGTCAAACATTGAGAAAATGTGCAGAACAATGGAAGACAACATGAACGAGTACAAGAGTAAACACGAAGAAGCTCAGCGGACCATCAATGACATGACTACCCAGAGGGCAAAGTTGCTCACAGAGAATGGAGAGTTTGGACGTCAGCTGGAGGAGAAAGAGTGTCTCATCTCTCAGCTGACCAGAGGGAAGAACTCATATAATCAACAGGTGGAAGACCTGCGTAGGCAACTGGAAGAGGAGGTGAAGGCAAAGAACGCTCTCGCCCATGCTGTACAGTCTGCTCGCCATGACTGTGACCTACTCAGAGAACAGTTTGAAGAAGAGCAGGAGGCTAAGGCAGAACTGCAGAGAGCTTTGTCTAAATCCAATACTGAGGTATCTGCATGGAGAACAAAGTACGAAACTGATGGGATTCAAAGAACAGAGGAGCTGGAGGAAGCCAAGAAGAAGCTGGTTCAGAGACTGCAGGAGGCTGAGGAGGCCATCGAAGCAGTGAATGCTAAATGCTCCTCCCTTGAAAAAACAAAACATCGGCTCCAAAATGAAATTGAAGACTTGATGTTGGACCTTGAAAGGTCAAATGCGGCATCTGCAGCCCTGGACAAAAAGCAAAGAAGCTTTGACAAAGTGCTGGCAGAGTGGAAGCAGAAGTTTGAAGAGTCACAGTGTGAACTGGAAGGTTCTCAGAAGGAGGCTCGGTCTCTGAGTACTGAACTCTTCAAACTGAGAAACGCGTACGAGGAGTCTCTGGACCAACTTGAGACAATGAAGAGAGAAAACAAGAACCTGCAGGAGGAGATCTCTGACCTGACCGACCAGTTAGGGGAGGGTGGCAGGAGTGCTCATGAACTGGAAAAGATCAGGAAACAACTGGAACAAGAGAAGGCTGAACTCCAGTCAGCCTTGGAGGAGGCAGAGGGTTCCCTTGAACACGAGGAGAGCAAGATCCTCAGGGCTCAGTTGGAGTTCAACCAGGTGAAGGCCGACATGGAACGCAAACTGACGGAAAAAGATGAGGAAATGGATCAGGCAAAGAGAAACTACCAGCGGATGCTTGAGTCCCTTCAGTCCTCTCTGGAATCTGAAACCAGGAGCCGCAATGAAGCCCTGCGAGTCAAGAAGAAGATGGAAGGTGACCTCAACGAGATGGAGATTCAGCTCAGCCAGGCCAACAGGCAGGCAGCTGATGCTCAGAAGCAGCTAAAGAGCCTTCAAGCATTTGTGAAGGACATTCAGTTGCAGTTGGATGACAGTCTTCATGCCAATGACGACCTCAGAGAGAACGCTGCTCTGTTGGAGCGTAGGAATAACCTGATCCAAGCAGAACTCGAGGAGGTGAGGTCTGCACTTGAACAGACAGAGAGAAGTCGTAAGTTGGCCGAACAGGAACTTACAGATGCCACAGAGCGTATGCAACTCCTGCACTCCCAGAACACTAGCCTGATCAACCAAAAGAAGAAGCACGAAGCAGACCTCCTTCACCTGCAAAGTGAAACGGAAGAAGCTATTCAAGAAAACAGAAACGCTGAGGAGAAGGCAAAGAAGGCCATCACAGATGCAGCCATGATGGCAGAGGAGCTGAAGAAGGAGCAGGATACCAGTGCACATCTGGAGCGCATGAAGAAGAACATGGAACAGACCATCAAAGATCTGCAGCACCGCCTGGACGAAGCAGAGCAGGTCGCCATGAAGGGTGGCAGGAAGCAACTCCAGAAACTAGAGGGCCGCATCAAGGACCTGGAAAATGAGCTGGAGGCAGAACAGAAAAGGGGGACGGAGTCCATCAAAGGAGTCCGCAAATACGAACGGCGCATCAAAGAGCTCACCTATCAAACCGAGGAAGACCGCAAGAACATGGCTCGACTGCAGGACCTGGTGGACAAACTGCAGCTGAAAGTCAAATCCTACAAACACGCTGCTGAGGAGGCGGAGGAGGCAGCAAACACCAACGTCGCCAAACTGCGGAAGCTGCAACACGAGCTGGAAGAGGCAGAGGAGAGGGCGGACATCGCTGAGTCACAGGTGAACAAACTCCGAGCCAAAACAAGGGACGGATCAGCAAAGAAAGGTCTGGACGAGTGAGTGGACAACGACACAGGTGAGACTGCACACAGACGCTGAGTCCAGTTGTCAAGCTTCACACATGAGAACACTATTTGTAGCACTGATATTAGAAGCGCTGTCATTGGTGGAAAACAAATCCATTTCTTCCAATCGTATTGAGCTCATGTCGAGTTTTGGGGTTAGTTTTTCAGTATTTTGTGCTCCAGCTCTCTCACTTTTTGTTGAATTTGATTTATGAATCTCCATTTGATGCTATTCATCTTTCAACTTGTGAATTAAAAATTGTCATCTTTTTGTCCACAGCTGATCCTGTTCCTGGAACCAGAACCCCAAGGGCATTATCATCTGGTCACATGAGTATTCACATCACTGTAGTTGAATCTGTTACTGATGAGGCTTCTAACACAACTCGGTTTGTTCTGGAAACTTTACTTGTTTAATGTGTGAAAAACAATTTTAGATTTTTTTTTCCCCTTTGTGAAAAACTGAAACTGAACATTGCATTGCATCATTTAATTGTATTTTTTATTCATTACATAACTGAGGCTTCAGGAACAAATGATCATTTTGTGAATGAATTGGAAACCATTGTTTATGTCTTGAGTTGTAGGGTCGTGTTACGGGGACATAATTCAACTGTGGGTTGAGTGTTGGTTCCCACACGGACTGTTGAGGGGGGAAGCGGTTTTTCATGTGTGTTTATAGACACGTTCTAGAGTCTCTTAGAGTGGAAGCTCATGTTGAGCAGGACATTAAAGTTCACTCCAGTGCCAGACACTCCGCCTTCAGCTCCATTTCTCCGGCACCTCACTGGTGACCCCGACTGGTGATCCCGACTGGCTGGTGACCCCGACTGGTGACCCTGACGTGGTCCACTGACACATGACAAACCGGCCCCCCCCCTCAACAGTCCGTGTGGGAACCAACACTCGACCCACAGTTCCGGGGTGAATTACGTCCCCGTAACACGACACTACAAGCTCATGTTACTATAGCGTCCATTGTTAATGGTCATGTTAGCTTCCACTGCTAATGGTCATGTTAGCTTCCACTGCTAATGGTATTCTTTTGGTCACAGGTGAACTACAGCTATAGTTAATTCATTAGTAAATGTCAGGTTGACTAAAGGCCAAGTCAATGAATGCCTCGTATTTTCCTGTCATTTCTTCAATAATAGCTGATCTTATTAGCTAACATCAGTGATAGCTACTGTTAGCTCAGACTCAAACTTATACGTTTCATAAATCCGTCACTTTAAAGTAAGCCAAAGGCATCATGTAACCTACACTGGTTGTTTTTAAATCCCAGAATCTGCTGTAAATGTAAGGACTTTTCACACACACACACACACACACACACACACACACACACACACACACACACACACACACACACACACAGAACTGACCCAGATGCGGATTGATGTAATTTCCAAAACGGAGTTTTATTTTAAATTCAGGATTGAACATTCAAGGTTTAAATGTAACAATCGCCTTAACAATAATTTTATTTCTTACAAAAAGCGTTGATAAAAAGCGCAGGAATATTCTTATCTTTAAATCTTAACAAAAAACCCACAACGGGAAAATAATATACTTTAACTAGAAATCAAAATCACTCAAATGAGGAACAATATCAATTAGAGGAGACAAAACCAAATGCTAGTCTATCTACACAAACAAAAAGCGCTCTGAAGAGGTTAAGCTAATCCTTTAGAAAACAAATGATCTTTTAAGACAAAACTAGAAATACAAGATACTCTAAACTATGTGACACTTACTGGGGGTTTCTACGACTCGACGAGGCAGGACAAGAATGAGGACGCGATGCAAGACAAGACATGTGACAAACTGACAAAACACAAGGGGAAAGCAGGTGACTTATATACAAGAGGACATGAGGACAGGTGGGCACATGGGGAGTGGTCGCAGTCTGGAAGGGAAAGCTAGAGAGCACACAGGCGAAGACACAGGACAGGAAACTGCAAAATAAAAGACACAGGAAGTAAATAAAAGCAGCTTGAGCAAAACCACATCCATGACAGTAAATGACTTTTAAATACCGGTGACACGTGAGCACTCGTCCGGTTTCCCCTCCGGTCGACTCTGGATGAAGCTCGCCCTGTTGCTGTCGTTGATGCTCAACACAACTTTGAAGTCGTCAAACCTGTGTGTGTGTGTGTGTGTGT
>JAPTHA010000007.1:20175721-20186038 GCA_029814585.1 Gymnapogon annona
AATGTAATATAAAACAGGATACAAATGAGTCCAAGACAATCTCCATCAAACGTTTGGCCTCATCTCCGCACTGCTAATGTGTCAACAGCAGAGCGAACGTGGACTTAGCCCCATACATCCCACATTCACTGATGAACAACAGAATGAACGCGTCCAGAGTTGCCCAGACGTGTATTAAAGCAATGAGACTGATGTCTATGACCTGATCACAGCCTATAGCACTATGTTCACCATAACACACCCTCTCCTGCATGAAGTCACCTTCTACAAATGCGTCCCCTATAAAAGTCATATAAGCACTCATCCAGTATTATTTTGTTCACAACAATGATGATTTCTTTAGGCATTTTCCCTTCCGGGATTGTCACAGCTAATCCAATTCACACATTTGATTTGGCAGAGTTTTTACGTCAAGACGCCCCTCCTGACACAACCCACTGGACGCTCATCCCAGGAATCGAACCCGGGTCCCCTATGCACTAGCCTGGTGCCTTACCAACTGAGCTATCCAGCCGGGAATTTGTTTAAAACTACATTCTGAAAAATAAAAGGACTTAATTGTTTAGTGATACGTGCTTGCAAGAATTTAACTACTGCCTGTACCATGACTTATACTGAAATACACCCGAACTGTGGATAATGTGTACTGTTGCATTCCGAACGTGTGCGTCTTTGGTGGATTTTTACCGTAATCGGGTGGGTGGTCTCCCAGAAGAGCAGGTTGTCTCTGACGTTTGTTTGGGTTAGCATTAGGATCTGAAACACCAAAAAGAAAAGTTGCCCATCAAGCAGTTTAAGCAGTTTTCAACATCAACAAGGATTGAACACACAGGTGTCTCACACAGGGGGACTACATGCTAAGGGGCAGTTTGTGATTAACATGCAGCAGAGCTCAGCATCTGAAGTGTTAATAAGTCCACACACAAGACCACACATAATGGAGATTTTTTTTTTTGGCAGATTTTCTTAAAGTTTCCTTCATTGCAGCGTGCTATCCTAGTACAAACGCACACACACCTTGTGAATTGTTCCAATTGCCATCACCATCAGCATCTGTGCAAGTACACATACACACATGTCAAGTCCAAAATAACATCCTTTAAAAATAAAATAGTGTGAATTCTGGCAACACTGGACACAAACTGAAATACATCATTTCACATCCTATTCAACAATATCAAAAAACAAACATTCAAATAAATCAGAGTGGAATTAAAAAAAAATCCACCAGTGCTATGAGCATCCCTTGTATTCTAAGCATGTTTTATTTAAAACAACTAAGTAAATAAGACCAGGATAGAGTACATGTTCAACATGAGGTGAAAGTGAAAAGACATCAAGTGTTTGGACTCCAACCCAAGGTTTATATTGGGTCGAATTTATCATTGAAAAACACAGAATGGACATTATACAGAATGATCCATTTGTTGTTTTTTTAAAAAAAGAAAAAGAATACAGATAAAAATAAAAGCCAACAACCTGTTTGACAGAAACCTGGGTGAACTCTTGGCATTCCCCCAGTGATGTTTGGACAGAAATATAACTGCAGTTATTAACATATTGTGCAAAGTTATCATCAGTAGCAAAAGACCACTTCTACATAGAGCATTAAGTCCCGATGCTTTCAGCCCAAACCTTCTTTGTATTTCCATCCTTCCGCTACTTGTACAAATGAGGTAACGTATGACCACTTGTGCACATTCCTGTCAGCTCTAAACGTGTTCGCGGCTCGTTGGCCATCAGCCCTGAGGTTTACGTTTACCTTTTGGACAACTGCATTAAAAGCCTTCATCTTTGCCAGTCTTGTCACCGATAAAACCCTAACGTATTGCAACACGTACCGTGACCTGTGTGGGTTAGCAGTTCAGCATTAGCACAGTTGGCCACCAGCCAATGGGTTTACTTTTACCTTTGAACAATTAGCGTAAAGGCTGACAACTATTCCACATGATTAGATTATAAAAGTATGTTAATGTGGACTGCAGTCTTAATTATGGGTTCGAAAATAAATTACATGAAAAAGCAAATAAGCAGATGTATATGTGCAGTGCAGACAGTAAATCGGATATCACACTGTTGTTGGTAAACAATTACCCCAGTAGCAAACACGAGATAATGAATGCACCTCCAGACTATATGGGTACTGTAATTACAGACACCACTTACACAACACGTTGTGCATAGGACATTGCATTCTAGAAAGGTGAATACTGTGATATGCGGTGACTGGTTTGGGTCAGTATAAATATAAAATGAAAAAGAAAAAAAGAAAAAACATGCATTGAAACAGCAGTCTATGACAAAACCTGACCCAACATGAAACCATCACTACAATGACAATAACCTTCCATCTGTGTTAACTGGTGTACAATTAATTTAGAGCTGAAAAGGTCAGACCGATTCTCCCAGGTAGTTCGTAACCCAATGTCTCGCATTCAAACCAATAGCTGCAAATGTTAATGTTTAGCTCAGTGGACCCCAACCTTCTTTGTGCCACGGACCGGTTTAATGTGTCAATACTTTCACGGACCGGCCTTTAAGTTGCGGTAAAACGATAGGACCCACACAAAAACTGGTATTTAGAAAATATAGTAAGGTGAATCCACTGTGTGTGTGTGTGTAACTTTATTAGCAGTAACAACATGAGTAACGGCCTCTCTACAACCAAAGAAACCAAACGCACACATTTGTTTTGTGTTCATTTTTCCAGCTTGGGGGTTTCAATGTAGCTAATGCATTATGTGTTAATTTCCATGTAGCTAATGCTAATGTACTATGCGTTAGGTGTCAGAACAGCCCTTTGAAGAAGGTAGTGGATGTAGGGAACACATGTAACCATCTGGACATACATCAAGAGAGACATGCTGCGGAAAGTATCTGGTAATTTTTCCAAATGAAAACATCCTTCAGAGTCCAATAATAAAACAGGAATAATGTAAGATATGTATTCTTTCTGTGCAGCCTGGTGCCCATTGATCGATGTACTGGTCCGCGGCTCGGGGGGTTGGGGACCTCTGGTTTAGATGTTTGTTCTGAAGTGTGTTCGTGTGCATCGCAGTATTGGCTAGGGCTGTCGCTAGGATCCAACCAGATGTGTTAGTGTGTACACACACATAAATAAGACAAGAGCTCAACAATAAAAGCAGAGAAACACAAGAGTCATGGTGGTTTTCGGTCTGCTAACTTTCATGTCAGATTATGTCATCTCTTTGTGAGTACTTACAGCACCACACACGCAGCATGGGACACAGTGGGCAGGTAGGGGGCAGTCTTCAGCAAGGACGCCACCCGCCAACCCTCTGACTCCAGCCTCAACTCACTCTCCCTCTTCATGCCTTTTTCCTCTTCGTTTCCTTCCTTGCATCCCCACCACCAGAGAAAAGTACAGCCACACGTCCGTGCTTGGTTTTCCAACTCGCCGCCGACTTTTGCAGTTTTCAAAAGTTGCTTATGACAGGGCACATTTCCAGCTTACCGTGCTCTGACCACATAGGCGGATATTTGCCACCGTTAGAGAGGAGGCTGTCTGTCCGCAGACACACTGAGCCACACCTGCATCACACGGGAGGCGTTAAAAGGCGTCACTATGGGCCAGTGCAAAAAAAAAAAAAGGAAAAAAGGGAAAATGAAACAACGAAGAAGAAATAGAACACAAGTACAGCACAGAGAGGAGGGAAACGGGGAGGAGGTACAGGGGGGAAAAAAAACAAAATAAAAAACGAACAACAGTGTCCACAAATGTAGAGCGCTTTTGCGAAAGGAGTCTGAATCTGTCTGCCTCTGTGCTGTCATGCTTGATGGGTGTTTGATGCTCGTGTCTCTTCGTGGGCCCCCCCGTGGATGTTTCTTCTCGTGTAAACGTGGACGCTCAGATGGCGCTGGCTTATTGGGTATAATAGCCGTCGGCCACTTGCAAAGTGAGAGAGTGAGAAAAAAAAAGGCATCTAGTAAAACCGTAAGTCGTCTGGAATGTCTGACGTGATGATGATGTGCTGTCATGGCGGCTCAGCTCTGTGTGTTGCCATGGATGTTCAGGTCGGTGTGTTTTTTTTTCATGTGGTGTTCAAGCGCAGGAGCGAAGAGGCGAGCTGTATGAGCATCTGAGAGTGGGCCCTTGCTTGTATTTACCGCCCCCTGGTGTGTGTCGACATCTGTCCCCTGGTTCAGGCTGAGTGTCTGAAATCTCCTCTTGTGTTATTGCTCGCCACATCCCAGAACGGCTAAGAGGCGCGGTCGCTATGACCACACGTCTGACTCCCGCCTCTCATCGTCAATGTATTGTGTCGAGGGAAAAAAAAAAATCTGCCGTCTCCACAGGGCTCTGGAGGGTTATTGATGTGCTGCACTGGTGGAAAAGACGCGTAGCATATTTGTAATGATCAGTCTGTGGTGGATATGCGAGGTGTTCAGTTCGCATGGCCTCGGAGTGATTTCTGTCCCTCAGTGACGCGGTGGTTACGAGTCCCACCGGGAAAAGTGAAATGGGTTTCCGTGTCAGGCGATGGCAACTGGGTGATGGTTGGACTTGGAATAAGGAGATACTGAGAGTTGAGGTTGTGTTTCCAGTGTCTGTTGCCCCACTGTGTCCAATGTACACGAGTTGTAGCTGTGGGTGCTGTTATGCTGTCGCTGTAGACGTGTCTTTGGCTGCGTGTGTCTGAGTACAGGTCGAGGTGATGCCTGTGTGAGTCTGCACAGTGAGGACACAAGGAGTACCTCAGGCTTTTGCAATGGCAGCCAAAACAAAAGGCGTGTCCTAAGAGAGTAAGAGGTTAAAACACTTGTACAAGACTTGGTATGTGCACGCCGTGTCCCGTTTGCGTCCAAACAGGAAAAACTTTGTTCTTAATGGTGCCTGGAGAGAAAATATGTTTCTCCACAGACACCAAATGTAGGTTTCAACACCCAACTCCATCATCCGTCTAGACACAATATTTTAAGGTGCAGTGTGTAGGATTTAGTGAAAACTGTATACTTGTGTTTTTTTTCCCCTCTTGGTATGTGATCATCGGAAAATAAAAGTCATTGTACTGAATGAGTCTTTTTTGCTCTGAAATCTGTGACATCTCAACGAAGAACCAGTTAATCCGAAACACTGCACCTTTTAAAGCAGTTTTTCATATTGAAAATGTATAATTTTTTTAAAACAATGTGAATTATGTACATTTAAACCCAATTCCACTTAAACCCAGACCTTGCCAAATGTCAGAGGTGAATGGTATATATGAAAACAGCTAGAAAACCTACATGTAAATGCTCAAACAGATAGATAAAACAGTATATTATTCCATTCATTTTTACATTAAAGGCCCCATGAAATGCAAAATATCCACGTCCCGGGCTGTTACTGTATTACTGCATGTGGTCAATTTCTATTTCAAAACCCCACTCTTTTGTTTCCAGTAATAATATATATTGTGCATTTACTGTCCATGCTCAGACCACCTCCGCTTGCCATTACACTCAACAGCATCTCTACACAAAAGCCTCACAGATGTTCACACAGCCAGGGAGTCATTTTATGGAACCTTTAAGTAGTGGTGTGTATCGTAGCTTAACAGCTCACCTGAGTGGTCCGGTGCAACAATCTAATTAAGTTACAACAAAATCTCCACTATGCTTGAGGAATGCTTTGAACTTTTCTAGTCTTCCAGGTGCGAGGTGTCAAGTGGACATGAGACGACAGGGACGTGAGCTCCGAGTGGCTGTGACATGCTCTACAGGGAGTGTGAAACCGACGTGAAGAGTACAAGCCTCCATATAACGGTGACGGTGCATCCCACAAGTTTGTCATTTCCCATGCAATGATAATAAGCCTATACGACTGGCGTTGGCTGCCCTTGAGGTCGCTCCTCATGCCCTTACTTTTTGCTCCCAGTGTAGCGAGAAAAAAAAATGCATGAAGACTGTGACAGCGTCGCAGGGATATTGCCTCTGAACACGGACTTTGAGCCGCTTAGTGAATGGCGGGAACACGTCACTCGCCGAGTGATCAGAAGGCAATAACCCTGGAAGCGGAGAACTCTAACGTCTCATACAGTGGCATGAGAAGGAAAAATAGGAAGAAAAAAAGGGGGAGGGAAGGGGTGGGGGTCTGCGTGGTACCTTGGCCACTCAGGTTGGGGTTGGCGTAGTCCCACGTGTCCTGGTCATTCTTGAAGACGTTGAGCCGCGCCGGCTGTTTAAGAGGAAACCGAGACAAAATTAAAACACCAGCGCCATTGGAGGTTTATTCGGCAAGTATCAGCGCCAGACGCAGGGTTCCTACACATGTTTCAAGGCCAAATTCAAGCACTTTTAAGGATCATTAACACAGTACCTGATCACTGGGGTAAAATACACTGAATGAATTATGTATTTGTTGAGTGTACTGGACAATATTCAGCAGCCTGGCAGAGGATTTTTAGGTTATGCAGATACATAATTCAATATACTGCATGGGACACTGTGTTCTTTGCCGACCAGAAGCAATGACATTCGATAAGAACGTATTTAGTTGAGCTCACCCAAGAAATAATACCTCTAAACTTGGCCAGAGCATCACCAGAGTTATATCTAACATATAGTTGTATTTACAGTGATGGTTACAGCAGGTTTTCATACAAAATTTTCAAGGTCAAATCCAAGCACTTTTCAGACACCTTTAAGGGTTATTTTCACATTTTGTCAATAAGGTACTCTTGACAACTCTTGATTTTTTTTCACAGCAATGTACATTGCATTATGATATAAACATACAAGATTATTTTTCATAATAGGAAAAAGGTTAGAATATAAAAATGCATTCTCTCTCCAAGTAACTTTGGTTATAATTGGAAGCACTTTTAACAACCACTTCCCAGCCCTTAAATTTCAATTCAAGAACATTTATGGGTCATTTTCACAGTATGTTATCATTGGGGTCAAATAGATTTCTATAGGATTTTTTTCACAATCATGTACATGGTATTGTGATACAAACATCTGAGATTATTTTTCATAATTGGATAAAGTTTAGAAAGTAAAGCAAACACAATGCATTATCCTAAAAAAGGAAACCACGTGGTGTTCTTCAGACACACTCACACTGAGACAAAGATTAGGATTGAAATGTACTTGGAGTCCACCCAAGAGCCCTGGCTAATTTTCTTTTTTGACATTAAATTCTACTTATCAAAATACATTCTCTCTCTAACTAGTTGTGGTTAAAACTGCAAGCACTTAAAACAAAAAATTCAAGCACATTTCAGCCCTTAAAAACACAACATTGTATTTCCTGCACTTTCCAAGGACCTGGATGAACCCCGCACACACTCACCTTAGCGTATTCGATCTTCAACGTGCAGCAGCCGGAGTAGATGTCTGCCCCGTTCAGAGAGGCCTTGGCCCTCTGGGCACTTTGGACTGAATCAAATGTGGCAGCACGTTAAGGGCAGATGTGATTATGCAAATCCTCCTAAATGTCCAAATCAATGGTAAAGACATTAAACAAAACCGAGTTAACAGAGACTGATGAAAAGGATATTCCACCATGGACTGAACCCCGTTCTTTCTAAAGATGACGATCCTCTGTACAGGACCACAGTTGTTGCAGATGGTGTAGAGCACATCCTGTGGAGGCATAGAGGGAGAAAACTCTAAATTATACCACTTCCACCTAATAAAGTCATCATGTATATTTACACAAGTGTACAAATATAAATGGAGGAAATAAAATGTGACTTTCATTTGTATCTTGAAGCCACGTTGATCCACAAAGCAAAGCCCTGTCATCAATATTTCTTAACACCTTTGCAGTTGTTGCAACATATAAACTGCGGAAAATACATACAAGGTGTGTCAAACATGTGGCCTGGGGGCCAAATGTGGCACGCCAAAGGTTCCAATCCAGCCCAATGGGATGAGTTTGTGAAGTGCAAAAATGACACCCAAGATATTTACAAAAATTATAGTTGAGGTTCCACATACAGACTGGGACAAATATGATCACAATAAGCTATAAATAAACCTTTACAGTTTTTCACTGTGGAAATGTATGAAGTTTCAAGTAGTGTTCCTGTATTTACACTAAAACAAAGTAAAATTTCACCAAAAAACCCCCCAAATATAAACAACTAATATAAATGACCTGAAATGCACTAAACAGCAGCACTTTGTGTAAATACACAACATCTCAACCTGTCACTTTAACTTAAACGTGTTTCATCGTTCTTTTCATCTTTTTCAATAACATTTTTAACATGAGGCATATATGTTTAACACCAAAACCAAAGCAAGTCCTACACACTTCTGTGTCAAGGTTTGCCCAGACAATGACACTTCTCACTGCACACAGTGATTACGTTACCGTGGTGATGGGATAGATGGGGTTTATGATTGTGAGCAGCAGCACATTATTGACACTGCGAGTGTCGTCCGAGTCTCCTGGACGGGAGATCTTTTGGCTGGTGGAGTAATTGATGAAGGCGGGGTGGCCTGCGATGTAGACCTGGTTCTCTGCTGCGTATGTGACAGCGTTACAGGAGCCGTTCAGGTCCTCGTACTCAACCAGGGCCTGCCGTTTCTTAGGCATCATAACAACGTAACTGTAAAAACAAAGATGGAAAAATGTACGTTGGATGACGTTAGATGTTTCAAATCAAGACCGATGTAACACTTGGCATCAACTCAGCAATTCCAACAACTGATCCAACTGCAGATCCTCAAGTGGTAAAGTGTGTTTCTATACAGCATTTTACTCACAGCGCTACAGAACCACAGAAGGCATTAAGTGCTTCCCCACAGACTAGTATTAAGAGTCATCCTGTACCTGTAATTAAGCGTTGTCCCCATGTAGGAACTTTTGTGGTTCTAAGGACCTTTTCTCATGCCTTCTCGCAGCATAGGAACTACAAACTATGACCATGGTTCACAGAACCTTTTGAGTTCCTACTCCGTATTGGTGTGAATGTCCTCGCAGGCCACCGTAGTGTAGCATTGGCCGCTAATAGTTCAAACGTTCAAACTCCACAACAGCTGATCCGACTGTATAAAACGGACTGGCTCATGAGAGGAGCAAACAGGCTACTATCCTCACCAAACATACAAAAATTACACATGGCCATGTCATACAAGAGTCAAGGCAGGAAAATCTTCAAGTAGGAAAAAGTTAGGAGCTGCTGTCAAGAGAATTCTATTTATTCACTATTTATTGGAACCAAACCGGTAGCAGACGTGTAGGTTTGATGAATGCAATTTTATGACTTTAAGACATTCTTCAAGGCTTTAGTTGTTTAATTCCAGCCCTTATGCTCACATTCAACAGTACTCATAGTTACGGTAATGAACTGGTCTTGACCGTGTTTTAAAACTACTTACAATAAGTTTCCATTTGACTGTCTTTGCTACTGACGTTCACAGCTGCTAAAGCTCATATCTGAACACCTCCACCAATCAACTACTCTTCGAGGCTCCGCTCATTTCCATCATCACAACGAAAAAATAATCAACTGCACATTGGAATAATTCTGTAAAATATTTTGGCAGATATTAGTCCTTTGGTAACAAAACGGCCTTAGAATCACGCAGAATCAAGACAATCATTGTTGATGTGGGTTACCTAGCAACAGATAAACAGAAATGTCAGTTGAGAGGTTATTCAACTGAAATGACGACGACAATGATTTCTTTCAGCTTTTTCCCTTCTGGGGACACACACTCACAGGGAATCCAATTCGCATATTTGATTTGGCAGAAGTTTTTACGTCGGATGCCCTTCCTGAAACAACCCACTGGACACTCATCCTGGGAACCAAACCCCCTATGCACCAGCCTGGTGCCTTACCAACTGAGCTATCCAGCTGGGAGGTTATTCAACTGAAATGAGGGCCATTATTGCAACTCTTCTACATATTTGAGGTTGGAGACTGTTACTGACACACAGGTCCTGTTCTGAAATGACAATCCAATTAAACGTGATCAGAAACTGATCTATGAAGAAGTTAAATAGAACGAATGAGAAATGGGTATCAAAATTCTTAGACTTACACTTCCTTTATTGTCATTACACAGACACACAAAATGAAACTGGTAACGAAATGTCATAGAATTGGCAGCTGATAACACAAATTGAATATGGAAAATACAAAAGTGCACAATTGCTGAAATGAATCCAAAGCCATGAGTGTCTGGAGTGTAAATGTAACAACACACACAGTGAATGTAAATAAGAAATAAATAAGATGGTCAGTAACAATGTAAACAGTGCTATAAACAGTGAGAATACTGCACATCAGTGTAAAAAGTACTATAAACAGTGCAAATACTATATACATCAGTGTAGACAGTACTATAAACAGT
>JAPTHA010000007.1:20740475-20750822 GCA_029814585.1 Gymnapogon annona
TGAGTCCATGTGGTGTATATATGTATATAGAGTGAGTCCATGTGGTGTATATATGTATATAGAGTGAGTCCATGTGACCATCCATCCAGAGGAACCTTGCCGAGGCATTAATAAAGTCTCTATCTGTCTGTCTATCTATACATACATCCATACTCAAACACAGCAATAAACAAATATACATCTTTCCACGCACATACATATACACACATATCGATCTGTGTCTCTATCTCTCTCTATTGCTCACTCACTCTCTCTATCTCTCACTCTCTATCTCTCTGTCTTCCTTCCTCTTGGTCACATTCCAGAGCTGCTGTATTCTGTGGCGCTGCGGTCTGAAGAGTGTGTGTCTGGTCCATTGATTGACACTGTCTTTGCGTGTTTGGCATCAGCCTAACAACCACCTTTCACACCGTGGCTACAGGTAGATCGTTACACCGTCAAACGTGACGCTCGCTCCATATCGGCTGATGATCCTCGTCACCGTATTACACTGTCGGGGACTAAACAGGAGGGAGCCTGGATTCAGCCTCGGTTGTGTTGTTTATTTCAAAACCGCCGATTTTAGGTGAGAAAAAAAAAAAAAGACCAGAAAATAGAATGCTCCTTGTTTTGTTTTTGCCCCCCCGCCCCCTCCAACTCCCCCCAAGACAATTTCCCAGTCTGTCGGGACTGTTGACCATGTTACGCTGGGCCCAGCAGGGGGTTGTCTACAACTGGGAGGTGAGAAATCCATCAGCAAATATGGATTTGTCATTTGGGGGAAAAAACTTTGGAAAGAAGAAATACCAGCTTTTGTGAATGTGCGTGGGGAAGCACGGCGATGGGAGGCACTTTGATCTGCGGAGACATCCTACCCAAACAAATAGCCCACGCCTCGTCTTTTGTCTCTGTAATTGGTGGCTTTTGAGCTGCTTGAAAAGCTTTTTGTCTGAAGTATTTAGACGGCAGTCAAAAGTGTTTTCCAATCTCCTCGCGAGGAATTCAGCCGGCGGATAAAAAGCAGTATTGATACATGTTTAATATCATAATGGTTCCCCGTCTGTTTTGCGGTTCCAGTGCTTGATCGTGTTGTAGCATCTTTCAGTGAAAACCAAGTCCTTTTTGAAAGGAGACGAGGCTCCTGCTTGTACTACTCGTCTTTTTTCAGGCCGGAGGGGGAGGAAAGAAGAAAGGAAAAAAAAATGAAATGCTTAGATTTTTGTCCAGTCGTGGTGTTTTCATGCAGGGTGGGGGTTACGTCTACGAATGACAGCTGTACTCACCGATCGCGAATTGAAGTCTTTTCGCCTGCGACCTGGATTCTGTTGGACTGCTTTTTATTGAGCCTTTATCCGTGCACCAACTTTTCCAACACTAAATTTCAGACTTTGCAGTGTGCCTGTCACTGATACCGCGGAGCTGAAATTCATGGACAGTCCACAACATTTTTAACCGTGCCCTCTTTGTTAAAGCTCGGTCAAAGACCTGTTTTCAGCACAATGAGTAACCCACGGCGTCACTCCGAGCAGACTGTGCCTGTCTAAAGGAGTGGCCCGGCATGTTTCCCCATCTGAACCCAGTCCATCATTTATGGATTCTCCCGAGATGCAACGTGACAAACATGAGGCAGCTCACAGAGGTGGTCACAGTAGAGTGGAGGGAGACGTCCCTGTGCAACTCCAGGGAACGTGACGCCCAGTAGGATCAAGGCTGCACTGAAAAACAGGCGTTTGGGGTGGGGGGGTGGAATCTGCAGTAATGTCAATACTTCAGGCCACTGATGGATGTGCTTCTGCTTTTGTGGCCACTGTTTTCAGAATCCTTCACTGAATCCTTCACTGAATCTGTTGAGGAACAGCTGTTTAGCCTGCGCTTATATTGGGGCGGCTGTGGTTCCGTTGGTAGAGTGGGTTGTCCGATGGCTGAAGGGTCAGCGGTTCGAATCCTGGCTCTGACTCTTCACATGTGGAACTGTCCTTGAGCAAGAACCCTAAATTGCTCCCAGTGCAGTCTGGCAGCGCCTTGCATGGCAGCAGCAGCCCACTGGTGTGTGAATGGTCAGTGTGTGTGTGTGTGTGAGAGAGGTCAATGTGAAGCCCTTTGAGTGTCATAAGTGTGTAGAAAAGCGCTATATATATATATAAGCGCTGGGTTCAGACAGTCTACTCGGCAGTTACCGTTGTGCTGAAAACAGGTCTTTGACCGAGCTTTAACAAAGCTCGGTCAAAAATGTTGCACGGTTAAAAATGTTGTGGATCATCCATGAATTTGAGCGGTATCAGTGACGCTGCAAAATTTAGTCTTGGAACAGGTTTATCAATTGCATAGATATGTACAGAGCAATAAGTAAGGACTGAAATACACACTACTGAAGGAAGATGGATAGACAGACAGAGAGAGAGAGATTTTATTGTCATTCTACAAATACAATAAGTGTGGCATTCACCACCCACGGTGCAAAAATAAAAATACAATGCCCAGACATTCCTAAAAATAGAAAAGCACATAAAAAAAACACATACACAGCTATGCTAAATGCTAGCAAATAAAAATGCTAGCTGAAAGCTAGCAAGTAGAAATTTCCACAGAAGGCCTCATTTTTCAATATCTCACAGAAGCCCTGATTTTTAAAAAAAAAAAATCAACTTCAGACCTGTTTGGAGAGTTACACGTATACTATTTTTTGTTAGAAGCCTCTCTGAAAACCTCTGGAATGTGATCAAGAGGAAGATGGTCACAAGCCATCAAACAAAGCTGAGCTGCTTGGATTTCTGCTCCAGGTAGTGGCTCGAGCGCCCAGCGGTGTTGTGAAAGACGGCCCAGCACGCCACAACACATGAAAGACGCCACTGAGAAAACCAGGAATTTTCCACCAAATATTGATTTCTCAGCACTTTGGGAGTTAAAACCTCAAAAAGCGGTGGCTTTATAAATGATCACAAACTGGTTCAAAGGACGTTATTCAAGGTCAGCCGTCACGCTTTAGCAGGAACTCCTGGAAGTTGCAAAATGCTGTCAGTAGTTTCTGAAGCAAAGAATTTTTTTTTTTCTCCCAATAAAAACAGTGCATGTGCGTCGAGTTTCACAATAGCCAAGATGCCAGATTTACCAACTCAACCAAAACTGCCCCCGTGCGATTGCGGGAAAACTGATAAAACAAAGACATACGCTTTTAAAAACAGGCAGATGGATTATTGCATTATTTATCCCCTCCGGAAGAAATATTTACTTGAGAAAACGCTGGCGTTGTGCAGCGATGCTTTAAATGGCCTCGCGCGCCCCTCTCGTGTTAACAGAATGGTGGGTTCATGTACCATGTGCTGTTATTTCTTGTGCTTTATTAGCTTAGAGATAACAAATGTGACTTTTTGCTTGAGACTCCCCCCGTCAGGCTCAGTTAATTTGCCAGTGCGCTGTATTCATATCGGCGCGTTTTAATTCACCTGCCACTTTCCATTTATTACATTTGTCTCCCTGCTCTGTGTGTGGTCCGTCGCCTTTCGACGCCAGGTCAATTTTCCCGTCGTAAAAGCATTGATATATTTTAGTCTTTGTCCTGAAAATGGGAGCTATCATAGGAAATGCACTGTACCCATGATGAAAGTTGGCGGCATTTCAAGGGAAACGCACAGATTACCACCATTGTGGCAGAAAGTCACCGTATAAACCCACGTCCCATTCAGGCGGATGTTACCAAAAAATCTATGGTGTTACCTTCACAATTGAATCTGAAAAGGAGAAGCGGCAGGAAAAAGACATTCATCTTTTTCTGTTTGGGATCGCCGAGGTTGTTATTTATTCATGGACCATCCAGGTAAATCTATCTTTTTGAGCACAGTTTCTCATTAACATGGCAACGGAGGCAGCAGAGTGGACCAGAGGAGATTATTCCCTTGGAGAAAAATTGCATCTTGAATTGAAAATGGACCCCGATAAGAAAACAATAAAGTAATGTCTGGGCTGCAGGCAGGCCGGGGTTTTGTGCCAGAAATGCACACGCTCTCCATTTTGTTGAATGTGTGTCGTCGGTGGTAGAAAATGATCGTCCTCAAACTTGTGTTATAATGGTCTGGTGCTGAAATGGAACCGTGTTCTGGCTTTGAGGTCGGTGTAAACCCCCCCATGGCTGCGACTTGAGTAAGAAATACAAGTAAATAAGAAATAGCCTTTTTCTAGCCCGGGGTCTACAGACCAATTCTCAAATGAGAGTCCGTCAAGCGCTTCGAAGGGCTGCTCTCTTGTAAGGCCAGACTCAAAAACGCCTCTGGACGCGACTGGACAGAACTACAACCAGACACACAATGAAATATGGAGCTACTTGCTCGTGGATTGTGTTCCGTGGAGGAATTCAACATGTGTTCATCGCCTAGGCAACAGAAGTGGAAGAATTCACAGACGTCAGCCACGAGTCGTTGGGAGTGAAGTTTCAAAGCTAAGGTTTGTGTTCAGGTCTCCGTTGTTTTGATTTTCCTTTGTTCCATTCGGGGCAAAAGGGTGGAATAACCCTGTCGGTGAATTAACAACCCAACCTGATAGAACAGAAAACTCCTTTTCACTCTTGCCTTGCACAGCTCCCTGTAGTCACAGAACACAATGACTCTACATTTAGTTCCATAAGTTAGAAATAAACTTTTCCTTTTTGATTCTGTCTACATTTCAAACCACACCCAGTTATGGATTAAAAATTCATTTTGTTTTTTTTTTCCTTATAGATCAGGGGTGTCAAACTCATTTTAGTTCAGGTGTCAAATTCAGCCCAATCTGGTCTGAAGTGGGCTGAACCAGTCTAATATCAGAATTTCCATATTAATATTGTCAACTCCAAAATGTCCTCATATGACGAAAAGATGTTTACGTCTACAAACCGTCCTTTAAAACAACGAATAACATTAACAACCTCAAAACTATTAAAGAAAAATAAGTCATTTTAACAATATTACACCTCAGTGGATCTAAAAATACACAAAATATTTAGTAACAGGTAGAATATTGTTAAAATTACACTTCTCTACAGGCATTTCAGGTTGTTTATACTGTATTTGTTGAGCTTATTTGTTTTATGTTATGTTTATGTGAATACCTCAGTTGCAAGTTTTGCATTTCACAAATTCATCCCACAGGCCGGATTGGAACCTTTGACAGGCCACATTAGGCCCGTGGGCCACATGTTTGACACCCCTGTTATAGATAGAATATACCCTCCAGTTAATGCAAAGTCATTTTTTATGAAAGTGGTTAACAGTGGTGGGTCGTATCAGATGCAGATGCAAGAAAAACTTGTTACTGCGAGAGGTTATGGTGGGGCCCTCGCACACCCATGCACCTCGGGGTGTTTCAGGTCAGCTTTGCAAACGCCGACATTGACAACTCTGGAGATCTGCAATGTTGATTTGCGTATAACTTCCATCGTCCACCACTAGGTGGCACTAACAGTCAGATTTAATGTGTTTAATTGAGTCGTTTTGTTCAGGGTGGGATTACGATTACCATGTTAAGTTTGGTTGGTAATCAGACAAAAAAACTACCTGATAATACTTTTTTGTTTTTCATGGCCAGAAAATTTGCCACCCCGTCCACGTTGATAGTCAATCATCAATCCAATGGAATTCTTTTCAGCTCCAAATTCTGAGGAATTAACTCCCCGACTGGGTATCTCAGTTGTTAAGGCACTGGGCTGGTGCATAGGGGACCCGGGTTCGATTCCCAGGATGAGTGTCCAGTGTGGGTCATTAGGTAAGACCCTTCACACTACTGCCTACTGTAGCCACAAGGGGGTGTGTCTCTCCTTGTGCTGGTCCCAAGCCCAGATAAATACAAGGATTGTGTCAGGAAGGGCATCCGACATAAAAACTCCTGCCAAATAAAGCAATCAAATTGGATTCACTGTGCGACCCCGGAAGGGAAAAGCCGAAAGAACTCATCATTTGTTGTGGTCGCCACAGTGGATGAACCGTGATGAGGCGCCACATGAGGATGAGGCGTGATTCGAACCTCAGCCGTGCGCACGCAGCAGATTATTGTCACGGTTTATTACCCGTTGTCATGGAGGGGTTCAGACCCACTCCTCTTCCCAACACTGCTTTGCTTGAGTTCCGGGCATGTGCGTATGGATCGCACTCACGAGATCCAGTGTCAGTTGTGCCGTTGTGTCTGCCCAGAGGAATTCGCTGAGAAACGTTGTTCCGTGAGTCTTGGATTTTGTGTTAGATGCAACTTTGCAACCATGAAGTGTGCTGTTGTGTTGTTGTTGTTAGAGATCCGGGGCTTTTACTGGCGATCCATCCAAAGACCACTGAAGAAGCCATATGTGTCCTTTCATCGCTTTTCCATTTGGGCTTTTTTTTTTTTTTCCATCAAATAACCCCATGGTGGAATCTTTGTTTTTTTTTTTTTTCTTTTGTTTTGCTTTTTTTTTCTTTATAGATGTAAATAACGTCAGATCTTGTTTCTTTATGTTGTGATGCACAAAACCATAGAATTCAGTGGTTCTTTTTTTTTTTTTGGTCGTGACTATGAAAGGTTGCCTATCGGCCTACGACGGTCTTAGTCCAGTGGAAATCTGTGATATCTATCCGGATGAACCATCTGCCAGAGGAAATTAAACATGAGCTCCCGGATTTTTATTCCAGACAAACGTTGCCTGAAAACTTCAAAGTTGAACTTTGCAGCCTTACGCTTCCACGGTGGCGCAACGCACCCAGGCAAACGCGGATATCGGCTCAGGTGTAAAATATCCACGAAGGGAAATCTCAAGTATTTAACCGAGAAGCTCGACACGCTCGCGATGCACGATAACAGCGGAATCCGAAGCTTTGAAGAACACTCCAGTTTCTCTTCCTGAAGCGCAACACTTTTTTTTTTAGGTTAAACGCTGAAATTTCAGCTCTTTCATGTTTTTGTGTTGACCTTTTTATTTGTATATTTTATTCAGATGTTTCATTGGACCATTAGATTAGAGTCAGATTCACACACTACAAGATGACATTCCCTACCCGCAACGGCAGGATCAGAGACAACAGACAAGATGAGACAAAAAGAAACGCAAAATGGTTAGTATGACAAAGAGAGGAAAAAAAAAAAACGATTAGTATGACAAAGAGAGGAAAAAAAAAAAACAACATAAGCAAACCGCATGTGTCACATGCAAGACTAGACGAGGACTAAACTAACAAAACCCCACTACTTACTCGGAGACAGGACACGGCAAGACAGACAAGACGAGGCACTGACCAGAGCAGGACATCTGATAGTCTGACGAAGGACACTGGGGAAACACAGGGCTTTATATACAGGAGGAAATCACACAGGTGGGACACATCAGGGATGATAACGAGATGCGGGAGGGAAGGGAACCTGGGAGTGGAACTAGAGACATACTGGGAGCACACACACCAGACTAAACAGGAAACACATCACAACCAGAACCGGAAACGCTAACACCTGACAACTTGACGGAAACAAGACCAAAACGCCAAAGGATGGAGAAGCGTTTCACTTTGAGCCGAGGTCATCCTCTGGCGTCCTCCCGTGTCATCCACCCTTCTGTCCACTATGAATAGCGCATCTCGATGATGCGATCTGACGGATGAACAACCCAGCTGCAGCCGCGTTATATAATTTATGACTGTTTGGAGAGTGGGAGGAGGTGCACGCTCCGCTCCTCGCCGACAGCTGTAATTCTTACCGCCGCGCCACCGTATAATTCCTCTGTCAATATTATTATTGTTTTGTATTTTTTTAAATTATTATTAGAAGTTTTATTTGAACATAAAATTAAAAGAAAGGGAAAACAAAATCAACTATTTCCTCACACGTGTTCAAAAGGCGTGGGCAGAAATCTAAACGTATCAAATCCCACCTCTTCTCCCTGCACTATGTCCAATGTCTACACCTCTTCCCTCAAATAACTACTACTATTATTACTACTACTACTACTACTACTGCCACTACTACTGTTACTGCTACTACTACTACTGTTACTGCTACTACTACTGCTGTTACTACTATTACTACTACTGCTACAACTACTACTACTGCTGTTACTACTGCTACTACTACTACTACTGCTGTTGCTACTACTACTACTACTACTGCTGTTACTACTGCTACTACTACTACTACCACTACTGCTGCTGCTACTACCACTACTACTACTACTACTGCTGTTACTACTACTACTATTGCTACCACTACTCCTTCTATTATTACTACAACTATTTATATTACTACTACTACTACTATTAATATTACTTCTACTACTTATATAACTACTACTATTAATATTACTACTACTAATATTACTACTACTAGTTATATTACTGCTACTACTATTACTACAACTGCTACTACCACTGATACTACTACCACACCACTTCTACTACTGCTACCGCAACTACTACTACTAATACAACTACTACTACTTATATTACTACTACTAATATTACTGCTATTACTACTAATATTACTACAACTACAGCTACTACTACTACTACTACCATTACTACTACTAATATCACTTCTACTATTCCTATTACTACCACTGGTGCTACTACCACCACCACTACTACTGCTACCACTACTACTACTACTACTACTACTACTACTACTACTATTACTCCTACTGCTACTAATATTACTGCTACTACTACTATTACTACAACTACTACTACTCATATCACTACTACTACTACTACTACCACTAATATTACTACAACTACTACTAATATTGCTACTACTACTACTACAACTATTAATATTACTACTACTAATATTACTACTACTACTACTACTACTACTACTATTAATATTACTACTACTACTACTACTAATATTGCTGCTACTACTACTACCACTATTAATACTAATATTACTACTACTACTACTAATATTACCACAGTACGTTCAGAGAAGATCAAATGAGACTTTTAGTGTGATTTATTTCTGTTGTTTTTTGGTTTTGTACGTGTTGCCTCAGAGCCTCATTACCTGTATGTACATGGACCGCGCTGATCTGCACTCTGACGTCTCCCCGTGTAGATAAAACCCACGTATGTCAGAGGAGAATGGCATCAGTGAGCACTGCAGCGCCACGCACTTGGGGGGGGGGGGGGATTTTCCAACTTTGCCGCAGAGAAAGGTTTGTTTTTGTGTGTTTTCGCAGAGGGTTTTGTCTCCTCTGAGGCACTTTGTAGCATAGTGTTGGATACTTTCAAAGCGTATATGTAGTTCTGATCACCCATTGTGTAAAAACCGTGATAGAAAAAGATCATGATTTAACTACAGAGCCTTTTATGCTCATATAATTACCTTTTTTTCCCATTTCATAGCTAAATTCGCCACATTAGCATATGTTTTTGTTTTTGTTTAATGTTTTTCTCTCTAAACGCAGTCTTGTTTTTTTTTTTTTTATACGCAAAGACAATAACGCAGTGGAAGATGTAATGTACGATGTGTAGAAAGTTTGTAATGACTCGTACACAAACCACTCACAAAGCAGGGAAACAAAACGACGGCAACAAAAAAAAAAAATATCATTCACACTTTTAGAAGTTGCTGTTGAAACACAGGATTGTTTTTTTTTCTTAATTAAAATTCTGGGACTAAAAAACAAAAAAAAGCAGCTTTTTGTACAGAATCAATGGCGGTTTGTAAGTGGTTTATCTTGCTGCCGATCGAAAGGTTTTGGCAGCAGATCATTTCTAAAAGTCTTTATGTTCTCATGCTCTTGACAGTAACGGGTTCCTTTCGTGCCGTAGTGTTTAGAAAATTTGACCATGGGGAAAAAAAAAAGAAATTGTTACGACTTGGCAAGAGTCTGTCATTATCGAACTCAAGGATTCAGTCTGAAAGATGGAGAGGAGAAACATTTACTTGAAGAAACTGAACATCATGTTTTGTATGATGAATATGAGCTCTTTCGGCTTTTTTTTTTTCCCTTCCAGGGGTCGCCACGGTAAATGAAATTCGCATCTTTGATTTGGCAGGAGTTTTTATGTCGGATGCCCTCCCTGACACAGCCGGGCTTTAACCGGCACAATGTCTCCAGTAGGCAGTAGAGTGAAGGGTAACACCTTCAACCTTGTGAGAATGTCCAAAACGATGTGGTGGTCCTTGACATCAACACGTTGTAGACATACGCTTGACATAAAGTAAAGGAACAAAAAAAAAGAAGCTAATTCATTCAAAGTTGTCTCTGCAGCAGCGAAAGCGAAAAAAAAGCAGATTATTAAGAGAGTGCTTCATAACAGATTCGACCTTTCCATCATCACTGAATCATGTTTCTCCGTGATGATTAGATTAGATGATATCCCTTTATTAGTCCCCTACGGGGAAAGTTCAGGTTCCATCAGCACATATAAGACAAGACAC
>JAPTHA010000007.1:22325514-22355520 GCA_029814585.1 Gymnapogon annona
ATAGAAAAGACCAACGGACAGAGGCAGAGCACAGAATGGGGGGTGGGGGTGGGTGGGGGGGGTTCGCTTGGTTATTACAGGGTATCTGTGGGTTTGAGGAGGTGAAATTTAAGACTTTTCATCATCTTTTTTAGGGACACTTTAATCAAATGTAAGACCTTTCATCTGTGAGATAGCAAAAAGTGTGACCACATTGCAAATAGTTCTGTACATATATTTAATGGAACTGATGAAAAATAAACATCAAGATCACAACTCTGTAACAGAACATCCACAACTGGAACAGTTTGAAAAATCTGACAATCTTTCTTTTATAGTTGTGTCCTTCGACCAGTCTGGACCGGTCTTAACCGTGCCACAAATGTCAGTTTATTCATCCAGCTGGGATTAAATTTACATTTCTCCATGACTAGTGCAAGCTGTTATTGTGTATACATGAAAGTAGCCCCCTCCCCCCACAACCCAACAATTGCTGTTGGTTCTGCTCCGTTGTGTTAAAATACACAGTGGTAATTACTAATTTGCCAGATTCTTTACAAACATTTCAATGTACAATGTAAGAAAATATTGTAATTTTCTTTATTGTGTTTGTGGCATTTTTGTGACCTTTGAAAGGTGGATTTAAGGATTAATTGCAATTTTTAAGGATAATTAAGGCCTTAATTTTGGACAAACAAATTGGACTTTTTAAGGACCCACAGACCCCCAGTATTAGTACAAAGAAGATTAGAATGCAGGTGTTTGGACTGTTACAGTGTTTCTCAACAGGAGAAATTCCCCCACATAAAGACTCTGCGCAAGCCCACGATGCACAGCAGAGGCATGTACTCCACCCGGCCATACAGATTGAGGTCCGTAGTGTAATAGATGCAGGGCCTTTGTTCAAAAGAAGGCTGAAACACTTCCCTCCGCCAACTTAAGTACTTTCTGAACTATTGAGTATAAGCTGCACCCGTGAATATAAAAAGTCTCTGTTGTCTCGCCACTGACACTGAGCGTACGTGCAGCAGCTCTGTGTCCTCCTTCAACAGCCAGATGGATCACCTTTATTATTATTTATTAGCGCATCGTTGTTTACGGCGCAGGGTTCAAAGTGTGTGACAATACTAGCAGCGTGTATAGACTGGAAATGATGGCACTACGAGGCAATATTTATAAAACTTTTATCCAAAGAATACGCCAGTTTCACAAAGACTTCCGTTCATAGACGTACGTACGGCTAATATTCATATAATTTCATTCAATTTTTAGCAGTATTCTTATTTCACTGTTGGTAAAATTGTAGATTTTATTGGCTTTTTTTTAGTTTTTGTAACTTTATTTCCTTTAGGTTTTTCCCTTCCGGGGTCACCACAGTGAATCCAATTTGCATATTTGATTTGGCAGGAGTTTTTACGTCGGATGCCCTTCCTGAAACAACCCACTGGACGCTCAGCCTGGGAATTGAACGTGGGTCGCCTATGCACCAGCCTGGTGCCTTACCAACTGAGCTATCCAGCCGGGAGTTTTTGTAACTTTATCATCCCGCTATTCTCATTTTCTGATGTACTGTTTTTTTTCATTCATATTGCTGTACTAACAGGAGTAACACTCAATTTTATTGCGACAAAATGGGCTATTCTATTCTCATTGGGAGGATCCTCACACATGACGACTTGTGTTTTTACCCCATTGCAATTGTTTTATCGTATGTCTGTCTGTCCATTCAATGATGTAATCATATTATCCACCAAATTTATACTGTGGATATATCTTAGCACGGAGCAGAAGCCCTTTGAAGATGGGTCACGTTGGCCTACATTTCCAAGGTCAAATGGACATATAACCCCTTTGTTGGGGTGATACATTTGCTTGAAACTTGAATCCGAGTATTTCAAAATACAAACAGGTGTATGTGATAAGACAATCTAATCCAAATTATAGAGCAGAAAACTTTCAACAGAATCTAACACTACATTTCATAGAGTGGTATTCAAAGTGGGCAGTACACGCATTTTCATATTTCTGCATCACCTCAAACCTCACCTTCCTTCTGAGCAAGTCGGCATGCCTCACTGATGCGGTTTCCTGTCAGGTAGCTGAAGATGGCGTCCGTGGGGCGCCCTTTTCCTGCCAGTGACACCTCATCCTCCACCCTGTAGGTGGCGCCATGGGCCAACCAGGCAGAGAAGGTCCGCCTCCTCTCCAACTGCTGCAGATAGTCGGTGGGGGTCTCGGCATCAGGCTCCTGGTCTGCAGGGCCCAGTCGCCCCCACAGGGCCTCACACAGGGTCCAGACCTCGGCCCAGTACCCAAGAAGGGCTGGAGAGACAAGGAACAGGTCTTCACCGTTCGCTCCAGTAGATCAAAGTTTATCGGAAGCAATTGAACATTTCGGAGTCACAGTGCTTTTTTTTTTTTTTAATTCATATTCAGGAACAAGTAACTACTAGATCTGATTTACAAGTTACAGAGTTGGTTGTGACATTTCATAACCACCACTAAATGTTCTTTCTTTGGGTAATCAAGTGATCAGACTCTAATGGAGCTTATGTAAAAAAAAAAAAAAAGTACTTTAATGAACTTATATTTGTGTAAGAACATTTTGACTTTCCCTCCTATGCCTCCAAATACATCAACCAGCTCTCCACACAATGTATAGTCAATAACAATAATCTATAAGAATATAGATTATCGTTCATCCTGACAGCAATTAGACTGTACAACATACATACATACACATCACAGATCTTGCCACTTTAGGCACACATCTTCGCACTTTAAGGAATGCATGGTGTATGTGTACATGTGGGGATGCCTGAGTATGCACGCACCTACAGTATATGCAATAGATGAAGGTATGTATACATATGTGTGTGTGTATGTATGCATGTATGCTTTGCTTATGCGTGCCTGCTTGCGTATTTACTGACACATGCCACAACACATCCAGAAATGTATACTGTGTATGTAGTACAAATGTACACTGTGTATGTAGTACAAATGCATACCGTGTATGTAGTACAAATGCACACCGTGTATATAGTACAAATGTATACTGTGTATGTCGTATAAGACCTAAACTGATGTATATCTGTTTGCTCTTATTTCTGTTCTTAGTATTTGGCTGCTGAAACACACAAATTTCCCCGTGGTGAGATCAATAAAGTTCTATTTTATGTTATCTACCTTATCTTAATAATATTAACAATATATTAGTATTATATATACATACAGCATTTCCATTTATATTTCTATTTTTGCCCAGAGTGGTTCTAATAAAGGACCATCTAATCTAACAATAATAATAACAATAATGATGATGATGTGTACCCCATCCTCTACTCACGGTCTGTGTCGCCCTGCTTGTCGTTCAGCTCACTGATCCACTCAGCATACTCGTGCAGTGCTGCAACACCGGGCTGAGGCTGCACCAGCGGACATTCCGACGGATCTGAGCTGCTGACGGTACTGTGCTTCAGGCAGATTTCCAATGGGCGCTGCAAGACCAACTGCCTCTCCTCATCCTCTTCTTCCTCAGCGCTCTTCCCTTCTGTGGGCCCGAGACCCACCAGCTGCTCCAAAACAACCTTATAGGGGCTCTCAGTGAGGCTACGGGGGTAAGAGAGACACACTATGGTTACAAAATAACACAAAAAAAAATATTTAGGGGCAAAATAATCTGTGACAATGTTGTTTTATATTGACCACACATCTGTTTTCTTTTTCTTTTGTATGTATTTTATATATGCATTAACACATAGAATCGTCAATATTTATAGAATGTGTATTTATTGGATATTAATGCAATCTTAGACAAAAAGTTTTTGAGAAATGCATAGAGATTTATGACAACATGATACATTTCTGCAATAATCCAGACTGTTTTATTACATCATACTTATTCAGTAAGCACAGTAGTTAGTTATTGTGGACAAAAGTCTACTTTTTTCATACAACTGAGTGCCTGCAAGGAAAGTAAAACATCCCTTTAATATTTGTAGCTCAATTAAAATACATTTTCAATGAGCAGTCAATTCTGATTTTTTAAAAAGATTTATTAGTACATCTGGCACAAAAAGCAACAATAGTAGAATCAACCTGCCATTCAATTTTGTGCTCTTTTACAGACACTTAAGATACACTACTTTTATCTGTTGTGGGAAATTTCCTGGAATAAGCCAGACAGAAGAAATAATTAAAAAAATATATACACTTTTATGTTCTAGTCCTGTGGTCATGATGCAGTGTGGTGGTACTTTGTGTAGCTGTGATGCTGTTTATGTCATGATTGTCTGGCCTCCGGCTCTGTTGTGTGTGCTGCCAGTTGTAGTGGTGTGTACACTGCCAGTACTTGTATTTATAGTAGTAGTATTAACAGTAGTAGTACGTCCACTGGTAGTACTCGTATTTGTGGTAGAAGTATTAACATTAGTACGTCCACTGACTGTACTTGTATTTGTACTAGTAGTATATGACAAGTTCTCATACACTGCTATAATGTTGCCCACTTGACATGCATTGCAGCCTGGTAGTCCTGGAATGGGAGATGCCCCCCTCCTGTGGTCCCTTCTCAAGGTTTCTGTTTTCCCCATTTGGGGTTTTTGAGTTTTTCCTTGACCTGGTGGGGAGGGGTCAAGACCAGGGGATGTCGTCATTTACTGCCATCTGTGGGCGTGTGAAGCCCTTTGAGACCTAACCCTAACCCTAACCCATAAAATTGATTTGATTTATTGGCAGAAGCTAGTAGCACCGGCACTGCTAGTAGTTCAACTAACTGTAATACACAATTGTTCCATGTACAATTGGACCGCGTTGTGGTTGTATTTGTCTCTTACGGTTTGCTTCTGGTGGCTTTAGGCAGAAAGCTGAAGTCCGTTTTGGAGGTCTCTTGGTTGTCTAGTTGTTTATCCAGTGGTGAGCTCAGCCGGTCTCCGCAGTGTGCCAGAGTCCAACTAGGGCCCCATCCGACCCGAAACGAACGCCCAGCGAACAGCCCTGCGTCCATCAGTAGCCCACCCTGCGGACAGTGGACATGTGCTGTTCAATCATGCTGTTTATTGTATCCTGTGTGCAATGTTTGTTGGTTGTCATTGTCAATACATTTCTTATTATTACTAGAACATCATTACAACTATTACCATTATAACTTTAATATCTAGTCAAATGAAAGACTCTACTCTAGCGTCTGCATAGAAAATAAACTCACCTTGCCCAGAGTGACTGACTCTTTCAAGGGGACGGGGCCCCCGAGCCTCCGAACCCCAACTGTACGAATAGCGGGCTCTGCAGTCCGAGGGGGTAGCATGAAGGAGGACGGCCCAGGCCCGGCCCACTGTGTGGTACGAGAGCTGTCAACAGCAGCTGGAGACGCTCGGGACAGAGAGGGAGGGGGGAAGGGAGGTCTGGGTGAATCTGGGAGTTGGGAGAGGAGGCCAGAGGTGAACCGAGCCTGAAGGAGACCACCTGGGAGGAAAGAGACCAAGAGGTCCGATGAATAAACCAGGACCCAAGACAGGTATAAATCAGCAGAAAGAAAGTTTTGAGTGAGAGAGAAACTGCTGAGGGGCTGGAGAAAAGACGAGGATACTCCTATTGCAGCGATCAAAAAAGCTCATCTGAAAGCTAAAGGCTAAAAGCTAATGTTATATGGGTAAAAGCTTGATGGAGACAGCCAGAACTAGTTCACAAATGGGTGCTTGAACAACATGCTGCCGGGAGAGGCGCAGTTGTTCAGAAGTGACACAGAGAAAAAAGAACTCAATGGATTTAATGATTCGGACTGAGATGGAGAGTTTGTTAGCATGTTCTTTATGCTACAGTTATGTGAATAACTGTTAATATGTCACCATATTATCATACCAGACATGTATTCAGTTGGTTGTGTGTACTTCATGTCGCTGAATATCCCATCAGTGTGTGTTGATACAGTACATCTATTCAGTCTGTTGTTCTCTATTCGATTGTTATTGTTATAACTTGTCTTTCGAGATGAAATTTCTGTTCTTCATCTCAGATTTAGTTGAAAAATTTTCAACCAAAAAAGCGACCTATAATCCAGTGTGAGATATATATATATGTGTGTGTGTGTGTGTGTGTGTATGTATTTTTTTCCTTCTTTATAATGCTGTTTGTGGCTGGTGTGACTTCAGGGTATCTGCAGGACTTATACTCTGTAAAATACAATAGTGTTTATACCGGGGGTTCGGCTCGTAGCTCCAGGCAGGACAATGCGAGGAGATGAGATTTCAGTGGACATCTTCATCGCTCCATGATCATGGAACATGTCTCCACACTCCTCGTCATCCTCAGCGAACAGAGACGCCTTCATGATCTGGAAATACAAAAGAGGGCGTTGCACTTGAGTGTTTGAAGGTGTGCGCCTCTCAACGTGTGGGCGAGGCCTGCGTCGTTACCTGCAGCGTATGCGGGTTGATTCCCAGTGAAGATGCGATATGTGTGGAGGCAGACAGAGGGTCGTGCTCTGTGGAGATCAAACCTCCATGTTGAATGCTCGTCATGTCCATCTCCCCTGTCATCAGCCCACCGCTACTGAAGTCGCCCTCCTGTTCTCCTCCCAGCATGCTCTCTGTCTGGAAACTCTGGGTGATGTCAGCCATGTCGCTGTCTGCCTCCGCCACGCCACTAGGAACGTCCATGACCACCGTGGACTGCACAGGAGACATTTTAGTTGAATTAATGTTCATTTGATGCAAAAGGGCAACAGAACTGGTAGGTTCTTAAACTCGGTAGCCCAAACTGAGGGACGCAACCACTGTACCTCCTGTGTTACCATGTTAGTACTACATGCAGCTTGTAGCAACAGCAGGGTATCTGCCGGTTTAAGGAACTTAAATTTAAAGACTTTTTATGATCCGTTTTAAGGCCACTTTAATCAAATTTAAGACCTTTTTATCTGTGGGATAACAAGTGTGACCACATAGCAAATAGTTCTGTCCATATATTTAATGGAACTGATGAAAAATAAACATTAAGATGATAACTCTGAAACATCCACAACTGGAACAGTTTGAAAGACTGTCAGACCTTTCAAACAAATATGAAACAGTGCATGCAGCCCCTCCCCCCACAACCCAACCAAGATGAAACAGTACATGTAGCCCCTCCCCCCACAACCCAATGATTGCTATTGGTTCAGCTCCGTAATTATACATTTTCCAGATTCTTTACAAAGATTTCACAGTACAATATAAGAAAATACACTGCAATTTTGTTTATTGTGTTGGTGTCAGTTTTATGACCTTTGAAATGAGGATTTAAGTGTTAGTTGTCATTTTTAAGGAAAATTAAGGCCTTAATTTTGGACAAACAGATTCAAGGCTGTTTAAGGACCCGCAGACACCTAGAACGAGCGCACGCTATAAATCCACGCACCCACAAGACCATCTGCGATGAGCTCAACAAACCTAATTTTCTTTGGGGTGCCCCAACCACCCCCTCCCTTTCCTGAGCCCAACTCAACCATCGCCCCAGCCTCAGCATGACCAGTCCTAAGGAGTCATCGGAACCCCCACCCCGTTCCATTCACTCTTTGCATTTTAGGATGTTTTTGTGACTGATGATCTGCAATAGTCCTACATGCCTATGCTTCTTTCTCCCCTACTCACCCCTCTCTCTCGCTTCTCCCTGTGCTTTGATCCTAACCGGTCTGGGCAGACGACCATCATCCAGGGGTCAGGGTCTACTCAAGGTTTCTGCATAGGAAAGGCAGTTTTTCCTCACCATTGGCACTAGTGTGTTGCTCCTGGAGGACTCTGTTGGGTTTCTTCCCATTTCTTTTTTATTTTGACCTATGTATGTAAAGCGCTTTGAGACACCTTGATGTGATTTGGCGCTATATAAATAAACTTTGATTTGATTGCAAAAAATAAAAGGTGCAAAAATGATAAATCCCCAAAAAATACTTGCTCATATCCATCTTTCTGTCTGAATCTTCTCACTTTCAAATCCTGGGAACAATAGTTTACTAATGTCTTCCTAATGTCATTGCATCTGGTTGTAAAGTTTATTTTTTTTGCCACACCACGGCATAGAGATGCAACCGTCATGAAAGCAAAAGCAAATCTGTAATAGTAATAATAGTAATGTCTACCTTCTCCAGAGGTTCAATCACATGCTCAATCAAATTTTATTTATATAGCCCTTATTCACACAATAGGTCTCAAAGGGCTTCACATGCCCACAGATGGCACTTGGTGACGACATTCCATGGATGCTAATAGACATTTGTTTTAATGTACTTGTTATGTTAAATCTTCTTTAAATATACTCCCAATTGGGCTGGAAGATAAAATTGATTGAAAACACTTTAATTTAATTTCATCTCATGGCACAATTTCCCTTATATTTTGTGCTAATTTTCCTCTGAGGTAATCTGTGATGATAATTACCATTATCCATTACTCTTCTTAACACGGAATTAGAAAAAGTTAAAAAAAAAATTGAAAATTAAAAGATTTTATTTTTTCCATCTAGATTCCTGAAAGGTTCAAATGCTTGTTAAATTCTGACGATAATAATGACTGAAAAGTCACAAATAACAGTTTTCATTTTTGTTAGGAAGACTTTTAACTTTGTATTTTAACTCAAAGCAAAAGGACATTAAACAAAGTACCAAATCGTTACAGGTAAGTTTTCATCTTTTTCTGTCTTTCCTGTTTGTTTCATGTTTTTATCTTAAGGAAAGAAATTTCATACTTGTGTCGTAAATATTGACTTATAGAAATATTTTTATAAACTAATAAGTACGTCCTGAAGGAGAAGCTGTTGTTTTAAAAGAAAAAGATTTTAGACAACGAATTAATGTTATTAATTTTATTTTAGCTGTTTATGAGAAATTAAACAATGTCACATGAGTCCAAGCAGGTTTGAATTCAAAATAAATCTCAACATCAGTTTTTACGAAATGGCATATTCTGCTTTAACATCAATATCTTTAATGTTCCGTCTTCAACAAACCCCAACACCCTTTCCTTCAAACTGAATGTACCAGCTTCAGTCTAAAATCATTTTGAGAAAAAAGCTTATTTGCAGGGAAATCTGTTCCAAGTGAAAACTGCTGCAAAAAATATAGTTAAATATATTTAAAAGTGGAGAAACTGAGATTCTGTTCTTCTCGTACATTCAAAGGAAATCAAGGAAAGCCACCATGATTAAAAATCCAGCATCCAGGATTTTACAAAGTAAAAACCCAAAGCCGCAGCTGGAAAACCTCTAAAGACCCACCGCGTTCACACAGATTGTCAGTGCAGACCAAAGAACGCTGACAGAAGAGTCATCGACGCTGTGCATGACAGAAGCGCGACAGCAAAAACTATAAGGAAGTTCTCACCACTTGGGACTAAATACAGGAACTGGAAACATGAGAAAAAAAAAAGTAAAAATAAAAATCTTTCTGCTGAAGAATACGACAACTATCTGGACTTGCATCCATTAATCGAGATACACCCAGCACAAATACAAACGCCCCACGTACTCTATTTGTGTAACATGACACGGTGCCCATTGATCTTTCATTGATTGTAAAACATGGTTAATTCTGTTGACGTGTAATCAAACTTCGTGTCCATCTCTGCAAGTGAACACATGATCTATGATCCAGTGATTCCACAGTTGCTTCTACTGAGTGTATAACCCCCTATTGATTGAAAAATAGGGTCCGAGAAAGAATATACTGTAGAGTTTAGGGGTTAGGATTAAATGTGTTTTAACTTCTTCCTGCCCCCTTTCGAACATAGTCTGGCAATTATGATATATCATCGACTTTGTACTACTTGTAGTTTTTTTGTTGTTTGTTGCTTTTTTTTCCTTTCGTTTGCATGGCTTGTTCGAAATGAATTGAAAAAACACACGCAAGCTACCAAAATGACAGGGAAAATAGTGTTCCGATCAGGGGGAAGAACTCTTGCTTCCGTTCAGATAATGTAAATCTCAGTTTGCTGAAAGGCATTAAGGTGACACCAAAAACTATCAGGAAAATCTCTAAGGACTACAGACTAAATTCAGGAAATATGGCTACAGCCTCAGCAACACCTTGTGTCGAGTTCACACAATAGCAGCAGAACTGAACATCCAGCGAGTGTCTATCACATCGTTTCCTTCTGGTTTTAATGGAAGGGAAACATGCAGGTTTCATCTTCGAGATGAGATTGTAAGAACACAACTGTTTTATGGTTTTACAAAAGAAAAATCAACATGCATCAATCAGATTATGTTTAGCGCCCGTTTTGGTTTTTACACCTGTAATCACATCTCATCTGTGAAGTAAAATAAAGACTCTGCAGTAGATTCAATCTAGGAAACCCAACTGAGATACCCTATGCTTTAACACTCCAGAGGCTGTTCGTCCTGAACAAACTCAACTAAACACCTTCAGAGTTAAACAATTAAAAAAACAGCAGCTGTTAGCAATGTTTTTTTTGTTTGTCTTTTTTCAAAGTGCCTCGGACAGAGGAAAAAAAAAAGTCTCGTTTGCACTTTAAGAGTTAAAGCAAAGCCTTGGGACCAAACAGAACTTGGTAAAATGCTCCTTCAATCAGCTCAGGTGTGTCAATGAAGAGGAGGTGGATGATGATGATGAAGAAGTTGAGTGTGGATGGGCGCAGGCTGCTCTACCTGAGCCTGTGGCGCCACCTGCTGCTGCGTTGGAGGAAGCTGCTGCAGCCTGGAGGGAGGGAGAGTCATCGTCTTCAGCTTCTTCGGGTCGACTTTGGGAGGCACTTCCTCCTCCTCGTCCGAGTCTTGGAGGCCATATTTGGAGAAGTGGGCCACCTGAGAGAGATAAGGGGAACCGGCTTAGTTATTCCTGCGTGACAAAAAAACATCCCATACTTGGACCTTTTTTTTAAGGCCACTTGAATCAAATTTAAGACCTTTCATCCGCCAGATAACAAAAAGTGTGACCACATTGCAAATAGTTTTGTCTGTATAATTTAAAGGAACTATAAGTGCTGAAGAATAAACATCAACATTGCAACTCGATAGCAGAACATCAGCAATATCTAACAGTTTGAAAGATCTGACCACCTTTCTCCAATAGTTTTGAAAGTTTCACCAGCTGGGACGAATAAAGAAATCTAATCTAATGGTTGTTTCCTTGACCAAGTCTGAACCAAATGTCAGTTTATCCATTTAGTTCAGATTAAGTTTACATTTCCCACATGATTAAGGTTGCCAATAGCTACTAAAGCCAAATCAAAGTTTATTTATATAGCACCAAATCACAACAGTCTTCTCAAAGCACTTCACATGCATCTCAAAGCATTTCACATCCAAGCTGTTAATGTGTGTTTACCCCCCCACCTTATTTATATTCCTTATTTATTTGCACTGCAGTCAATCATGGCTTTGGACACTTCTGTGTTTGTGCTGTGTTTTTCAGTTGCCAAGCAACGACATTTCACGTCTGTGTGTTTGTGCAATGACAATAAAGGAAGTCTAAGTCTATGGGAAGAAAGTATGGGTTTATAGTCTTGAAAATATGGCATATGGTCCTTGAGTGTCATTAGCCTGATTGGCACAAAAACCATCAGACACCCATATCTATGATGAAGATGCCTTCTGATGGTCTTCTTATATGCAGAAATAATAAAAGGCTGAATAAGGCCAGTGACTCATATACTTCAATGCCGATGCATAACCGACCTCAAAGACCCAGGATCCGGTCTCAGGTCTGTACTCCAGGAAACGTGCTCCCTGTTTGCGTGAAGCTTTCTCCAGTCGACCCTCGTAGTTCATGTCAGTCAGACGCTCTGGACTCCTGATCTGAGTGCAGGTTGTCTTATCATTTGGCCAAACGCCATCCAGAGTTACCTCCGCCCGTCTGGGTTAGGATCAACAAAGATAGCAGTTATATGAGGATTATCAACGACCTGTTGATGTGGTGGAAATTTGATAAGATGCCAAATTTAAATAAACAAAGTATACTTTACCTCTAACCAGACCAAATATAATATAAACTCAGAAATAGTTGAAATACCGTTTATTATACAATCTTTTCTCACTGGCTATCCAGTGATCCTGAGACTCACACATTCTGACATGTTTCCATCAGTATGAAACACTCACCATCAATGTTATTATTTGCTGTCCAATTATTTTGCCATTTCTTGTCACTCACCTGTTAAGTCCTTCCCCCTCAGGAGGCTTGTTTTTGTCATCAGGGTACACAATGACCTCTTTACGTCTAAAGTGGACTATCTCATCGAGGTGCAATCCTGTCACGTTCACCTCGCCAGGGAAGAAGATGGAACCGTACCCTGGAAAAGTCAATCACAGAGCTGTCACAAAGCTGTTCAATCAACTCACTTACAAAGGGGAATTCTTCAATGTTTTTAAATCGGATGCTACCTTTGCGGCCGATGGTGAAATTTTCCACCACACAGTCTCCGTTACTATCAACCATCTCAGCCAGATCCTCCAAAGAAGGGATGGTATAGTAACCCACACGGTTCAAAACGATGCCTGAAAGAGCAGAAACGCAGACAGGACACATTCACTGAGTGTTCTGCACAGCAAAACCAGCAGCACTTTATTTACAGTAGTTTAAGACGTAACTCAATTTCTATTGACGCTTAGGAGATAATTTTCTTGCTCAGTTCCTGATACGTGGATATAAACAATGCTGTGTTCTCACACATTGCCTTTCAGAACCGTAACTGTTTGTACAAGCTGCTGCAGATTATTAACAAGAACCAAAAGCTTCGAACATCTTGTGTCACATTTATTTAAGAGTACAATTAAGTATTCAAATTGCAATATCAATGCCCGGTATCTTATGATAACATAAGCACAAATGATCCTAACTTTATAGGTTTAAAGTTAGGACCATTTTGGGTGACTTTGTTGAATGCTGACATTTTCAATTTGGTGACACTCAGCAGAAACTTATTCTGTAAAATAAAGCTGTGCTTGAATTTTATGTTTATGCATTTCTCCGTTTTAATTTCATATTTGAACTTGCAATCTATGGCTATAAAATGAGAATTTGCCCTCTTGTCACATCAATTCTCCAGGAGTGTGGGAATTTCTTATTTGCACTGTAGACAGCTGGGACGGATAAACACACCACTAGTAATGTGTAACCATACTGACGGCTTTTAAGGCGTTGTGTAACAACACATTTGATCAGTTCAAAGTAACATCCCTCTGACAACAAGCGATGTATCAGGGTATCTGCAGGTTGGAGATCTTTCAGCTTTTCCCTTCCGGAGTCGCCACAGACAATCCAATTAGCATATTTGATTTGGCAGGAGCTTTTACGTTGGATGCCCTTCCTGACACAACCCTTGTATTTATCTGGGCTTGGGACAGGCACAATGAGACATTGAGGCTACAGTTGGAAGCAGCAGCATTAAGGGTCTTGCCCAACGATCCACAATGGACTCTCAGCACGGGAATTGAACCCGGGTCCCCTGTGCACCGGCCCGGTGCCTTACTGCGGCTTTGTATTTGCAAGTTGAAGGAAGTTAAATTTATATTTAACTTCCTTCTTGTTGAGATTATTTCTAAAGCCACTTAAATCAAATTTAAGACCTTTCATCGGAGATAACAAAAAGAGCACATTGCAAATAGTTCTGTCCATATATTTAATGGAACTGATGAAAAATAATAAATATCAAGATCACAACCCTGGAGCAGAACATCCACAACAGGAACTGTTTAGTGGATGTCGTCCCTCCCCCCACAACCAACGACTGCTGTTGGTTCTGCTCCATTGTGTTTAAATACACAGCAGTAATTACAAAGTTATCAGATTATTTACAAAGATTTCACTCTACAATGTAACAAAATACATTGCAATTTTGTTGGTGGCATTTTTTAAAGACATTTGAAAGGATTTAGGGATCGCCAATTTTTTGGAGAATTAACACCTTAATTTTGGACAAACAGCTTTACGACTTTTTAAGTGTGTGCATGCCTGACCTGCTGGGTGTGGAGACTGCTGTGACTCCACCTGCTCCTCCTCTTTATCCTCCTGCAGAGACTCCTCTCCCAGAGACGCTGACACGTCGTCACTACTCAGCTGGGGACGAGACACACAAAAATCAAACACACTGAAAATCAACCTCTTCAAACAATCGAATTTATTTAAGCATCTTATCAAGTATTTTGTCCATAGCTGTTTGTGCTCCTGAAACACGATACCGTTTCGTCTGTTTGAATGTTCACATGTTCCACTAGTGTGTGCAAATATCCCAACAGAGCACAAAATCATAGGGTGGGTGTCAATGATGGCCATGGACCCACCTCCAGACTGCTCCGGATGGGTTTGTGTAGATTAAGGTCACTGATTGTGTCCTGGAGGTTGGTCTGAGCTCGGCCTTGAGGGATTGGTTTTGCGATGGGGTTGACATAGAACTGGGTGACCTCTGGGTCATCATCTATTTGGTTGCTGGGGCCTGGGGCTTCCCTGAGCTCATCCTCCTCCTCCACATGGCTACAGAAAGAACAAATTTAAGTGAAAACTAAATAACACCAAAAAAAAAGAAATGCAATATTCAAAAGTAACTGTACAGTGATGTATACCCAGATGTGACTATATCTTTGTACAGCTTGAATGTGTGACTGTAACACAGTGAACTATGTACCCATAACATGCAGTTAATTTTTTGAAAAGCACAGCAAAAAAAAAAAAAAAGACAAATCAAACAGGCAGAAATAAGAGTGTGTCAGGTACTTGTGCCCATTCTGTGGATACTCAGATGGTGATGCGAGGTCATCTGTCTCTTTGTTGACTGGACTGCTATACTGACTGCTGTTCAGGTTTTTCAGCACCAGCTTCTTGATGCTCTTCCTGAGTACAAAAGGGAAACAAATATTATAAACTGTGCAACATCGTTTACTTCTTGAATATAATAAATACAAGATTGACAAATGAGTTTGGCAATACATTTTGGAGCATCTGCATTCGACGTATAAATGAAAATATTAAAAAGTAATGAGTCTATAAACTGTGTTCAACATTGAGTCTGTTTTCATAACCATGCAAATTGAATGACTGGGCGCAATCACTTAATTGTAAAAGTCTGTGCAACATCGTTTACTTCTTGAATATAAAAAGTACAAGATTGACAAATGAGTTTGGCAACACATTTTGGAGCATCTGCATTCGATGTACAGGTGAAAATATTAAAAAATAATAAGTCTATAGACTGTTCAACATTGAGTCTGTTTTCATAACCATGCAAATTGAATAACTGGGCATAGTCACTTAATTGTAATAATCAGAGGTGAGGCACATTCCCACACTTTAACCCTGGTTTAGACACTACATTGTCAGATTTCTTTCAGCATTCATACGTATATAGTGATTGAAGAATCAAATTTCATGCAACAGTCTTTTACTAACATTTTACTGTCATTTCTGTTTTCTAGGATTTTTACATTGTGTTTACACATACAGACATAAAACAATAAACCAGATTAACCTATATATGTGTACATACATATATACACACACACACATATATATGTATATATATATATATATATATATATATGCAGGATGATATTGACGTATTGAGAAATATAGATGCGTTAATTAAATGTCCCATAATCTATTTAGTGCCGTTGTCTGATAAAGCATATGGGATTATGGTGTTGTCATAATGAATAATAATCTGATAACTCTGCAAATTGGGGAATAATCAGAGTATTAGTCTGCATGTAAATGGGCTCCACGTTGGTGGGGAGATTTGGGTGACTGATACCTGGGTATGAAGGCCCCATTGGTGAGTGAGGGCTCATCGTCATCCAGACCGTCAAACAGCTGTGACTTGGAGGCCCCTGAAGATGTAAGTGCTTTTGGCCGAACTCGGGTGGCAGGTCGAGGGGTCAGCTTGTAGTGAGTGGGTGTGGTCAGAGCTTTCTGGGCTGTCGGATTAGTTGGTTTCAGACGCTGGAGTGGACAAGAGAAGACTTGTGATGTTTTGGCTCAATAACATCAAGTCCCAATTCAGACTGTTGACACTTGTAACACTTCCATCCATTGTTTTTAACTTTGCTTTGGCTCTCACATCCTCACACAAGTATTTATGATACATAAATAAATATAACGTCGTCAACTAGGGTTACTATAGTTTGTCAACTTTTACCATAAAATTTACAAAGTTACAAAACACAAAGTGCAAGGAATATGACAAAACCAAAATGGCAAAAACCAAGAATTTCTTCATTAAACCCAGTGAGTAAATGTCACTGACCTCTTCTTTCTTTTTTGGGTCTGACATGGGGTTTCTAAACAGAGGGGAATCTCCATATGGTGAGTATGCCAGAACACTGAGCTGCTGCTGGAGCATGGCCTGTTGCGCTGCTGTTGCATTTGGATCACTGAGTGCTGAAGAAAAAACAAAACAAACAAAAACACCTCATCATCTCCTGGTGTCCCAGTATCACACATGTAATGGAAGCATTTTGTAATTGTGAGAAGCGTACATGCATTAAGACTAATGCATGCACTCACTACAGTAGTCAAGAACTTCTTTTTGAAATGAAAATGGATATACACTGACCCACAGGCTGTTGCGGAGCACCAAAGCATACATTGCTGGTTCCGCTGTTAAAACCAGTGGCTCCAAACGTCCCAATCGCTCCCAGTGTCGTGCCCAATTTGTTCTGGTTATTTCCGAACAAAGACGTCTGCCCAGTGCCCACGGCTATAAACATATATGAAGTTGAATTAACATACGTGTGATGATAGTTCCCTTTTATTTAGAGATCCAGCTGAAAGTACCAGACGTTGACCATTATTGGATGGCAAAAAGATTGAGTTGATGGATATTGGGTGAAACCACTGTAAATCTATATTGTTTGTCTATAAGAATCTGGATAAATGCCAAAATGAACATCCAAGTTAAAAATGTAAACCATCCACCAATGTAATCCATTAATCTGGATCCATTAATCTGCATCGCTATGCTCTGAGTCACTGAAGAATAAATCAAAGTAAAATTAAAACACATCCAGGTGCAATTGCTAAGACATCACAACAGACACAAGCAATGACATACATTTTTAAAAATAAATTCCCTAAATGTTTCACAATTACCTTTATTCTGAGTTTGACAGGTGTCATGTAAACCCTTATGCCATTTGGACATTCTGAATACAGACATAATTCTTGTCTTTTCTGAGGACATGCGCATTCAGACAATAATTTGCCAATTTTAATGACAGACTAACATACAGGCTCTGTTTAGTAAGCTGGATCCCTGACAAGGACCTCTAGTGTCTCTCAAGTCCATGTTTCTAGTCTGACCATTTAAACTCAATTAAAGATGATATGAACAGAAAATAAAACAAAAAAAGACCAAGGGCACCAACATGTTCAATAACAACTTGAATTCGAGAGGTTGTCAAGATCTGTCCCTTAGAGTCCTGTGGTCTTGATGCAGGAGATTATCTCCCAAGCGAAATGGATGGTACTTTCACTGGAGGAGAACTCAATTAAGCCAAAGTCCATAAATGACTTCCCAAAAATAATAGTGATATTGATATCTCTAACCGTCGCCATGCGATAAACTGTCAAAATACTGTCCAGTGTAAAAACAAAGGCAAATTCTTAATATTTGAAAAACTCATAAAACTTAAAAAAAAATACTAAGAAATCTAGATTTCTCAAAACTGTTAGACTTGGTTGACATTGTCCAAATGAAACTACATACAAGATTGTAAATGAATCGAACCAGTAGTTTTGTCTGAAAAGATGTTTGAAGATAACACCGCAATCACCACCTTCACAATAGGTCATAGCCTATCAGCTGTTGAGCTAAATAACTTTTTAAGTAGGAAATCAAAGAGGGAAGCAGTATTCACTGTAGAATTCTTTGAAAATAAACAGATTATTTTAAACATATACATTTCTGTCGATAAACAAGAATAGTGGAATATTCATTTCAACAGGTCATTACGCTTAATCACAACAAATATGTTCTGTATGCCAATGTAGTCTTATTTGCTGAACCAAACAATCCCAATCTCTAACGTTGCTTAACTGCCATGTTGATTTTTTTGAAAAATGCATCCAACTTTCTGTTGCAGCATTCCATTCCAGTCTCTCCCCATTAACGTCATGTATAAAGAGCTACGCATCAGTATTATTCATTCAATTCTGAACAAGCAGTTAACCTGTTCCAAAGCCAGTTCCCAGTCCAGTCCCCAGTCCACCAGTGGCCGGCTTGTTCCCAAACAGACTTCCTCCAGCAGGGTTTGCACCAAAGCCTTTAGCCAAACCCCAAGCGAAACACATTAGTGAATGTAGAGAGAACCCATACATATTTAAAACAGCAAATACGATAAATTAAAATATTAGATTTAAATGTCAAATTGAAGGTGGGACTTACCAAAGGTTGAGGTGTTGGTTCCCGTTCCGAGTGTGAGCGCTGGCTTGTTACCAAAGAGACTGGTGCCAGTGCCGAAGGATGGTGCACTGGTGGTGGTGGTGCCAAAACCTGCGGTCTTATTGCCAAACAGACTCTGCTTTAAAAGATGGTAAAGACATCACATTAAAAACCTGACCAGAGCAATTCTTTTTTTGGTCTTTCAATGACCAAAAAAAGGTAATGCATTCATCCAGAGAAGAAGCTGTCAATTAATCCGGGCAGGAAATAACAACTACCAGTAGCAAAACTCTACATTACAAGTTTATCTGTGAAATCTCTCATTCATCCAGGTTGAAGGCAACTCTAGACAATAGAATCAGGTCAACTGGACTGAGTTTTGTCTTAAAGACGTTTCACCCCTTATCCAACTGGCTTCATCAGTTCATGCAGGACTAGCCAGCCTAGACCTGGACTTGTCAGGGATAGTCAGCCGAGTCCTGCATGAACTGGTGAAGCCAGTTGGATAAGGGGCGAAATGTCTTTAAGACAAAACTCAGTCCAGTTGACCTGATTCAATTACCTAGAGATTCATTAAAAGTACCATAAATATGAACTCAAAGCTGAAGAATGGTTTGAATATTTTCAGAAGGTACAAATCTAACTTGTGCATTGGTCTCATAGTACCTGTGTGCCAACATTTCCAAACCCAGTGTTGGTTTGTCCAAACAGGCCAGTGCTCGTCCCAAAGCCAGTGGCTGTGCTTGTCTGAGCAGTGCCAAACAGTCCACTTGATTGAGACGCTGCCGTGTTCCCAAACAGACCCTGGAACACAGCAGAGGATCCACCACACCATGAAATTAGCAATTATCTTGCGAAACAACATCACACATCAGCATCAATGGCCAAGATTTCTCTGTTGTATTTAATGCAAATGAAAACAGAGATCCTCACACATATATGCAATTTCCAAATCTTTCCATGATATTTCAAGGGCGACCAATGCAATTTCACTCTGTCATCATATAAAGAGTATGAGCAGAAGCTAACTTTTTTGCTGCATGAAAAATAAGGAACACAAATTCTTCTGATGTGTGAATCATTTCAAATACTCAGAACAGCTATTAATTTAATGAGTCAATTCATTCATTAATCTTCCAAACCCGCTGCATTCTTTGCAGGGTCGCGGGGATCACTGTAGCCTATAATCTACATATTATAGACCTGACGCAAGTCTCTTGGTCTGCACCTTCATTGAAGGATTTTGCCCCTAGTACAAATAAATGGAATGACTATACTCCACAGTGAAATCAGACATCGTTCTAAGCAGTGACTCTACCATGGTGCTGGTGTTGGCCTGTCCCATGGTGTTTGTGTTGCCAAAGGAGAATCCGGTGTTCGGGGCGGTGGTGGTCTGACCAAATGGTTTGAATAAGCTGCCAGCCTGCTGTGGGTTCTGCTGACCAAACAGACCGCCTGTGGTTGTGCCAAAGCCACCAGTACCTGTCACAGAGAGCAAGAAACGTTGGAAACTGACTTGTATAGAACCATGGGCAACTTGACTTTTTTTTTTTGTTGCTTACTTGTGCCAAAGGTGCTCTTGTTCTGTCCAAAAGAGAAGCTGGTGTTGGGCGCAGAGGAGCCAAACAGGCCAGTAGGAGCACTGGATGTGGCTGTGGCAGAACCGAACAGACCTCCTGTCCCTGCAGCCATGGGGTTGGTTGGGCCTTTCCTGCCAGCCTGGTAGTCCTCGAGTCTCAATTCCTGCAGGACACAAAGATAGAGAAAATTCATGCGGCATATAACACAAAAAGTAAACTCACAGCTTCCAAAAATAAAATACAATGAGACTCCCCTGGTGCCCTTCTGAAAAACATTGTACACTGTAGACTGCGACGTCACCAAATTTCTCCAAGACCATGGAAAAGGAGTGAAATTTATTCAACAATTTCCAATCCAGATCAAATCTAATTAGATTTTGCAGGGGTTTTGGCAGGGGGTATGTGAAACTATCGAATATCCATGGGGTCACATTTCCGCTGGACCCTGAAATCTGTATACTTGCGAATCTAAGCTCAAACTGTCGAAGCGTGTGAAGAAACTGACAGAAATTTTGTTGGCAATTGCCAAGAAATGTAGATCAAAAATTAAAATTTGAATCCGCCCCCTTCCAATCAAGATGTGGTTGAAGTCAACAGTTATGTGAAACTGGAGAAAATAACCTACTGGATGGGAAAAAAAAAGTAAGATGTACTACAAGATATGAACCATTTATAAAGTACATGGAAAATGTGCATGTACACTACACAAGTTCAGCTCTATATACCCAAGCAGGGCTTGTAGGACTTAGAGGGTCAGAGGTCAACGTATGTCTCTATGGGACTCATGTGGTTCATTTATTCATGCGTTTTTCTTTTCTGTTGTTTTTTTTTGTTTTGTCCGTTGTCTCCGATCCTGGGTTGGGAAAGTTTTGTTTATTGCACGAATGTAACTGTAATATTGTCTGATGAGAAATCAAAATAAATATATATTTAACTTTTTTTAATTATTATGTACTGCCAACTCACAACGAAAGTTGTCTCATGACACTTTCACTTTACATGTAGAGGTGGTCAAAACTAGACTCAAGCCAATTTACAGAAAACCAACAGAATACACAGAAACCACACCGGGAAAAAGTGGGGAACTCTTGAGTGACCTGGTTCCAAATAATCCATTAGATAGTGTTCCCAAACACTCACCTCCAGGGATTTGTTTTCATACTCCTTCATGGCTGTGATGCATTGGTGTTTAGTGTTGATGCTTGTGGTCACACCGGCTTTCACCATTGTGTCACTTCCTGTTGGAGGCTGAATGCAGAGAGAGAAAAAGAATCTTTGTGTATCTATTTTTCGGGTGCAATTATTTTTCTCTTTAGCTCTGATGAGCATTTTTGTTATGTATATTTAAACTGAGAGTTGCTGGACAACTTTGAATTTCCCCCATGGGATGAATAACGTTCTATTGTATCGTCTTCTATTCTTTAGTTCAGTATCAGTTTCTCTCTCTCTTTTTTTTTTTAGTAACACCAACATGTTTGTGTCAGTTAAGGAGTTTACAATGTTTTAGAAAACAACCTATGTCCACTAATTTGAGCTGCGATCACCTCAAAATGAAGAGAAAACAAAGTGGTGGGTGGTGACCAACTCTTAATAAAAAAGATGCACACACATATATGACCTGCACTAACAGAGGATTGGAGAGTGCTGTGACTCTTCAAGCCTTAACCCTGTTACACCAGAACACCCCCCCCCAGTCCACTTCTGACTCACATTGAATTTCACTGTAGTCCCTGGTTGCTGTGCAGCAGAGAACCCAGAGCCTCCAAACAGGGAGTTGCCACCAAAAGGGTTAGAGGTGGTGTTAGTTGAACCAAACAGTCCTCCGCTGCTGGTACTTGTCCCAAAACCTAAAGAACACAACATGCAGGACATTAATATACATACAATTAGATGTCGAGCTGGATTGTTTTTAGCCCACACTAGAGATGTAACAATAAGAGATTTTGGCGCGCAATTGTAGGCGATGGTAGCGAGCACAAAATTGTATGGAAAGGAAAGGGAGCTAGCGTTGAAAATATATTCAGGGCCAAAACAATTTCCAAGTACATCTGTCACCCACGACAGACACCCATCTCGTTCCTTCTGTCATTTTCACTTGTGGAATCTTGAAGACAGCGCTTGTGTAACATTGCTTTCGGTCTCTGTAACAAGTGCGTATTGGGTTGTCTTTGTTCCGTTCTTTATCTACTAAATTGTATGACATTTTTTTAACAGCCTTGACAATTAAATTAACTGTGATAATCCTAGCAGCATAGCACTGTTACAACCCTACCCAACAACTGTTTTGCCAGCAAAAATGTTCACATATATCAAACTCTAAATTGTGGGGCTTTTTTGTTCTCATGTTTCTGACATTCAGATGCATCATCTTTACATAATGGTTGCCATGTCCACTAAATTGGCATATTAAAATATTTACGATGTTAGAAGTAATGAACTGCCACCGCTTGCTATTGGTGTTGTTGAGTGTAAAATATCTCATCAAACTCACTCCCAAAAGATGCGGGTTTATTCGCTCCAAATGCATTGTTCTGCTGAGAAAAGAGTCCTCCACTGGTTCCTGTCCCTGTGTTTCCAAACAGACTGGTTGAAGTCCCGCTGGTAGGTCCGAAACCAAAGCCAGTGCTGGTGGATGATGTCGCCGGTTGGCTGAATGTGTTTGTACCAAACAGACCACCTGAGAAACACAGACATATGTTGCTTAAAGATATGGACATATATGTATGAAAAAGATGTGATGAGTGTGAAAAGGTACATTTATTGAGTAGTTATGACAAGGAGTCAAGGATTAATTTAAAATGCCAATTTTAAAACATTTTTAAGAAAAAAAATTATATATGATCAACACGATCATCATATATGATCATCACGTCACCATAATTTCTGACTTTGGTCACAGACTTCGAAACGTGGGGCGTAAACGAGGAACAATAAAGGTGATCGAGCTAGCTGTTGGAGAGGGAGCGTGAGCTTGGCATCAATGAATCACCGTGAGAGGACGGAGACTTGTTATATTCAATGGGTCTGGCTTATACCCTGGCACACTAAATAGAGCAGTCAAACTTGTTTGTACATATGGAAGTTATGTTTAAAAATAGTTACTAGGTTGAGTAGTAACTAGATGAGTAGACGTTATCAGTAAGTAGGTAAAACATCTAAGCTTCAGTCAATATGTATTTCATGCTGTATATCTGTCAACTGATCTGTTAATATAGACTCAAGTACACAAACTACGGCTCAGAAAATGCTTTCAGAAACTCTCTGGTAGGCGGTCTTATTCTTCTCTCCATAGGAAGTAAACTGAGCAAATCACCATTGTTCAATTTAAAATTAGAGCCAGCAAACCTGGTTTATTCTGAGTGGAGCCAAACAATCCTCCAGCATTACTGGTTGTCCCAAAAGCAGATGTACCAAACCCTCCTGTTGTTCCAAAACCTGTATCTGCAACAGTAGAGATGTCATGATACCACAACAATGTCAGGAAAAAAACTTTACCGTGTTCTGATTCATGTGTATCCGTATGGAAATGTCATATTACAATACTACTGCTTCCAACTGAAACATATATGTTCATGTGCAGAAAAATATTTAACTGGTAGTCACAGATTTATAAATGATTGCATTATATTTAATAAGCTGAAATGAAAAATAACAGGAAACTTACTTTGCTGACCAAAGGTCGATGAGGTGCCGAATCCCCCGGTCCCTCCACCAAAAGGAGTGCCGAACGACTTGTTGAACATCTTTGCCTGCTAGCAGGACCACATACGTCTTCTGCACAGAAACAATATGAGGTTTTGTAAATAAAAAGTGAAAATTTTGTACAACACTTCCTGCTCACTGATACTGCCTACCTAGGGATTAATTGTGAACTTTTTGAAAAATTATTCAAAAATGTGGGAAAAAACCCCCAACATGAAATTAATTTTAAAAAATGGCAAGACATGTGTAATGAATGTGTGTGGAATTTGAAAAGTCAGGCAAATGGTGTCAGAGAAATCTGCTGGACAAGTGCTCTATATCAACCTCTCAAAAAAAAAAAATCAGTATAGCAATATCTTACAATCAGTAAGATAACAACACAAGGCTGGCCCTCTCACTTAAACTGTTGCTAGGTAACTCACTTCAAGGGTGTGTACTATACGTCACAGCACCATGGTGGAGAAGTGAGTACTTGGTCTCCAAGTGCTTTTTTTGTAGGTAACTGGCTGGGTCAATTAACCATTTTACATAATACTGAGCTGTGCAATGACAACGTTCATTATGATGGAAAAGTACAGCATAATGCCAGATGGTTTTCATTTGCTTTGGTGCGACTTCATCTTAAAAGGTTAAAATTTTGACTCAGAAATAATAATACTTTTACAAGCAACAACAAAAAACGATCCTTTCCACTTACGAATTCTAAGTGTATCATGATCAAGTGCATTTGATGTCATAGCAAAATTAAAAACAAAAAAGTGACCATTTATTGTTAACCTGCAAATTGAATAAAGTATGAGCGCAGTCAGCAATAAATAAAATACAAATCAGGAACTTGGTGTGAGTTTTCTTAATTCACATATTTTTAGGCAATGACCTTTAAAAAATCGCATTTACGATAGAAAAAATTATTTGACTTAACGTGTCAATATTGTAAGCCAATTTCGGATTGTGGTAACATCAGGCACTTATTAGTCAACACTAGGAGCTGTCAGTCTTAAGAGTATGTTATTATGAAAGGAGGGCTTTGTCTTCAGTCACCAAGCAGCGACAAATAAATTCCAGAGCAGGTTGTTTATCATCATCTTTCTATTCTGAACTCCAGAGGAAGAAAAAAAACACCGGTTTACACTGGACTTATAAGGATCCACGTGCAGCTAACCGTAATATGTCGTTACTTAACGTCGTTTAACTCGGACACGACACCACCACCATGTCTTACTGGGTTAAATAAAAGAAAGCGCCAACAGAACCCGTTATCTGGAGAGTCGGATCTAGGTGAGAACAAGTTTAAACTCAAACCGAGGTTAGCTAACATTAGCACGTAGCATAATTTCCGCTGCTGCTAACAACATGGCAGGTCAGAGTCCACAGAACAAACGACTACCAACAAGTCAAGTTGGTCCCCGGGGCGAATTTCTTCCCCCACAGTAGAACCTCAAACCGTTGTCAAATGTAATCCCTTCACAACAACTCACGTTCATAACCATTAATAACGAATCCCACAGCCAACCCTCCAAGATGCTAACTACTTAGCGCTAATACGTAGTTGGCAGTGAGCAGAAGAAAGAAAGCAACAGTCGTTATTTTTGGTATGCTTACCTTTAACTGTGCTGTACCGGTGTTCAGTTTATATTCAACCTTTCCCTTCTCAGCGGAGATCAAAACGGTGAACGGTAAAAATATCTTCAACTAAGCATTAGCACAGCCACTTAGCTTAACATTGAGGAGGGAAAACTGCCTTCTTCGTCATCCACCTCTTCTTCTTCGTTGGTGGTTGTATAGTAGGCATCCAGCTTAATGGTGGGTTAACGACGCCTTTGGTTCTTCTTCTTTTAAAAATATTTGGCAGTTGGTAACCATCTTGGAAGCATTACCGCCACATACTGGACCGGTATGTTATGGCCAGAGGTAACGTCTGTATCAGTGTCAAACTCATCTTAGTACAAGTGTCAAATTCACCCATATTTGGTGTGAAGTGGGCGGGGACAGTGAAACAACATATCAATAGTGTCAACGCCATACCTTATGTGATAAAACACTGTAAAGAACATTGACAACCCCAAGATATATTCTAATTCTGAAAATTCTTTAGAAAACCAAGTAATTTAACAACATTGTACCTCCGTTTATAATTTACACATGTACATTAAAATAAGTAAATAAGTGTAATTCAAACAATATTATACCTCAGTTTGTCATTTATACATGTACATTAACATAAGAGTAATTTAAACAATATTATACCTCAGTTTATCATTTAGATTTGAAAAATACAGGTTGCTGGGCATTACTGCCTGACGCACCTCCACCAGTGCCTTTTAACAGGTGTGCTGACTGTACCCCCTGGGCATGAGCGGGTCATCAGCTGGGGACCACCAGTCATAGATGTTTTGCTCCTTTAACCCCAATACATCTCTTGGTGGCGGAGCGATGGCAAGGATCTCTCCCTGCCACCCCCTGCTGATGCCCTAGGTGTTAGTGCTCCACGCCTTATTTCTCCTCCTCAGCCACAGCCAGAAACTGCCCTTCTCTGCCTCCTCTGCCAGTTTCCTCACGGCTTTCCGGCGTCCAGCTCCAGTGCATCCAAGGTCGCAGAACAGACGAACTGCAGAGGACCCAACAGTCAGCTGACAATTCTATGACATTTCATTACCAGATTCATTGTGTGTGTCTGTGTAATGACAATAAAGGAAGTCTAAGTCTAAGTCTAAAACCCCTGCACCCTACCTCGATGGGGAATGTGGTGGTTTCCCAGCCAGCCTCTCTGCACTCGGTCGCCAGGTCTGAATACTTGGCACGCTTGCGCTCATTGGCAGCTTCGATGGCCTGCTCCCACGGCACAGTGAGTTCCACGAGCAGAATGGTCTTGTGTGGTACCAACCACATGATCAAGTCTGGGCGGAGTGTCATCTCCACGATCTCCCTGGGAAACTGGAGTTGTCTCCCCAGGTCTACCCTCATGGCCCACTCACTGCCAGGAGAAAGGAAACTTGACGGTACTCTGTAATGGGCAGGTTTGGGGTTTCTTCCGGCTCTTGCAAAGCGGATGGGCATGCTCGCTGGTGCAGGAGGTCTGCTGTTTGCCTCCTGTCTGCAAGCCTCTGCCACCTCTGCCAGCTTCCTCAACACCAAGTCGTGTCTCCACCTGTACCACCCCTGGGAAAGTGCAGTCTTGCAACCTGACAGGATGTGTTGGAGGCTTGCATTGATGGTGCCGCATAGTGAGCAGGTCTCTTCTGCACCGAACCATTGGTGGAGGTTTCGTGGGCAGGGCAAGGTGTCATAGGTGGCTCTGATCAAGAAGCTGAGCCTGGCTTGGGGGATTTTCCACAGATCAGTCCACGACATGGTCCTGTTTGTGACGCCTTCCCATGACAACAAGCCACCCTACCGGCTCTGCGACACAGCCTTGACATGGAGACGATGTTGTTCTGATCTTGCCACTTCTGCCACCACCATGGCTCTACGCTGCTCTTTCGAAGCCTTTGACCAGAAGAGGGGTACCTCACCTTTCCCCAGCCCTGCTCGGCCTTCCTGGACTCTTCCCACCACCTCACAATGTTTCAGCCTGCTAACCGCCAAGTCGACCTCCTCCTGGGCTTTCCACGTCCTCCCTGTACGTACTTGGGAGCCAGCATCTCTCACCAGCTGGTCGGTGGACTCCCTCAGCTCAAGCACCAGTCGGGCCTTCTCCTGCTTGTACCCTTGGCTGATGGATCGCAGTGGTAGCTGCAGCATTGTTCTGCCGAACAACCCTACATCTGAGAGGCATCTCGGTAGGCCCAGCCACTTTTTGATGGATGAGTTGGCCAACTTGTCCATCTTGTCAGCCACTGAAGAGGGGACTTCACACATTTTCAACGGCCACATCACCCTTTGGTAGAGCACAAACTGGTAGGCCCATACTTTGTACTTCCCTGGTAGCTGGCTCTCGTTGATTTTGCTCAAACCGTCTGCAAGCTGCTTCTGCACCGTCTGCCCCATTTTCCTGTCAGAGAGGTCTGCTGTGTAGGTCCGTCCCAGGCTACGGACAGGTTGGTTTGCTAGCAAAGGAATAGGCTCTCCCCCTGCGACAAAGATGGTCTGATCGCTTCTGACACCTTTCTTCAGGGACAGACTGCGTGATTTGGCGGGTTTGATCTTCATCCTTGCCCAAACTTATGAGTTCGTCAATCCTCGTCAGCAACCTTGATCATCCTTGACCATCAAACAATTGTTTATGGAACTTTTGCGACACACAAACACAGAAAGCATACTCCACATCCTTTACGGGATTTTAAAGCAGGTATTGTTTATCAACAACAGTAAACACAACGGAAATCAAATTATGTTGAAGTGTCTAGTGATGGGCACAGTGATGCCAATAATGAAGGAACCAGCTCAGAATATCATTATGTTGAGGAAGATGAAAGCGGCGTGGTTGGAAAAATATATTGCAACACTTTTATTGAAATTAGAAGGCATTCACAATGTTTGAGCGAGTTACTTAAATGAATGGATTGATGGTCTGCATTTCATTTAAAGTTCTGCATCAAGGAATGCAATAGGAGATTGTTTCTCTTGAAGTTTGGAATATCGAAAACCATTGTTGCCATATTTGCCACATTTGTTCATCGCAATTCAAGAGATGTCAGTACTTTCAAGAAATATTTGCAGTTGTTGAGCCCATTGAATACAAACTTCATCTAAATCAAAGAAGAAATTTCCAGTGTGTTCCAAATTCTGCAATCACCGACTGATTTTGACTTCAGATTCATTTTATTATCATTGTCCAGACCAATGGTCTGGCAACGAAATGTCATAAAAGCAGAAGCAACACTAGAAACAAAGGTCAGAGCAGATGTACAACAAAATTGAAATCATAGCACAACATAGACAATATATACATGATTAAAGTCCCGGAGTCGATGATGAAACGAGGGCAGAGATGCGTTGTTCTGGAGCGGAGACGTTGTAACTGCCATCGTAAAGCTACCGTTAGCATAGCGAACTAGCTGTTAACCGCAATCCATCAGCCTAGCAACAAACAACAACAAAATAAGTCGAGTCAGGAGATTTGATGAACTCAAGGCCAAAAGCACAATGATAGCAACCGCTGTGTTTCTGCTGGTGACAACAGTAGAGTGTCTCAGTGGGTAGCAAACAGCTACATATCTCTCTATAGACATCATCACTAGTGTAAGAGGAGAGATATCAGTTAAAAGATGCACTAAAAGGATGAGGGCACCACACAGGATAAGTCGGCCTTATTCTTATCAGCCATGTGAATGTGAATTGCAGGACACAGCCATGTGAATGTGAATTGCAGGACACATTGATCATTGACCCATTAACTGACCCAGTGTGAGCTGTAAAGTGTCTACAAACACATGAGACTACCGTAATTTCAGGACCTGAATATAAGCCTCACCCAGTACATTTTTAAAGGAATAACCATTTTGTACGTACATAAGCAGCACCTGTCTATAAGCTGCACGTGCCCACATTGAAACATGAGATATTTACAAAGAAAGACGGTACACAGAAAGAGTTTTCAAGGTTTTAATAATCTACCTTAGCTTTTCTTTCCAAACAGTGCCTGTAACGTGTCAGTAACAGCAGCAGTACGGTAGTAGCACTGCACTAACAGGGTTGGTAAAAAAAAACAAAAAAAACAAACAAACATGCCAGTAAAAGTCACGCGGCAGTAACAGCAGCAACGCGGTAGAAACACAGCACTAACAGGGCTGGGCCTCTCATCCAAGGGCAAATTCACTCGAGAGCTTGTGCTTTCCTCTCCGTCACGCAGCAGACCAGCTTTTCGAAACCCGTTGGTGATGGTGGATTTTTTCGCACTGATCCACGCTGTCAGCATCCACTGGCAAACTTGTGCAATAGTTGCTCTTCGCATGCGGTTCATGCTAACTTTATTCATGCACAAAGCCTGACATTACATTAAACTTGCGTCTTCCTCGACACATATATTCCACTAGTCTCACTCTCACCTTTCCTGCTCGCGCGCCCCTGACGGGCGTTAGAAAAAATGCATAAATTAGCCGCATCATTGCAAAAGCCACTGGGTTGAAAGCGTGTGACAAAAGTTGCGGCTTATAGATCGGAAATTACGGTAATAGGAATAGCAGTCAATACAAGTTCCAGAAATACAGGACCCAGTGTGTTCGTGTGGGGAATAACACCTCCAAGGTCATCACCCTGAATACCGGCTCCCCCCAGGGCTGGGTCCTGAGTCCCCTGCTGTTCACTTTAATGACCCATGACTGTCGTCCCTCCCCCCTCCCATCCTCACTACCTTCTACAGGGGTACGGTTGAAGGTCTGATGACCTACTGCATCTCCATCTGGTCCGGGAGCTGTAAGGCCTCGGACTGGAAGCCTCTGAGGAGA
>JAPTHA010000007.1:22355620-22369499 GCA_029814585.1 Gymnapogon annona
TTGTTTCCAAGGAAAGGGTTGTTGGAGTTTTTTGGCATTGGTTTATTGGAAAAAAATACAACAAAGCTGAAGAGTAAATTATTTTTGGTCTCTGCTGTCGATGTTGAATGTGGACTGGTGAGAACATCTACATGAAGGCCAGGGTCCAGACCTTATAATCCTTGGACATCATTTTACTCCCGACATTCTTTCACAGAACTGACAAAGGCTGTTGACGCCTTTGTCTTTGGATTCAACATGTGACATGGTTTAAAACATCTGATCAGAGGGTTTGAAACCTGAAAAATGTTTGACAGTGTGTCTGAGATCGGTTCACAGATGGACTTCAAATCAACTGCAGGTCAAGATAAGGATAAACCTTATTGTCTCATATGGGACATTTCTTTTGGACAACCGTGCTACACAGCTGTATTCACAATCAGACTCAGAAGCTAACAACACACTCAGTCACAGGATTTTGGATCATAATCACAATTATATATTCAGCCTGACGATTAATGTTGATTTGGTCAACCCTATGAATTAGATAAATTTTTTTGGAAGAATTGGAGGAGAGCTCAGTCAGTATAGTGGGAGTTCAGTGAGGTTCACCCAGATCAGAGTTCAGTAAAGCTCACTCTGACTGGATTCATCACAATATATGTACAGCTCCGTCTGATCCACTTAACAGGACTGAGGATTGGTGTCACTCCTATCAATCTTTAACCTTTTTTAATTGTGCGTAGCTGGACGTTTTTCATTTAGTCTTTAGTTCAATTCAGATCCAGTGTTTCTTTTTTCACCCTGTGGACTGCATTGAACGGATGACTTATATGATGGAGGAAATAATTTGTTTCCCACATAATTGAAAAACCATCACTTCATTGTTATTAGAAACTCAGTAGATACTAATTCACCAAAGTCTGTGTTTATATTTATTTTTCCCAGGTTCCTGATTCTTCTGTTTTTGTGTCTTATGGACAGTTTGTCTTAACTCAGCTGTTTTTAAGTCTACCCTAATGCTGTGTGTAGTCGTCTGTATGATGTCCCACAGATCCAACCATGTATTATGGATTCCTGAGACATGACATCCTGAATAATAGAATATCCATGACTGATGGACACTGAAGTTTAATTCGGGGACATTTTCAGTTTAACTGTTTATTTTCATGGTCAGTTTGTGTCTCTGCTTTCACATTTACTGGAGGATGATGTCTAGTGTCTCAATGGGACCAGCTTGAAGGATGAAACCATCTAAATGTCTGAACAGAACATGTACATTAATAGAGGATATCTGCACTTTGACAAAATTAATGTTGGATCAAGTTCAATCTTCATTACCCCTGCAGCTTGCGCTATGTTTGTTCAGTTTGATCTCATTTGAAGTCAGTGAGTGAAACCCCTCAGAGGGTTCAAGAAAAGGCGATGAGCTCAAAACAGAAGTCACACAAGAGGCAAGCATTTCCTGATAGAATCAGAATAATTAAGGCTGTGAGACTACCAATGTTAAAACATGCATGAAAATTTTCCTTATTGTAGCCGTTTCTGTGTAACACGATTTGTGTGTAACACAAAAAAAATCTAAACAACTTACATTAACTGAAAGTGAGAGGGTCTGAGTTAAGCTGAACCCAGTGGGTCAGTATTTATAGTGAAATATCCCTAATGACCACAAGATGCTGTTCCATAAATCCCTGGTTCCCATAGACTGGGGATCAGCAACCTTTACCTTGCGAAGAGTTAAATGCATCCTTTGCCAAGTGTAGAGACAATAACAGAAGCCGCACAGCATTGTCTGCTCTCATATATGACATAACAGTGGTAATCGGTGGAGACACCAGTGAGACACTGGCCTCATAGCAGTCCATAGACTGTTCAGTCATGGTGCCAGACTAAATTTTAAAAATCCCTTCTTCTAACTTAACAGTTAAAACTGCAACACAACATAATGCTAATAGGGCAATAAAAAGAGAACACTTTAAATTACCTACACGGGAAGAGATATTGTCCGAGTTTGCAGGTGCCAAATGGTTCACTAAACTTGATGCATCATCTGGATTCTGGCAGATGAAACTTGAAGAGACCAGTTGAAAACTGTGCACTTTTAATACACCAGAAGGAAGATATCGCCTCCTTCGTCTCCCTTATGGAATCTTGTCTGCTCCTGAGGTATATCACAAAACCATTCACACTGTTTTTGAGCATATTCCAGGGGTCGACACCTTGATGGATGACATAATAGTATGGGTATCAAACAAAGAAGAACACGATGAACGACTGAAACTGGTTTTGGACCTGGCATGCAAAGTCAACCTTAAACTACACAAAGAGAAGTGTGAATTTTCTGTGAAGAGCCTGACCTTCAATGGTGATGTTCTGTCAGAGCAAGGGGTGAAACCAGACCCTAAAAAGATTTCAGCCATTGTAAACATGGAGCAACCTCAAAACACAGAAGAGGTCAGACGTTTCTTGGGGATGGTTACGTATTTGGCCAAGTTCATCCCAAGATAGTCAACTGTGTCAGCACCACTCAGATGTCTTCTAGAACAAAAGTATGGGTGGGAGTGGTCATATGAGCAGGAAGAGTGCTTCCAGAAGTTGAGAAGGCTTATAACTCACAAGCCAGTGCTGAAGTTTTATGACCCAGAAAGAAACACAAGAATTTCTGCAGATGCTTCTCAGTCTGGACTTGGGGCAGTACTACTACAGCAGTATGGAGACATATGGCAACCTGTGGCCTATACATCAAGGGTCTTAACAAGTGCAGAAGTGAACTATGCACAAATTGAGAAGGAACTTCTTGCCAGCATGTATACATGTAAAAAGTTTCATCAGTATGTCTACGGAAAAACTTGTGAGGTGGAAACTGATCATAAACCACTGGTCTCCATCATGTTCAAGTCATTTAATGATTGTCCCATGAGAATACATGGCATGTTGATAAGGCTGCAGAAATATGATGTAAAAATGATCTGTACACCAGGAAGGTACGTGTATACGGCTGATACTCTGTCACGAGCAGTTGACAACACAGAACAACTGAGTGAAGGTGCTAGCACAGACATAGAGGCCTATGTGGACATGATTGTCACTTCACTTCCGGTGTCATCAGACAGGACAGAGCAGATAAAGCAAGCGACTGAAAGGGACAGCACAATGCAACTAACTACCTGAAAGCTGGAGGAATGTGGAGCCTGAAAGTTTCTCCACATTCCTATCAAATTGACACAGGGAATGGCACACCATTGAGAAGAAACCGTATGGATGTGAGGTTACAGTCACCAACACTCAACCATGATGTATTGACAGACATCATGTCACAACAGCTTGAGGACACCAGCACCAAGCAGATTGATGTTGACACACTGAACAGTACAGTTCCAGAGGTAACAAGTACACTATTCCAGCAAAGATGCACAGCAGACCAAGAAGAACTGTTAAACCACCACAAAGACTGACTGAGAGTTGTTGAATGTTTTAAGAATTGAAACTCATTGAATGTGAATCACAAGTTATAAAAAGTTTTGTGCTACAAAAGATATGGGTTTATATATGCATGTGTAACAGTTTAGTTTAAGACTTGTTGGTGAAATAAGATATTAAGGGAGTGAATGCAGCTACAGATATTGTTTTCTTTAAAGGGGGAAGATGTGTCGTTATGAGCTTTATTTTGAAAATATTCAACTTCCTGTGTAATACGGTTAAAGGATGCTAGTGATGTTGCTGGGAAAACGCGGAAGTAAAAGGCGATTGACTGTGTTGCAGTTTTGCAGTAAAGACGCAAGAGCTCTACCTTCGCCTCGTCTATTGTTTATTTTATCTTTTAAAGTACAAACATAACAAAACACACGGTACTCTGTCAAAATACTTTACTACTCTATGTCTACTACTTCGGTGAGCTACAAAGCTGTACCGCTTGCAGCATTACGCCTACCATAGTCAGGAGCATCACAGAGCAACACATACTGTGCTTCACCATAATATTACAGTGTGTGTGTGTGTATAAGGACCCCAAAATGGCACCTATCAAGAGACACGCTTATGACTCAGAATTTAAACTCAAGGCTATCAGTCCGCAGTAGAACATGGGAATAGAGCAGCTGCGAGAGAATACGACATTAATGAATCAATGGTATGGAAGTGGAGGAAGCAAAAAGATGACCTGCACCAAGTAAAGACCACACAGTGTTTCCGAGGGAAGAACATGAGATGGCCACAGTTAGAGGACAAAATTGAACAGTGGTGTACTGAACAGAGAGCAACAGGTAGAAGCGTCTCTACGGTCTCTATTCTAATGAAGGCAACAGCGTTAGCACAGGGCATGAATATCACTGACTTTTGAGGTGGTCCTTCTTGGTGCTTTCGTTTTATGAAAAGACCTAATCTCTCCATCCGCACATGAACTACTGTCTTGCAGCAACTGCCAAAGATTATGAAGAAAAGCTGGATACTTTCTCTGGATACTGCAAAAACAAGATCACTGAATAGAAGATCTGAACAGAGCACATCACCAACATGGACGTTCCCCTTGTGAAGTGTTGATGTTGTGCATTAAAGAACAGATGCGACTACCGCTGTAATAAGTCCTTGACTTTTATGTACTGAAAAACTGCACGTACAACTCAGTAGATAACACTTTACCAAACAGCGCCAAAACTCCAGCTGCTAGATATTGGTGTCAACAGGGCGATCAAAGTTAAACTGCAAGCTGCGTGGGAGCAGTGAATGACAGAAGGCGAACACACATTCACCAAGACAGGGAGACAGCGCCGGGTGACTTACGCCACTATGTGCCAATGGATCGTGGATACCTGGGCAGAGGTATCAGTCTCAACTGTGGTCCGAGCTTTCACGAAGGCTGGAATCATCACTGAACTGCCAGGTAACAGCAATGACACTGACTCAGATAATGACGAGAGGTATCAGGGCATGCTGGATGCTCACCTGCTAAAGTTTGTGAGCGTGTTAGCCCCAGAATATGAATAGAGCAAATTATTTTGAAGATAAGGATATAAAACAGGGCAGATTGCCTGAGCTAATTCTGCCCAAGTTATGATGCTATTAGTAATCCATTGTTTGTAAATCTGGCTCAAATAATCTGTAGTTGTTTGTGGTCATGTACGTTGTTAACATAGCGCCCTCTAGAGAAGGACAGACGGTGTCTTGGAGCAGTGGGACTCAATTGCCCAGAATCCTCTGTTTTCTTTTTTTTTCCAAGGGTACTGTTCGGCGCATCTATATATACATATATGTTTTTGTTCTGTCGTCAATATCTATTGTATTAGAAAATGCTCCTGTGGCTGTAAATAGTTTTGTTATTTTGGTTTTGTTGTGTTACGTGGGAGAAAATATCCCAGAATGCCCTGGGGAAGGAAGCAGGAACTTCGGGACACGGACGGGGCTGGCGGGTGTGTTTTTTTTTTTCTGAGCTGGAGAGAGCAACGTTGGAGAAAAAACCCAAAAAGCTAACCGGTGGTTTCTGGAAGCGACACAAACCCAGAGATTTTTCTGCGGGACGTCTGGACCGTTTCGAAAGGGCTACTGGGGAACTGCACGAGCCATCCTGGTTTCACTGGAGGTCGTGAACATGGCTAACTGTCGTTGAACATTATTCATGTGCACCAACGCCGGGACTGGACCCCAACTGAAAAACGATTAGTAAATCCAAGCACTTGGGTAGACTTATAGAGGAGTTTATTAAACCCTATTTTTGTTTTTGGGAATAGCGGAAACCACCGGGAATACGGGTGTGGTGCTATTTTTTTTATTGGGTTTCGGTACCCAAAAATAATTTTCTTTGATACTTTGGTATACTGTTTGAGTGTTTTTTTCTCTAATTTTCATTTGGGGTTTACTTACTGAAAGAACAGAAAATAAACTTTTGTTGGTACCTGTTACGTTTGTGACTTAATAATTTTCTAGTCTTTGTTTATTCTGAGGCTTAATGTATAGTTGCTATTGACGTAGCATCGTGGGTTTCAGTGGAGGCACCACGCTAGTTTTTTTTTTCCATTCTCAGGTTAACAGACCCTCACAGTGAATTCAACATCTTCAGCTACGAACCTAGGACCTGTTTCCCTAATTTTGAGTGTAACTTCAGTATATGATAATCACGAACAGGAAAAAGGGGTACATTAACATCAACTGAATCAATTAGGATTAAAAGAAAGATGGGTGAAGTATTTATAGTTAAATAGTTCACGTATGATTGTTGTTGTTTAAATAGTTAAGTGAGAAGAAAGGATTTTTTAAATATTTTCTTTAGTGCCATAACTGAGCAGTCTGTTTACTGCTATTGGGTCAAGTGTTGGTTTCCAGTCATGCTGTGTTTTGATATACCTTTATTTGTCCAGCGAAGGGAAATTTGAGACACAGCAGCTTAACACAAAGAGTAAAAAAAAAAACAGAGCAGAACAGATACACAACAAATTGAATTCTTGCACAATATAGACATTATACATGATTGAAGTCCCAGGGATGATAACGATAACGAGGGGCTGTGAATGCGTCATCCAGAGCTGAGACGGAAGTGAAAGTCCTCACAGGCCACCATTAGCATAGTGCTTTCAGATGATAACTGCTAACTGTTCAAACATACCCGTTTATAACCGCAAAAACAACACAGCCATAAATCACTCACCGCACAGCTTTGCACCCTCACCGCAGTTCGATAGCCGTTAGGTCTCCATCACAATGGTAGAACAGTTGGTTTAAGTTGTATGTCATGTACAGTATATGACATGAGAAGGTAAAGCAGGAAACTATCCTGTGCCTTATGGTGACAAAGTATATACTTTTCAATTAAAATCTTAGTTGAGATGTTATGCTTACCAATATGAATTATCCATAAAAAACGGCTGAATTAACACTAAACGCATGTCAATTGTTTCCATAACACACTGAGCTTCTCCCAAATGTGGTTATGATGTGTCTGATGAGCTCATGGCTCCGGACCCGCGGGTTGCCAGACCCCTGCCTCAGACTTACATTGAACTGGATGAAAACTATTCATGTCATGTTTTTGAATGACAGCTCAAAGCCTCTTTTAAAACTAACTAATGATATTAAAAACAACAATTTCTCTTCAAACTGAGAACAAGCAAACTAGTTTTCTAATAGAAGATAGATTGAAAACCATAACAGTGCCAGTAAAATGTCCACATAGTCCAATATGACACAAAGACCGCTGCTGCAACCACTACAGTTTACAGTTACTGAGCTCCCTTGGTATTAATAAAGTATCTGTTTCTCTGTCTAATCAGGATTTCCTCCAATCTTCTTGGTCAGTGCCCAACAGCTGAAAAACCATTAGGTGATGTTGTATCACATCCATTCTATCTATCTATTCAGGCACAGTCTATGGTTTGCTTTTAGAGCTGAGGTTCACCATTTGATATATATATAAAATAAAACGTATGAAAGAATGATATTTTAATTATAAAATGATTTCACATAAGAGAGGCAGACCATAAAACTTAACACAGTGGTCAGTGGTACTTTGCTGTCGTTCAGTGTTTGTCCATTAGTTGGTGATGAAGTTATTATCATTAATTTGTTATGTGATTGTTCTGACGTTCTTGCAAATTTCTGTGAATCCCACCTTATTTTAATTAGTAGAAGGTAATAATGTAGATATTATCGAAAGACATACTGGTGAGATTAAATAGATGCATTAGTTCTTAATTGACTAAAGGCCACATAAGCTCTGATCTGAAAACATAGACTGACTGAAGCTCTAAAGCCTTGGTCTGGCTGAGCTGATGTTATTTGACAGTAAGCCTACTTATTATATAAGCCTACTACTAGCTGTCTAAGCCTACTTTACTTTTTTCACTCCAGAAATATTTTTAGTGTTAGCAGAGTTGAGCGCTGGGTCAGAATTCCAACCCATGAACTCTCCCAGATTCAGAGCACAAGAAGAAGTTTCCTCTGGAGCTCTCGACAGAGATGTTCACAAGCCTTTGGACCCAAGTCCAAATCAAGTCTCAAGTCTTTGGGTCTAAATCCAAGTCAACTCTCCAGTCTTTGGGTCTAAATCCAAATCAACTCTCCAGTCTCTGAGATTAAATCCAACTGAAGTCTCAAGTTAATAATGAGGTTAATAAGTAATGCACACGTCAATGTACTTTGAACATATCTCAGAAATACAAAGCTGCACTGTATTATAATCTCTCTGTCATCAAATAGCAACATCAACTGTACTATTTCACACTCTTTCAGTTCACTTTACTTCTTTATTTAATATGGGATCACTGTTTTTAGAATATTTTTAGGGGTTGTACACTGCTGGTCCTGAGTACAAATTTAGTTTTCATGCAAATGACAAATAAACTGAGTCTGACTGGATAGTCCTACATTATTACATATTTTTTTGTGTTGAAATTTGGGTGAAATGTTGGAACTGAACTGACCTCAACCACAGTGCAACAGAAGACTCCTGGGAGGTGAAGACCTCAACTGCTCTCTTGCCCCCTCTGTCTCTTTGCACTGGGACTTTTTTGTTTTGTTACATCCTGTGAGCCTGTACCTGAACAGGACATGAAAAAGGTGAGGTAACCAGTTCCTAAACTAAGAACATAATGCAAACTTGTTCACTCACGTTCAACATCTGGAACTACAGGAAGAAATTATTCTAAGATAATATAGCAGAAAATTGATCTTCACTAAGATTACTGAAGGGAAAATATCGTAACTATCGCAGAGCCGGTCACTCTGGTTTTGGGGATAAATGTTGTTGTAATTTAATTTAGGGTAACAGTGACATTAGTGTTTGTGCTCTATTGTGTTTTTATAGTTCAGTTAGCCTAGTCAGTTAGGAAAAGTGTTATGAGTTGGTACCGTGAGTGAGAAGTGTAGTATGTTTGATGTTGTACTGCCATTATTTTCATCATGGTTCATGTTTAATGTTAAATAAAACTACCCAGTAGGGCTGGTGTGCAGAAGGAACTGGATGTTCTGCTTTGTGTGTCACGTCTTCCATGCAGCTCGCCACAATATTACTAAAAGCATAAAAATATCAATAACAGTAGTGATGGAGAAATTGAAGCTTTCTGAACCACTGAATCACTCTGAAGCTGAAACTGTGTGTTTCGAAGCATTTGACACAATTAAGTGTGGTGAAATCTGCTGGATCAAATTATAGATTGCATTCACAATAAACAAAGGGCAAAGGGTCATGAAATGGTGAAGCACTGTTGTTTGTTTAACAATAAGGGATCTACAGTGTATGCATCTTAAAATGCTGGATTTTTTTTCTTTTATAGAAAATAATGTGTGCCATCGTAATACTTTGTTTCAGATATGTTTTTGTAAGAGGGATAGAAATACAAAAATATATTTACAAATAAAGTAAAATGCTTGTGCAACTAGGAACTCTGATGACAGTTGCTGAAAATGCTTGTGACACTAGGAAGCAGATTTGGATGTTTCAAAGATTTTTATTCAAAAAAAGATCATCTCTGCAGATTTTGGCTTTAGTCTGTTCCTTTTTTTTTGTGATGACCTCTCCCGCTTTGGAGGAGACCCTTTCACATGGCACTGAAGTTGCAGGCATGTGCAAATATGCTTTAGCCAGTTTATATAAATGAGGATATATTGCCGCCCTTGATAATTTAAAGGGTCTTCTCCTCTGGAGAGGTAGGGCTCTGCTAAATATTGCTGGACGTCCACTGTTGCGTCAGCTGTGGCGTTTTGGACTCTCTGAGTTGCACCTGCAAGAAATCAGAACAGAAGAAGGTGAAATCCATTGTATGCATGTTTTTTTTTCTTAAAGAGGGTTTTTATACAGACTAATGCCACCAACCACTTCGGTTGTCCAGAAGTTCCCACAGGTTATCTGGGTCAGCGACTTGATGTGAGGGACCAGGGACTTCCTCCACAGTAGACTGTAAAAAAATGGAAATATATATATATAGTTCTTTGATAGAGCCTGCATATACAAACGATGATAAAATAAAGAGAGAACAATTACCTGTGATGTTGAGGGTGTGGGATCTTCTGATCTCCTCAATCCTGCGCATTCAGCCGTTAATCTACAAATGGCATCTTGTGCATTGCCTTGGTTTCCAAATGCCAGGGTTTTGAACCTTGGATCCAGAACAGTGGCCACTGGCAAGACCCGAATATTTTCAACACTGCACCCTGCCATTAAAAATTGATGCAGGTTTTGGCTTAATAGCTTTGCACATTGATTTAGAAGGGATGTAGACTTCTCTGTAATTTTATGTAGGATCATTCGAATTATGGGTATGACCTTTGATGCCGATACCTTCTTCTCTACTGAGAGTTCAGTACTTGCCTGAGACAGTGGTCCAAGCACTTCAAGGGATTCAGCCACAGCCTCATAATCTGCACAGCTCAGTGGCACCAAGTCTGACGTTAATGAGGCCAGTTCTGCTCCCACTGGCTCACGCTGCTCATACATGCGCTGTAACATGAGGAAAGTAGAATTCCATCTTGTGTCAACCTCTTTAATCAGCTTATGTTGTGGTTTGTGTGGTTGTTGCTGGACCTCAATCAATTTTTCCTTGGCCCTTGTGCTGGATTTAAAGAAACAAACAACTTTTCTGGCTCTCATACAGATGTCAGTCAGTTCTGGAGTTGTCTCCAGTGCCTTTCTTGCCACTAGATTTAAACTATGGGCAAAACAAGGTATGTTGCGGACTCTAAGAAGCCTGGCCCAAGCTGCCATATTTGCTGCATTGTCAGTGGCAAGACAGTGGATTTTGTTTTTTAGGCCCCATTCAGCAATAAGGAGTTCCTTGGCATTCTTTAGATTCTCAGCTGTGTGGGACTGAGGGAACTTGGTTACACCTAAGAGGACAGATGACAGTTTGAGTTCCTCATTTATATCACCTGCCATATATTATATATATGGCAGGTGACTCCAAGGAATGCATCCATATTTAGTGATGTCCACATGTCTGCAGGAATGCTGACTGCCACAGTCCTTTCCAGCTCTGCTCGAGCCTTTTCTTTGGCTTCTTTATATTTATTTTCCACCAAGCCTCTCAATGCCTCCCTAGTGGGCAGGACATACATTGGATCCAGCTTGTTCACAAAGGCCCTAAATCCTCTATCCTCCACCACAGAAAATGGCTAGCAGTCCTGCACAAGCATATCCACCAAAGCCTCATCCAGCTCAGCCTGTCGCCCTTTAAGCCAGACAATGTAAATAGTTACTCAAACATATTGTTATTATTGTTTTGTATATTTTACATTTTAATCGTGGTCTGTCTTTTTGTTACATGCATGCATTACACAGTAGTTGCCATATGTTTACCTTGTCCAGTTACTCCAGGGGCAGCAGGAGCAGCAGGATTAGGTGTAGTTTCAGGGTGTTTTGAGCGCAGGTGCCTCAACTCTTGGGCACAGACCAGACACTTCACCTGTTTTGGAGTAATAAGGTCGAAGTGTCCCCACACATAGGATCTGGCACTTTTATTTGGTCTTTCCTCCATTCCACCTGTCTCTCCTTTCCTCCTCCCTCTCAAACAATTAGACTTTCACTCACACACACACACACACACTCACACACTTAATGCTTTTACACTTTCACAAACAAATGAACAAACAAGCAAGCAAACAAACCAACTAACAAGCAAACAAACTAAGAAGCAAACAAACAAGCAAACGAACAAACAAACGAACAAGCAAGCAAACAAAATAACTACCTAAATAATGTATGTGTGTATGTGTACCTAGTATGTATGTATGTGAATGCTGGTAAATAAATGAATGTATAGTGAGTGAATAACGTATATGCCAATGCAAGTTAATCTGATTTTATACTAATCTAACTAATGTTAAACCTCACTCTCCCTCGTTCTGTATTAATGAAACTTTGTACTGCGTGCAAAACTCTCCTCTCAAAAACTCAAAACCTTTTGGGGGATTGTACCCATTTATAAGCATTTTCAGTTGGACAACCCCGCCCTTCATTCAAAGCTGGAGTGACACGTCGCGGGCACCGGCCGATACACGTGTGACGTAACGAAGCTTCATTTGGGATGTCACGTGAATTTTTCGCCCGATGAAGCAAAGCTTCGAAGCATCTTGTCGCAAGACTTTTGTTTTGAAAGCTCGACACGGAGCCGAACGTTGCTTTGAACGTAACATCACTATATAACAGTTTACAACAATATTGTTCGTGTCTCCAACTATCACATCAGAGTCTCTCTATCCCAGTATAATGTTCACCTATAAAACTATTGCCACAGTACTGCATTGGTTTGTTTACATTCTGGTCTGTGGCAGCAAACAAGCACGGATAATGACACATTCACTTTAAAAATGGAATAGTATTCAGCTCAGCAGACCCCTGAGGTGTTGTTACTGCACAACAAGAAAATAATTTACATGAGTGCCAAACATGGAGTGGAGTCTTAAGTCTGAAGGCTCAAGTCACTGTGTGTGTGACTTAAGTCCAAGTCCCCATCTCCAATACAAGAACCTGCAAACCCTTGGGACAAAAAGAGAAATTCTCCTCCATATGTTTGTTTCTTAAAGCTGATTCACAGTAAATCTGAGTAAAACCCAGATCTTGTTGTCTGTGCCACTCCAAGCTAATGCTAAAGTAGCCATGGAAACACTACTAGCACCCATTTACCGGCACTTAGCTGCGCAGGCAGGCAGCGTAATTATAGTAGTAGGAGATTTCAACCTTGCCAACCTGAAAACTGTCCTGCCCAAATTCCACAAATCCGTGAACTTCCCCACCAGAGAGAATAACATCTTAGATCAGGTTTACTGCAACATCTCCAATGATTTCAAAGCCAGTCCTCACCTGGGTCTCTGATCATCTGGCCATCTCCCTCATCCCTGCATTCAATCACAGATATGTCACGGATTGGGAGGTTTTTGCAGAGGGGACAGACTTGAACAGACACACATCTGCAGTGCTGGATTACATCATTACAACATTCCAGGATGACTGAACAAGTGGTGTGCTGACCAGCTGTTTACAATTTACATTTATGTGCAACATTTACACCGTTTACAGTACTTTTTACATTGATGTGCAATATTGCATTGCCCATCTTATTTATTTCCTTATTATATTGGCTGCATGTGTTGTCACCTTTGTACTACAACCACTCATGGCTTTGGACACTTGTAGTAATTTTGCACTTTTGTATTTTTCCATATTTATACTTTGTTGTCAGTTGCCAATCTATGACATTTTGTTGCCAGATTCACTGTGTGTGTCTGTGTAATGACAGTAAAGGAAGTCTAAGTCTAGAGCCCGTCCTGACCTACTGCTGAACAGTGTGGTTCACCAGCTGCACCGCGAGGGACAGGAAGGACCTTCAGTGGGTGGTGAAGAAAAAAGGAAAAATAATCAGGACCACACTGCCCCCCCTCAGTGACATCTACCTCGGCCAGCATCGCAAGAAGGCCATAAAAATCAGTACTGACACAACTCAACATACCGCTCCCTCAGATCCAGAATCACAAGATCGAGCAACAGCTTCTTCCAGCAGGCTGTCAAAGCCATCACGCCCCCCCCCCGCGCACCACAGAGACTGCCATTGACACTCCCCCACATACACACACACGCATGCACACACAGCATATACACACTATCAGGTGCAATAGCCCCCTACACACACACACACACACACACACACACACACACACACACACACACACACACCATGCATCACACACAACATGTGCAATCATGTAACATGTGCAACCCCCCCCGCCCCCGCATCTTTCCTGCACCTTTTTGTAATGCACCATTTGAACTACAAAGTATTTAATACAATGTATTTTTTGTAGTGCACCTTTTGCACTACCATGTATTTTAATATAATGTATGTAATTTTATACTATTCTTGCTCATTTTTTTATACTGTTTTGTTTTATACCTGCTGTCATGTGGAACTGCCAAACTGAC
>JAPTHA010000007.1:22652991-22663906 GCA_029814585.1 Gymnapogon annona
TGTGTGTGTGTGTTTGTGTGTGTGTGTGTGTGTGTGTGTGTGTGTGTGTGTGTGTGTGTGTGTGTGTGTGTGTGTGGCGTGGATGTCGACAGTGCATCAGCTCATTCTTTTTCATGGCCCAACGACATACCTTTCTGGAAAAAGCAAACACAACAAAAAGTGCAGTGATGGAAGTCTAGAACAATAGAGTGAAACAGTGACCTGATCGATGGTCGTGTGTCTCGTCAGTTCATCAGAGGATCATAAATGACCTGGTTGTGTCTGCTCGTGAATGGACCCAGTGGGGATGACGACGGTGAAAGCCTCCGGAAAACACGTCCACACAATCCACCACCTCCCCCCCCCACACACACACACACACACATACACACACACACACCTACCACCAACACCACCCACCCACCCATCTGCAGCACAATCCCTTTCTCCTTTCCTTTCATATACATGATAATGTTTCATCTGCGGGTCGGACAGAGTAGCAGTGCGGATAGACAGACGGCTGTGTCAAGAGGATGAGTGGCTCTGTGGGTCGACGTGGTCTCAGCTGTGGACCCCGTGGCATTTGTTGGCATCTCTGGGCTGTGTTTAAATAAAGCACTGTCTAAAAGCCTCAGGAGAGTAGGAGCGAGGTGTCTGGCTGGAGGACCCTCAGTGGGTACGCTGCCTGAGATGTTAAGTGTCCTTGTTCAGCATTAGTATCTTTCATAATGTGAATTATTAAGGCGTGCGTGTGTGCGTGTGTGCGTGTGTGCGTGTGTGCGTGCATGCGTGCGTGTGTGTGTGTGTGTGTGTGTGTGTGTGTGGAGGGGGGGGGTTGCTGTCAGTAGATAAAGGCAGCTGGACCAGTGGATGGAAACACCTGATACCGTCAGATACACCTTCACGTCTCAATGCAACTCACGACAGTGTACTGTTACACATTTACACTAATGCTTTGCAGCACGTCATCAGAAATAAAGGCCCAGTCCGAATACCCACACTGCACCATACGGTCCTCTATGAAGTGCGCACTTGGTGGAAGTCAGATTCAGATTCAGATTCAGATTCATTTTATTGTCATTGCACAGACCAATGATCTGGCAACGAAATGTGAGTGAAAGTGCACTTAACGGTTCGAGTGCGCAGGTTACAAGCGTGCAGAAGTTGCAGAATTGGGACAGTGAGGATTACGTCATCAACTTGCGCCACTTCGTCATATCTACAACATCCAAAATGTCACAGCAATCAGTGTTTTAGCAACCGCACACTAAAACAACCGTATAACGATCAGTTTTAGTAACCGATCAGACTGGTATATACCAAATAATTATTTTGAGGAGAAAGAAACGCAGGAACTGAAGGAGGCTTTTCCGTCAGACTGTGGCAACCGTTCCAGAGTTTGTTAGAAGGGTCATTTCTGTGAGCTACGACTGCAGGATGCCCATCATTACCCTGGAGCTGGTGGCAAAAGTTATCATTTTGAGCCAGAAAAAAACAGTAAAATGTATAGAAATCATTTGCTTTCATCTTAGATGGCCTATATTTGGATGGAGAATGGCTGCTTATTATTCAGATTTGAGGATTTTTTGTGACAGATTTCCACTGACACTTTACCAAATGCGTTGTGGTGGCTTAAATCTAAGAATAGAATAGAATATATTGCTATTTGTACATGATAACACAGATACATTGGATTTTTTTGTGCGTCTCCCTGAGTCAGGTAGCTAACTAACTAAAGAAAAAATAAATAAAAAATGTACATAAATAATTACCCTAGATAAACTGCACATTATAAACATAAATAAACTGCACCTTATAAGTAAAACCAATGAAGATAAAATATGTATGATGAAAAAAGTTACAATAAGCACTTTTTTCATCATATATTGCACATGTATGAATGTAAGATGTAACATGTAAGAATCCCTTTGAATGTTCTCTATTCATCATGTGTCTGGTTGTCATTGTCCATAATGGTCCCAATAATTCATAGCATCACACGGCAGTTAGTTCCAAATTTTTATTGATTTTTTATTATTTCACTGCAGGAGACATTTATGTTAAATAAAAAAATACATTTTATTGCTTATTACTTAGTTAAAAATGTATCTATTAGCCTTCAGTTGGTGCATTCCTGTGGCCGGTGAAAAGATGTTCTTTTTCAGACCTCAATTGAATGAAAGTACATCTCATTTCATCCGTCCCCTGTGGAAGGAAAAAATGTGTTATAACAAAAAAAGTTGTTTTAACATCCACACACGTTTAAAGAAATGTAAATTAGTGGTTAGTCATTTCATTTTCAAATGTAGAGGAGTGGGTAAATAACTGGTAAGGTTTTTATTTATTTCTTTATTTACATTCTAAACTAATTGCACATGTGAAAAGTTTAAGTTGGCTGTTTTATGACTTGTTGAATACAAAAAGTGGTGAAATTGTTAGCACAGACTGTCCGTAAATACACACACCGGTAATCAGTTAAATAATATGTTTAATCAGATATTTAATGCATCTTTCCAAGCAACAGAGCAAACTGTGAAAGTAATTACACATGTACAGCATCATAAAAGATCAAATATTTCCATACTTACACTTGAAAAGTCTTTTTTTTCGGCACAGTAGCTCGCTCGCAAAACATCTCCATTTTTCAGGCTTTTTGATCAAAACGTCACACGCAGCAATCAATTGTGGGTAATACACTGTGCGGAAGTGCGGAAGAAGAGTGCAAAGGGTGCGGGGCTAAAGGCCACTCTGGAGAATTGGGACAGGTTGTGAAAAGGTGATTTGGGAGCATGAGATTGAGTTTTCACAAATGGATTGGCCACCACAGAATCCATACCTGAAGCCCAATGAGCCCAAAGACTTTATATGGTAGTTATTAAAATCTACTGAGATACATGAGATATAAATGTGTAACAGTCAATGTGTTAGTTAGTTAGATAGTGCTTAAGCGTTGAAGCCATAAAAGATACTAACGTGAATGTGGGTCTATATTGTCTCTTGTTTGTTTTGTTTTGTTTTTTTCAGAATTTGGAATGCATTGTTGTATTGACGCCTCATTGTTTGAAGGTTCATGAATATCAGGAAGGCTCCAGACTTATCGTCTGGGCCTTGAGCTTAAATGTGTGAAATCCCCTGCTTTATCTGAAGTTAACAAAGAATTTAACAATGAATTTAACAATTCCAGTTTCAACTATAACTAAAGCTTTACTTTCTCCTATAAGACTTGATGAGAAATGCTCAATTATGACGACAGATACACCAGAAAAACAGATGAGAAAGGAGGGATCAATCAGCTAAAATTACTTGTCACAAATGATTGATCGTATTCCTACAGGGATGTTGCCTGTAGCGAGTGTATGAACTACAATACAATTACATTTTATTGATGCAAAGATATAAGACATGATGCTTCTAGACTGCATCCAGCTCACGCTGGTAACCACATCTGGAACTTTAACACAGATGCATTCAGTGTCAATCAGTGACCAGTTCTAATGAGATTCACTTCCAAATATTGCAGTAGATTTTGGTAAATGTTGTGCGTAAAGGCTGAAATGGTCCTGCAGTCCTTTGTCATCTGTTAGTAAAACCATCAGATGGAGACCGACTCATTTGGCATTTCAACATCGGAATCAGTTTAGATGTGAGACACTGTACTCGCATGTCATGACCTGGGGGTTTTAGCATTATCTCGGCTTTTTATTGGAATAGAAGGAGGTTGTGATGATGAGATGACATTGATCCCAGGACTAGTGCTGACAGCACAAGCCTGTGGGAGCAGTGATGTGATCCCGGGTGGATTAGGTTAGTCACGTTCGGCAATGTTACATGTCTGAAATCAAATCAAATCATAATCAAATCAAAGTTTATTTATATAGTGCCGAGTCACAACAACAGTTATCTCACAGTGTTTAATATATAGAGTTGGTCTAACCAGACACTTGGATTAGTTGTAATAGAAACCCAACAGAATCTTCCAGGAGTAAACATAAACACATCGGTGACAGTGGAGAGGAAAAACATCCTTTTAACAGACAAAAACCTGGAGCAGACCCCGACTCCTTGAGGATGGACGTCTGAATAGACCATTTGGGGTTAAAGGGACAAGGAGAAGCAAGAGAAAGAGAGAGAGAAGGAAATAGTGAGGAGGAGGGGTGAATAGGGGGAGATTTAGGTAAACACATGGACTTGAATGGAATAGGTGGTGGGGTGGGTGGGGGTGGGCAGCAGTCCAGTCGAGTCAGGTGATGTCGAGCCTCAAGCGTTGGGTGGTGGTCCACGGCAGACAGAGGGTTGGGATGATGTTGGTGGAATGATGCTGGTGGGATGAAGTCAGTGATGTTGACAGCGGATGATGGAAATACAGGCCATGACATGAACTGGTTTAGATGATGTCATAGTAAATGCACACCTCAAGGACAGAGTGTGTTCCAGTGTGTAATCCAGTAATGTGTGTGTTTAGTCATTTTATCATCTATTGCTATACTGCATCCATCCCACGATGTTTCCATGTGTGGCAGTAACCAACCCAACACAGAAGACAGCAAGTGTGTCCAACAGAATATACATTTTTTTTATGTACAACAGAAACTCCAGCTCCATCTGGTATTATTTTTACTATATACTATTGGTATTATATTATTATATATTATGAAACATTGTGTTATCTTCCATTGTATTGGAGAAGCTGTAGTGGCAGATAAATAGATCCAAGGACCATGACAAAGTGTGATTAAATAAAGATAAATTCTATAAATAGAATCACTGTATTCTGTGTAAACCCTGATGCACATATCCTTTAAACGTAGAACATAATAGGTTTTACTTAAAAACCTATTCAGTTTGCACACAGCTTCAAATTTCTGCACAACAGTAAATATTTTGGACACCTTTATTAATTGGTATTTTATTTTCAAAAGGATTATGCACATGTATATAAAGTGAATATTGTATCTTCATTAAAATGTGTTTTTAATTAAAACTGTCTTAGTGGATTAGAGTCTTCAGCTCCTTGTATCTTCACTATAATCACTATGTTCATCAATTATAAAAAAAAAAATGTTCTGCGCTGACAAAATCCATAAATAACTCATACATTGAGCACGGGAGTGTACGGGGACAAGGTGATGGGAAAAGTTGTTGAGCTAAACAAATATCTCCAAAGGTTCCCTGGGTGGCTGATGTCTGGTCTCTCAGTTATGATGAAGGGATGCTCTGTCATCCCAGCGGGACAGCAGCGTTAATTCTAAGAGACAGATATCTCATTAGCATGATAGCAACAGCCTGAGGGCAAACATCTATTGTTAGCATGATAGTATGACCCAGGGAGTAACCGTTATTTCCAGTGATAGCCTTCACATGGGGAACATGTTAGTGTTGGCTGTGGGGATCTGGAGCTGCACCAAGGACACATGAGCAAACACCAGGACATCTGTCCACGTCTGGAGGAAATATGTGGACGATTGATACAGTGCATTTTATTATACAACTATGAACACTCCAACACTGCAAATGAACCCAAACAACATCCACCCATAGACTGGTGGCCAAAAAACAAACACTATAATATGTTCTGCTCTCAAACAAATTTATATATGTGCACTGTGATTTTATACTTCTTCAGGTATAACTGTGAACATAAAAAAACTATGTAGATTGGGTTAGAGTTTCATGAAACAGGTAAATAGACTTATCACTGTGAGCAATCATTTTTTTCTCAAAATATAATCTTGTCATAATCAGGCACACATCTCAACACTGAGATTTGAAAAGATGGCAGGAGGTTACATTCCACTGGACCCTGAAGTCTGTCTGCTAGGGAACCTAAAGTCAAACTAAGTGGGCTAAGAAACTGACTGAAATCCTGCTCACAGCTGCCAAGAAATGTATAGCAGAAAATGGAAGCTAAATGCTCCCCTTCCAATGAAGATGTGGTTGGATGAAGTCAACAGTTGTGTGGCCCTGGAGAAAATAATCTATTGGATGCCTAGGAGAAGTGACAGCTTATATATGTCAACCGTTCTTAAATTACATGGAAAATTTACCAGTACACCACATGGACTCATCTTTGTGTGTCTGATTTACACCACATGGACTCAGTGCTAAAGGCACATATACACCACATGGCCTCAACTCCATATACCGTAGTTTAACGTGTGATGGAGGAGGTGTGAGGTTAACATGTGTCTCTCTGCATACTGTGTAGTTTGTATTGTCAACGTCTGGTCTTGTCTGTTTTCGTATTGTCTCGTGCCATTTGGTTTTGTTTGGGTTTTGTTTTGGCTGTCGCCTCTGGCCTTGTTAATGTGGGTGGGGGCATAGCCTGGTGGTGAACAAATGTGACCGTCGTCTGATGTAATGTCTAATAAAAAATAAAAAAAAGAAAATACTAAAAAAAGAAAAGATGAAAGGAGGAGATTAGATTAGAGACTTGACACGGTGGGGGGACAAAGGAGCTCCAATGCACGAAGGTGAAGGGGGACATAGAACATTTATTAATCAAAAGGGAATAAAACATGACATGACTGAACCAAAAACACTAGACACAATTAGACGCACAAACCAGAGACACCAAGTAATCAATTACAAAATCAAAGACACAAACCTGATAGAAAAGCAAGAGACAAGTCAAACTTAACCAAACAAGAACAGAAAATAAAACAGAGGAGTCCATGCTGCACAGCCCCTGCACCAGCCCCTTTATCCTCTACTGATGGCTGATGCCAAGCAGCCACGCAGTGTGGAACAGGTGGAGATGTTCCAAGTAATTGGGTCGTCCCTTGAGGGAGAAGGAATAGCCCGAGCCACTGCAGGGAAGAACTGTGACAAGACTAGATCAGATTAGATTAGACAAAATTAGATTAAATTGGGAAGTTTACATTAGATTTAGAATATATTAAATTGCATTAGATTAGACTATATTAGATTACATTTCACTAGATTACATGGGATCAAACTAGATTCAATTATATTACATTAGTTTAGATCAGATTACATTAGATTAGATGGGACTAGATTACATTAGATTAAATCAGGTGAATTTTGATTAGACAGAACTTTATTGCTTCTTTGGGCAGAGCTCTCAGGTAATTGAGGGTAAATGCACTCTTCATCAGTAGTTGATTACTAGACGGGTTCTGAGCTTTTGCCACTTCTCAAATATATTCATAATCCCTTAATGATAAAAGATGGTTTTACCAGAGTTATCATCTGCTAAACATTCATTTCTGTTTGCTACCAAGGCCCAACAAAATGTAAATATCAGACTAAATTCTATTCTGTATGAAAAGAAGATGCATATAGACTTTAAATGTCCACTCTCATAAGACTTCTTCTGTTATAGATATTGTATTTCCATGCCCTTTCCTTCAGTCATGATGTAAAACATTAGATCATGGCATGGTTAATTTTTTTACTAAGCATAATCACTCAACTTTTTTAAGTTTACATTGTCAAACTTCAGAGCAAACGACAGTCTTTGCCCCAAGTGTAATCCACTGTAAGCCTTTGACAGTGCCTGTACCTTTATTCAATTAGAGAAATATCAACAAATAAAGTGGGCTTTGTTTCGGGTTGTTTGGATGATCGATTAGCGACTTGAGGCTCATCATACTCTTCACAGAGTGCTGCTGTTTGCTGTTGTGACCACAGCTCTGCAGGTTTTGAGCGTCTTTTTCTCCAATCTGGATCAGTGTTACGGCTTAATCCAATTGTACCCAGAGGACCATAAAATAAGACAGTGATTTTCAGAATGACTTATGGTACCTCAGCGCTGAGTATTACTATTTTTTTCTCAACACTTAATCCCTGCCTGTGAAGGTGCTCAGCACAAGCAGTAATTTGATTAAAACCATTGTATGTGCAGGGATTTTCCATGTGAAAGCCTTTTTGTGAGCAAAAGGAAACTGCAGTCTATCAGCATCTCGGCAGCAGATAAGTCTGCAGGAAAAAATTATGTCCGTCTACCATGAAGATAAGAACACTTTACTGTACGTGACGTTATTGCGAAATGGAAATTTAGCTATTATGTGCCACGGTTTATGAATGCAAGACCCATTTTTATGAAGTTGAAGATTATTGGGTTTTGATGGCAGTCTTGTAGTTACTTTATATAGTATAACACACATTGCTGCTGTATACATGTTTTTTTGTTTTATTCGTAACATTAAAAATACATATCCTTGATTGAAAGATTTGCTTTTCCAATAGTTTCTCTGTTACCAGGATAGACCAGTACCATCCAGTTAAGTTTCCTGCCTGAGAACATACACCACTGATGCTAGCATTGAGAAACATTTACTTGGAGCTGCTGCACAGTAAAGGTCTAGGGTTCTGGAAAATATGCTGGAGACTGCACTTTTTTTTTCTCTGAGTGGGAGACATTCTGCTCATTAGTGGCTGTAGACATTGCAATATATTTGCAGAGAGAAATGTGCATATACCCATTAAATTTAATATCAGATTATATACTGGTTTAGAACTCTTCTAAAGACCACCTACGAGGTTATGTGGTTACTCATGTTTGTTAAGACTTTCATTTGTCACATTATATCTGTCTCTTTCTCTGTCTCTCTTGCCTTTCTTTTCTTCCCTGTTAAATATGCATGACCGATGCATAAAACACTTTTACCATCGACTTATTGCTCCCTGCACACACTCTGACACTGACCTTTCCACTGCCCCCTACCGTAGTGGATGTGCAATTACACTTTATTGTAGTTCAGGAAAACAAATGCACTGTGCCCCTCCAGGGGGCATGCCCCACTATTTGATTTGTTTAACAAAAGAAAAAAAAAAAGGCTCCTATTATTTTTGCCTGAATTAAAAACTGAAAATATGTGCAGGTTTTATTCAGCTTTTGAACTGGAAGGATTTACCACCTGTAACCGTTTTAGTCTTTGTCTTCTAACCAGTGATCTGTTTCGATTCCACTTTTCCATGATTAAAGCGTGACCTTCTCTCCATATCTGGTTCTTCTCTTACAGTCTGCTCCCAGTTCTCCAAGGGCGTGTACGCCATCATGGGACTGTACGACCGGCGGACGGTCAACATGCTCATGTCCTTTTGTGGCTCTCTGCACGTTTGTTTCGTCACACCGTCCTTCCCAGTCCAGACCAACAACCAGTTTGTGCTGCAGCTGCGGCCCCAGCTGCAGGAGCCACTCATGGCGCTGCTGGAGCACTTCTACTGGACCAGGTTCGTCTACATGTACAGCTCTGACTCAGGTGAGAACACGGGGACGATTCATGTCCATTGACATTCATCATGTTATTGTACACTTCATATTCCCAATGGAAGTTTATGTGGAGAATATTTGCAGGTCATTGTAAAGGTCTACTAACATCACCCGCATCTGAACCAAATACAGGATTTTTGACAAATTTGGTTGAAAAAAATTGTTTTTAGAATTCAGCTTAGTTTAACAAGTACATAACTAGTTACATTTTATTTATGTTCTGATATTGATAGGTTTTGGTCTATTTTTCCATTTACTTTTTATTATTCTAAAGCCTTATGATTACTTGAAGAATTGATTACTGTCATCGAGCTGAAATAGGAAAAATGAAATAATACAGGACGTATTGTATAACTGGCCCCTAAATTTTTTTACATTATCGACATTTTAGTTTTGGGTGGAAAATGATGAAACGGTCTCTTCTTCTGAACCGCACCAACTTCTTCCACTTATCTGTGTCGTGTCGGAAGCAGCCTTAACTCTAGTGGAAAATGAAAACAAGGCATGGACCTACAGGTTTATTTGTATTCATAGAAGGTGTTACAAGTGTAGCATTATTGTTTTGAATAACTCACATTTTTATTCCACCAAAAAGTGAAATATGTATGATTTTGTTACTGTGTTCCTATGGTTATATATATATGAGAGTAAAAAAAAAAATACTCCACTTAGACGCACTAGTATGAGGTTTGAGTCGGTGTCTGTGATATAACTGACATTAGTCAACTCCAAACAGCTACTATTTCACACCGCTCATGTTTCCAAAAATGGTTATTTGAATTCCAAGCAAAGATTTGAAAAGCTGGAAAAAATATTGTTACCAAGTAAGACAACAAGAACTCATGAACTGGTACATTCCGTTGCTGCTTTCAATCTAAAGCGGCTGTAAAACATTGACATCCTTAGTTTCCAAACGCAAAATGTACAGTCAATATTTGTTGTGGGAAAACTCCTTCTGATACCACTGTCGGAACAAAATAGAGGCATAATGAGAAAAAAGAAGAAAAGAAAAAACATCAGCTAAATAAAATACATTATTGGCGCTAGAGAGAAATAAATGGGTAGCATTGCCACTCATAGATCCTATCAAGACCAGCTTGAATGCTGAGAAACCAATATTTGGTATTGTTTTCTTATTGAACATATAAATTATTATATAATAATAGTTCATAAAAGAGAGATATGGAAGGACTCCTCAATCATGAGTACACACCTCCACATAAAAGGCTGTTATGATGGACATAGACAATTGTTACCTTGGAAATGTATTTAGTTTTGTTACATATTGGACCTTTTATGATAATATATTTTCACTGCTAATTTGAATTATTGGACCCCAGAGGTTCTCGTAGTTGAAGGTGACTCATAGATGTCTGGAAACGAGCCGTAGTACACATTCAGCTCCTCCAGTTGAGTTCAGCCTCTGCACATTGTTATGTTTTCTCCTCACCCTGCACGGGAAGCCGCCACAGTCACCAGACCTTATGATGGTGAATGATAGAAAGCCTCAAAATTTTGAAAGGTTCCATTTTTGTTGCACAAACAGCCTTTGAGTCTGTCTTAACCCCAGATCTGTGAAAGTTCAGAATAGGGTACTTAGCTCAGTGGTGCCCCTCTTCCTCCACCACCACCACCACCACCACCATGGTCTCTGATCAGACTTTATAGTCCATTTGACAGTTGGTGGCAGACTCTGTCTAA
>JAPTHA010000007.1:22919605-22929761 GCA_029814585.1 Gymnapogon annona
CTATTCTATTCTATTCTATTCTATTCTATTCTATTCTATTCTATTCTATTCTATTCTGTTCTTTTCTATTCTGTTCTGTTTTGTTCTACGGGAGATGATTGTTTGGCGTTGTTCCTACGTGGTGAGAGTGTTGATACCACAGGCCTTCATCTTCGACAGCCGGTCCCTCCAGTAGGCCCTAGGCACCCTGAAATAGTGCACCGACCCCCCGAGGATACGGAAGGGCTCTCCCCCCAGGGTGAACTGGGACGTGTTGGCGCTCAGGCCCACCTTCCTGCTCATCCTGCGTCGGCCTGCGGGCGTGCTGCGAGAGGGGAGGAGCTGCCTGTTATTGGTGTCATACCCTCATAACCCTGACACACGCTATTGTGCTTGAATTGACCACATGACACGCTTAACAGGAATGTGCGCACGTCTTGGTTTTGCAAATACAGCAGCGTGATTGGGTAAAACACATTGGTTTTAATAGAATTTCTCTCGTTCCTGTAACATCTGTGTGAACTAAGACAGAAAGGCCTTGTTCATTTATTTCCTCAATGGAGACAGACTGTATGACTGACCTCCACCGGTGCTAAAGTCAGTGTTTATTTACACCCATATGCATAGAATGGTCTAATGCAGGGGTGTCAAACATGCGGCCCAGGGGCCAAATGCAGCCCACCAAAGCTTCCAGTCCAGCCCATGGAATGTATTTGTGAAATGCAAAAATTATACCAAAGATATTTACAAAAATTCTAGTAAATGGGAAATATATGATCAAAATAACCTATAAATACAATTTCAGATTTTTCTGTGTGGAAATTTTCGTGCAATTTGTCCTTTATTCATACTAAAACAACATAGAATTTCACAAAAAACATAAATAACATGATTCAAAACAACACAAATTCAAAACAACCAGAAATATCTGAAGCGAAGTAAGTCTAATTTTATCAATATTCTACCTGTTAATGTTTTGTGTATTTGTGCATCCACGGTGATCTCTAAGTTGTAATGTACACGTGTAAAAGAATAAATTGAGGAATAATATTGACAAAGGCGCACTTACTTCTCTTAAGAATTGAGTTGGTTAATGTTATTCACATTGTTTTAAAGGACAGTTTGTAGATAAACGTTTTCATCATACGAGGACAGTTTGGAGTTGAAATGATCGATGATGTAATTATGTTATTATTGGACTGGTCCGGCCCACTTCGGACCAAATGTGGCTGAATTTGGCCCCTGAACTAAAATGAGTTTGACACCCCTGATCTAACGTGTCCAATTAACACACAAAAATGCTCATTATAATCACACATAACAGATTAGAAGTGTTGCTAATGAAGCTGCATGATTAGAAACTTGTTGCACATCTCTAAAGACAGTATAAATTAATAATAATAATAATAATGTTTAATTTAAAAAGCACTTTTCAAGACAGTCAAGGAACGCTTTACAAATATAATTAAAACAGTTTCAATGAAAGAAACAGCAGACCTAACTGCTTAACTTACCTAAAATATCTGTACATGATGAAACAGACAATGCAGAGGCACACGAGGGTATATTTCCGTTTGTGTACATGTCTGATCCTGAACACAACCATTGATGGGGAGTGAGTTCCCTTCCAGTGCGATGAAGTTCACAGCAGTATCTGAGCTTAGTGGACGTCTAATGCAGATAGTCACCGCCTCCTGGGATGCCCCCATGGAAATTCAACACACCTCACCCATGCGCACCCACACACACACAGTATTCACACAGGGTTTGTTTTCATTTGGATTGGTTGCAGGGGAAACAACAAGGAAATGACACCTAGGACATTGCTGGTAATGATGCAAAAAAAAAACAGGTTCAAGGTATTCCTTTTAATGCACTTTAGCTGATATTATGGGTTATTGAGTCCCCACATAACATAAACTCTGTATTTCACAGATAAAGACATAATATTTGGAGGAAAAGGTCAATGTAATGTAAATGTAAACAATGTAAAATAGGGGTGTGATAATTACACGAGTAATAGAAGTGATGTTATTTTGGGAATATATTTAGATATGTTTACAATGATAAGAATAAAACTGCGCGTTCATTTCAAGTGTGTCGCCAAAGGTATGGGTTCATCCGGATTGACTACATTTCCCATGATCCTTTTGGTCGGAGCTTGCGCAATATGTTTTTTTCGGCCCTGGGTGCTGGTGGTGGCTGCTTGGTGTAGTTATTACATCAAAGGAGCAAAAGTAAGCATTTTACGAAACCAACAACACCCCCGAATTTGTCGCATGAGGTAAGAAGGCTACGTTTTGTCATGTCTTCTCTGGTTTTTATCTGAAGTGCATGTTTAGGGAAATGTCTTATGAAAAACACAAGTTAGCTAACAGCTAAGTTACTTGTACAGCGTTAGCTAGCAACAGAAACAGGCGAGCTAATGGGACACAAAACAAACCAGCGAGTCTCACATGAAGAGACCAGACACCACACACTAACACCAGCACACATGTAGGGTTATAGGAAAATGTAAAGAGACTGGAAACTACAGAAAACCAGCTTATACTGACTGTAGAACATGAGCCATGTGAGCTAACACTGAGTCAGCTGCTAACGTGAACAAACAGTATCACAGACAAACAAGGGCGACATTAACGTTTTCTTTTGTTTCAAGCAACGGACTGAGAGGCAACGATCGGAATGACACGCTGTTTAATCACAATTAACCACAGATAAATACGAGTTGAGACGGACGTTAAAATGTAATTAACACAGTCCCAGCAGATCTCGACTTTAGTCGTAACGGTAATTGAAGAATCTATGTCCTCTTTTTGTTGGGTCCCTGTAGGTTACTGGGTGAGCCTCTTTCTGCCATGAGAGCTGACCACCAGGTCACCACCCCCCCTTCCTTCTGCAGTTGATGGATCTGCAGCTGGTCCAGAGATGACAGACAGCGTCAGGGCCTTCCTCCGCAATGTTGCGACGGTCAGCAGATAAAACACAAGCTGTGTCACTCTTATTGTTTCGCATGAAGCCCAAAACCATAGTGAATGATCACTGGAAGTTGATCACTACATCATATATGAGACAAGAGGCCCTTATGTCTGTACATGTGCTTGTTGTTTAGCAGTGATGATAACCGCATCTTAGTTATTGAAATTGCATTTGTTGTATCCCATTAAAAAGTATAAACAGGGAGGCGATGTTGCCTGTACTCTAAATTTGTCTGAGTGCAGTGTGAACAACAGGTGGTGCACATACTTTACATTAAGAGCTAAAGGTGTTGAACAGGTGACTGATGTATTGTTTAAATAGAGATGTTACAAAGTGCAGCCTTCATATTGCAGGGATGACAGGTTATGAGTGGTCACTTATTCTGTTATACATATGGCATGAATATGATTCCTAGTGAACAAGGAATCATATTCATTCATTCATCTTCTTCAAGTTAAAAGGCTCAAACAGCTTCTTTGGTACACACACAATCCAGTGCACATCTTTGGAGTGGGTTAAAACTTCATCTGAAGTTTTAAACATCTGAATAATTTTGTAATTGTTCAGTTCAAGTGACCTGCAAAACCGGCCGTGTTCGGTAAACGTATGACTCCTATCACAGATGCAGTATTTGTCAAAAGTAAGAGCGACTGTTGCCTAAGCTTCAATTATAAAGCATTAAATTAAAAGCCTCGGGGTGACGATGAACAGAAACTCTCATTCTGACATTCAGAGAGCCTGTTTGTGTATCGGTTCGAGGGCAGATGAGAAGGGTTGAACAGAATTGTTTATCACAGTTAGCCTGACCTGGATGAAGTCCAAAAGAGACCAGAGATAATGTTTGTCTTTGTATCAGTTGTCCATATCTCCTGCGCTCCAGGGGTAATGGCTTGTTTTCTCTCTCTGCTAATGGCTCCACAACAGCCAAAGATCAATAGTTGGTCAAGAGACACCTTGATTTCAGATTAGATTTCAGCACTATATCCACTCATTATTCAACCTCTGTCTTGCCTCCAGTCCATTGTATTATTCATGTATTATTTGTATTATTGTGTTGTTTCTATGAAGGTTTAACAGAAATCTTTACAGTGTGATAAAGAGCGCAGTGTAAACTGTATCTGGCTTTGACCAACCCTGTATTTTGGGGCATTTATCTGAGGGTCTTCAGATAGAGTGAGACATGTAAAGCAAAGTAAACCAAGTCATAAAACATTATTTGGTTACAGTCCGATATGTAATGGAGAAGGATTGGAGAAATTCACAATTTTCTGTCGCATGATCTTAATTCGTCATCTGGTCTGTTATTCCACAGAATTCTACACATTATATCAGTAGAAAAATAAATGGTAAAAATGGTAAATGGATTGCACTTATATAGCACAGTTTCTACACATTTATAGTGCCCAAAGCGCTTTACATTGGCCTCACATTCACCCATTCACACACACATTTACACACCAGTGGGCTGCTGCTGCCATGCAAGGCGCTGCCAGGCTCCGCTGGGAGCACTTAAGGGTTCAGTGTCTTGCAAGGACACTCTGACACATGGACAATCAGAGCCAGGATTCGAACTGCCGACCCTTCCGCTATTGGACGACCCACTCTACCAACTGAGCCTTATTATAAAATAAAAGCACCCAGTCCAGAGTTTCCTGTTGAAACGAATGTTCATTTTACACGGGCTGAGTATTTTTATACTTGTTTCATTCAGTTAGTGTGTAGAGTATTGCAATGATCCTGGTGGTTTTCATGAAGTAACGCTATCACACACAGCCTGAACCCTCCAGAATTTTAGAGAAAACAAGGGGCAAGTTGACAAGTTAGTTTGTGATGCATTTGCAGTGGTGTGAATAAAGGTGATGGACGTTGTGGATTGGGATTCTACATCAGGTGATGGACACATGCGCTTTCAGCCTCATTCTACGGCGCCATATTATCAAGTTAAAGCAGGCACTGTATTACACACCCTCTCAGTTATTTAAAATGGGTGTAACAGATAGTAACTTATGCCTAAAGTGCCAGGAAAATGAAGGCACTCTTATTGACTTCCTGTGGGAATGTCCGAGAATGAAAGAGTTATGGTTAAAAACAACAAAAGAAGCCATGGCATTTTTAAACTTAAACATTCCAATGACACCACAAACCTGTATTCTTGGTGATCTTCATCAATTTAGTAAAGCAACAACAAAGAATAAAAAGGCATTTTTATCAATATGCTCTGTTACTAAAACAACAATATTGAAAAGATGGATAGATGCTGACGGTCCAACTCATTATGATTGGTCCGTACAAGCTATGGAATTGATATCAGTAGAAGAATTTGCCCTTAAATCAAATAATAGTGAATTAGAACATATAGAAATATGGGATTCATTGTATGAATTTATTCAGAACATTTCTAAAATATAGGTTTACCTCCATCTGCGAAAAAAGGAATATATATATATATTGATATGTGTGTACAACATATGTGTGTGTATGTATATATGTATATGCATTTATATGTGTATGTGTGTATATATGTGTATGAGTACATATATGTGTGGGCATATGATGATTATATGCGTGTATGAATGTATGTATGTGCATGTATATATATTAATTTCTTTTTAATGTTTCTAATGATTGTTGTTGGGTTTTTTTCCTCTCTGTTTGTTAATGTTGATAGAAATCAATAAAGTAAAAAAAAATAATAATAATAATAAGTTAAACCAGACACGTCGTGTGTGTTTTATCTGTGTCACATTGGTCGTTGTAGGGGATCAAGGACTCCATATTGGGGATTGGGACAATCTCCAAGCTGGATGCCCGCATCCAGCAGAAAAGAGAAGAGCAGCGGAGGAGACGGGCCAGTGGTGCCCTGGCACAGCGGCGGGCACAGAGCGAAGAGCGCAAACCAGACAAGTAAGACAGTGGTTCTCAGCTGGCCCAGCTTCAGGACCCACCATCACGGCTAAATGACGAGGCCTGACCCAAATCAAAGAAAAATGTCAACTTTTCAAATTAAAGCAACACAACTTTCAGTCACACTTCAGTCAGTGTACTCTTAAAGTTTATTCAGTCATTTATTCTGGCACTTAAAATGTAGTTAAAAATAAAAAGTGCAAATATGACAACCAACGGTGCACTATGGAATAAATTTACTTTTGGTTTTTACCCACAACCTCAAATTAAACAAAAAGTGAAATTCAATCAATCAAATTTTATTTATATAGCCCTTAATCACATGACAGGTCTCAAAGGGCTTCAAACACCCACAGATGACAATAAATACCGACATCCCCTGGTATGACACCCCCCCCCAGGGCAAGGAAAAACTAAAAAAAAAACAAATTCAAAAGTATTCAAGAATACAAAATTAACTTTTCTCTGATGACCTCATCAGTTGGTAAACACTGAAAAACGTTGTGCTTTTTATGGAATAAAACCTGTTTCTTCAGGTTTTATCCACAAATTCAAAATGCATATTTTTAAAAAAACCTCTCCAAAATAAAAGCACAGATTATTATTCTTACATATTTTTTTTACATTATTTATTGACCTGGCAAAGTCCTGTGACCCACTGAGAATGGTTCCGCGACCCATTTTTGGGTCACAACCCACCTGTTGAGTATCACTGTTCTAGGAGGCAATGTGTCTCCTTAACCAGTCAGATGTGTAAAGTGGACAAAAGTAGTGGGACACATTGACTTCAGCTGTTTTGTTTTCTCCCAGGGCTCTGGGATGCAAAACAATAATGACAACTAACATAATATAGTTCCACATTGGGATGAATACGGTTGCATTTTGTTCTTTTGGTTCAAGTTGTTACCTTTGTTTGCAAAGTGTCTCAGAGATGATTTTTACTTCATTCGTTTCAACATTGATTTCTTTTTATCTGTGAATATGATGTTAAATGTTGTACCTCTAAATTATTACAATATTTTTTGTGCTGTGACTGTAAATGAATCATTTTCTACCGCAACTAACCCTCTACTTTCTTCACATCTCACTGAGGAAGAAGTATCATTCCTAGTGTATCATTATATAGACTTGTATAATATACTATGCTGCATTACGCTATACTACACTATACTAAACTATGCTATACTAGATATTCCTTTATTATTATTCCCACTCTGGGAAATGTGAAATATACAACAGCAAGAATAGATTTTGCAGCACACAAGAGTAAAAATAGGAAAATATAGAAACAATGAATAGAAATGGAAATACTATTTACAGTTAATAGTCAATAGTGTATATATATATACAGTGTTTGTGTTTATTTTTTTCAGGAGTTCAGCATGAGACATTTCTTTCTTTTTCATTTTTTTTCTCCCTTAATTCAATAGTAACACAACAGAGGTTCCTGTGTACTTGTACTGTAAATGTTCCTTTGTGAATGGTACATAAACTCTCTTCGTCATGTCATGTCTACCTCAAACCGCTAAGGATTTTTTTTTTCTTTTCAGTGAACCCAAAGTAGCCAGCAGGATCTTACAGTGCTGTGCCTGGAACGGAGGAGTGTTCTGGGTAAGACGCTCCACCTGCTGTTACTGTTGTACTCACCACCTACTAGCACTCTGTAAGATGCAGCTTTTAGATGATACATGATAATACCAGCAGATAGAAGCTGTACTGAAATGCCCTGTAACTCTTGTATTCACTGTGACCAGTTCATTCGTTAACGCCACGTACCTGTTGTCGCTTTGAATCTGATAATCAGACTCTTCCTTCTTCCCTCCAGCTCAGTCTGTTTCTCTTCTACCGGGTGTTCATCCCACTGCTCCAGACTCTCACAGCAAAAATCATCGGTATGTATATATGTCTGTTGCGGCGTTGAAGGATTGTGGACGGACCAGTCTATCAGCGGCTTGTCTTTGTTCCTGCAGGCGACCCCTCCCTCCACGGCAGCGTGTGGTCCTGGTTGGAGTTCATCCTAACTTCGGTTTTCAGCGCTCTGTGGGTTCTGCCTCTGTTTGTCCTCAGCAAGATCGTCAACGCCATCTGGTTCCAGGTCAGAACTGAGACGTAACCAGATGACTTGATGATAACAAGCCTTCACTGCTTCTTCTAAATCAACGATCTCCGACACCCGGGTTGTGGACCGGTACTGGTCCGTGGGTCAATTGGTACCAGACCGTACAGAAAGAACACATAATTTGCATTGTTTCTGTTTTATTTATTATTGGATTCTGAACAACGGTTTATTTTGAAAAACTTGCAGCAATAGACAGATGCAGTGGAAAGACTGTAAGTCCAGATGCTGCCGGGGTCATTTTTTCCTTACATCCAGTACCTTCTTCAAAGGGCTGTTCTAACACTAACACATGACACATTGGCATTAACTACATTGAAATGAACACATAATACATTAGCATTAGCTACATTGAAACTAACACACAATACATTAGCATTAGCTACATTGAAACGAACACATAATACATTAGCATTAGCTACACTGAAACTAACACACAATACATTAGCATTAGCTACATTGAAACTAACACATAATACATTAGCATTAGCTACACCGAAACCCCCAAGCTGGAAAAATGAACACAAAACAAAGTTGTGTGTTTGGTTTCTTTGGTTGTAGAGGCCGTTACTCATGTCATGTTGTTACTGCTAATAAAGTTACACACACAGTGGATTCACCCTTATTATATTTATTGAATACCATGTGTTATGGTGTACCATACAGTATAGGATAGAGTTTTTGGGCATTTATTTGACCCATTTTTAGATTATTTTCTATTAAATTCCTTCATTGTTGTCATTGCGTTGTTTTTTTGTTGTCTCGTTTTTTTCCCATACTTTGTTCATTTACTCTTGTTTTGATGATTCTATCTGATCTGTAATTCCAGTTACTGTTTCATTTTTGTGTGTACACAAGAATACTAAAGCTCCTCTGGTGCCGTTCTCCTGCAGGACATCGCTGACTTAGCCTTCGAGGTGTCTGGATGTAAAGCGCAGCCGTTCCCCAGCGTCAGTAAAATCATCGCAGACATGCTGTTCAACCTCCTCCTCCAGGCGCTCTTCCTCATTCAGGTACATGTATGAGCCCATGACTTAACCTCAAGGTACTTGCAATAATAAAATGATAATAAATGACTGTAGTAGAGCCTAGAAAGTCAGCGCATACGTCAACATGCCAGACAGCCATTCAATGGGAGTCACAACATGAAAATGTTAGGGGTCTACAAACTGTCCTCATTTAGAAAAATGAGTTCAATTGCAAAAATATTATACCTCAGTTTATCATTTCTACATGTATATTAAAATCATTTTAATTTTAACAATATAATACCTCGGTTTATAATTTATACACGTACATTACAACTTAGAAATCACAGTGGATGTACAAATACACAAAGCAATTAGTAACAGGTAGAATACTGATAAAAGTACACTTCTTTACAGACATTTCAGGTTGTTTATACGTCTTCAGGTGATTTTTGTGTAAATGCAAGAAAATTACATTTCCACATATAAAACTTTGCAGTTGTAAGTATTTATAGGTTATTATAATAATATTTGTCCCAGTCTGTAGGTGGAACCTGAACTATAATTTTTGTAAATATCTTAGGTGTAATTTTTGCATTTCACAAATTCATCCCACTGGCGGGGCCGCATTTGGCCCTCAAGACCCATGTTTGACACCCCTGCCATAGAGGGTTAACAGTGACCCTTAAAGTCTCTGAAGGTGTCACGGTCTGACTGGTGTTTGCCGTCCTGTCTCTGTGGCGGTTCAGGGTATGATCGTCAGCCTGTTTCCCATCGACGCCATCGGGCAGATGGTCAGTCTGCTGCACATGTCTCTGCTCTACTCCCTCTACTGCTTCGAGTATCGCTGGTTCAACCACGGTGAGGCGCCTCCCTCCTGAACGTGAACGCTCCCCGTTGAAGGAGTCAAACCCACTCACCTGTCGCTTTTTATCCCGTGCGTTGAAGGCATCGAGATGCACCAGCGTCTTTCCAACATCGAGAGGAACTGGCCCTATTACTTCGGCTTCGGTTTGCCCATGGCTCTGCTGACCGCCCTGCCGTCCTCCTACATCATCAGGTACCGGAGATAAAGCAGACAAATCATCTCGTGTTTGTGGTAAAACAAATTCCAGACGATAACTCTTGCTTTTTTTCATAGTTTGGGTCGTGGGGCGACTTATACTCAGGTGTGACCTATATGTGAAATGATTCAAATATAGAATTTCAC
>JAPTHA010000007.1:22969871-22984200 GCA_029814585.1 Gymnapogon annona
ACTGTCTATGTTGTACAAGAATTCAATTGATGTATATCTGTCTACTCTGTTTTTCTACTCTTTGTATTTAGCTGCTGCGATCCTGAAATCTCCCTGAGTGGGACAATAAAGGAATCTAATCAAGAAGGAAAAAAACATGAATAAATGAACTGCATAATGCTCCTATATATTAAGAACTTTGTCCACTTTCATACTAAGAGGGCTCAGTAGAGGAACTGTGATTCCAGTGTGGATATTCTTAGACTTCACTTGAGGGGAACCATTGTCCAATTTCTGTATTTACCATGTAACTCAAACACAGGCTGAACTACACTGCTCTAACAAACCCAGGGTTAGCTTGAGGTGAGTCAGCGCAGGGTGCATGTTGAAATGTTAAAACTATCTGAAATCAATGTGCGAAGACAACCTTCCTGACCCACAATGGCAGCGTCAGAGACAGCAGACGAAACACAACAAACAAAACAGACAGACAAGTGAACCGCATGAGTCACATATGATGACCTCTGACCTCCTATAACCTACAAGCCCTGCTCGGGTCTATAGAGCTCAACCAATGTGGTGTGCTGGCAAAGTTTCCATGTAGTTTAAAAATGTTTCCATATCTTGTAAAACATCCTATTCTTTCTTGCATTTTTGCGTTTATTTTTTTTAATCTTCAATGAATGAAGTAAATGGCACAGTTGCCCTACACAAATGTAAACGTGTAATGCAATATTCACTCCAGTAGTTTACATATCTATGTTTTTTTTCTCTATGTTTGTTTTTGTTTTTCAGCTGTAAACAATGGGTAAACAACTGTCAACGCCAGGATTTGGCATCAGAGCCTCCGGAGCAGTTACACAAGTCCTTCAAACTTTGTGCAAAACACTTCGATCCTTCTATGATCTGTCAGGGGGTAAGCAACAGTATGAGTCTTTAATTAATGTTGTTATTATTTTATCCTATTATTTGATTAGAGCTATTTTTCTGTTGTTTGTTTTTTAGCCTATTAGCTTGGTGGTTTTTACCGTCTGGAATGTTATTTTCCTAATTTCCTGGTCATTGTAAGGCAAGTGGAAAAATGTACCATGTAAAAAAAGTCATACCCCAAATTATGTGATAGCAATTTTAATCTACTAACATGGTCCAGAAGGAAAATGTGCACATTCCTGAATTAGAAATAGCGGGTCAAACATAGATTTATAGTAAAATCACAAAATTATTAAAAACAAATCCAAAAATAACTGAAAATGAACGTGGTAGTTTTAGTTTGCTACTTGGTGTCGATAAATCCTAAATGACATTTTATTTTCCACTTTTACAGTTAGTTCATCCTAAATCCTCCCAAATTTGGACCTTTTAAATTGCGTCCCTTTGCATTATGTAATTGCTTAAGCTGTAATAACTACTGCACTTTCTTGACTCGTGTGAAAAGTATTTTACAGTTTTAAATGAACTCACCTTAAATGTATTTTTGAAAGCATTCACATGAACTTAAAATCATTAAACAAAAATGATGTAACAGGTAAAGTCTCGGACAAATCATTTAAATATTGATTTTATTTTTAAAAAAATTTAATTTTGTAAAAACATTAACAGCCGAGAACCTCAGTTGCTCGTCTCCACACTTGCATCTGAATCGGGGCAATCTGACATTACGTTGATTAAATCTTTCTGGGGCGTTTCTGGTGCACTTCCTGGAAAGGAAATTTGAGAAACGTATCAAAGTACGATGCAATGAAGACTCGTAATGTCAGATGAATAGAGCCTCAGTCACCCAGATCAGAGCTGACACTGTCTGATAGTTTATCAATAAAGGCTGAATGTGAGCGTCAGGGCGCTTGTACTCCATTGTCTTAAAGAGGATCCAGTCAATCACTGTTGACTCTCATCATCTGGTGTTTAGGGGGAAATAATTATGATGCTGCTTCTATTACATATGAATGCAGTTGTTTAATTTGCTGTTTATTTTCACTAAAATCCTGGCTGACATTCTCAGATTCAGACCATCATTTTATCCCAGCAGCAGGCATTTATCACCAACTCACACTTTTGATAAATAACACTCTTTAACGTGTAAACGGAAAATTGGTAAAAAAAAAAAAAAATCAAAGTATTTGCCAAGACACTGATTGGAAGAAAGAAATCAATACTCAGAATGAAGACATTGGTAAATGATTACTGAAAAAAAGAAACAAACCAGTAGAAAATACAGAAGAACAGAATCTCTGGATCCATTGTCTGTCTTTTGTGAAATCTTGAGTTTGTCAAATGATGATGATGAAGAGGGAGTGCACCCTTCATCCTCATATAAACCACTTCATCTGACACAATGAATAAAGTGCAATAGTGTTTAGTAGAAAATACCCCAGTTTTAGTGATGGCGTGTATTTTGCATCTTGAGTTTGACTTTGTCAAACTAAAACATGCTACTGGCAGAGCCACTCGGTCTGTGGTCAGCGGAGACTGTGATGTGCCTCTGACCTTTGGACCAACTGTTCTCTCAGTTAAGGGTGGTAATATTTGGAACAGCATACCTTTCCCCATAAGAGAATGCCCCACATACAACACTTTAAAAACTGAACTTAAAAACTGGCTAAAACTACATCAACATTGTCCACACTAAAGCCCTACAGGTCTCCTCATACAGGCTGTATGTTGTTTTACATGTTTTCTTCTGTCATGTTGTGCTTTTTGTTTTTGTATTGTCGGTTCTGTTTCATGCTTTGTGTGCTAATGTTTTTATTAATATTTAAAGGTGTGTGTTATGTATGTGACGTCATGGTTGAGTGTAATCTTACCTTTTAAAATGTGTGCAATTTTATGGATGATGACATCATACATCTGGCCCAGGGACTATGGTTTTTATGCTAAAACCGACACATTTACAGAAATGTTTATTGATGTGTGTTTTCCCTGTTAAACAAACAAATAAATCTACCTATGAATAAACCCCTTATCCATTTTAAAAATGTTTTAATAATGATGTGTTTAAAACATTAAGCACATCATTCGTTTTCTTGGAGTTCTGGATGTTTTTACCAACAGAAAATTGACTGAACAGAATCTGTTCAAAAGAAGCTGGAATACTTGGTCCTGTCAGGAGGATTCTTAGGAACAAAGCTTAGTGTTTGTTGTTCACTCGTAAGAAAGTCACTTCATCGTATGACATTAGTCCATGGAGACCCAGCATCCTGTGCAGGAGAATAACCCACTGTGTTGTTGTTATTCATCAGAGTGACTCAGACTGTGTCCTGAAAGAAGACGCTGTTCCGACAGTATTTGATGGGACAATGCCGGTCAACGCTCAGTCAGGATGCACCAGGAAACGAGCTCGAGACCCCGTGAGTGATGGATTTACTGTTTGACTCAGGTGTTTGAATGATTTTAACAAGATGTGTAAAAACCTGATTTTATTCCCTTTTCGTACATCTAGTGTGAAGAAGACCCCACATCTGTGAAGAAAACAAAAGGTAGAGTAACTCAAGTCATTGCTGGTTAAAACAACCAAAGAAGCAGAGCTGCCAATTTAATTGGCTCATTCTGTGCTTTCGTCTTTTGAAAAATATTTAATTTACATTTTTCATTAGACAGTATTACAGTTACATTTAATACACTGCAAGACGACATTCACAACACTATGACACTATCAGAGACAACAGACAAAACACACAGTGGCAGAATTAAGAGACAACAGAGAAAACGCCCAAAACAAAAAAGCAAAACAAATGTATAAATAAGTGAACCGCATGAGTCACAGAGACATATGTTGACCTCTGAACTCCTTGTAAATTTTCCATGTACTTTATAAATGGTTCCATATCTTGTAGTAAATCCTACTTCTTTTTTTTCATCCAGTAAGTTGTTTTCTCCAGGTTCACACAACTGTTGACTACTTCTACCACATCTTGTGAGTTGATCTTTAAACAAATGATTTATGTTTTCTCTTCAGAAGTGAGTGAGGAATTAGAAGAAATGTGTGGAGGAAACAGCGCACCTCTCCCAATGCAAGAAGAAAACCAAACACAAGAGGATCTAGCCACTTCCAAAGCAAAAGAGACACTCAAAGTATACTTCAAGGAAATCCTGGCCCTGACTGGATTCAGCATCAATGGCGCGAACGCTGATGGAGGCGCTCGAGGTCAGCAGTCCCTCAACCCGATCTGCATGGAGAAGATCGACAAGAAAGAAATCCTCCAATTCAGCGAAGACCTGATGCGGGAGGAAATCCAGAACAGCCTCAGGTTGGCACGCTTCTTCTCCATCCTGCTCCAGGATGTGACGAGCATCGAGGGCAAGGAGCAGATCCCGGTTTTCATCAGGTCCGTTACTATTGCCGGGTTCCCGCAGAAGTACCTTGTCGGGTTTCTGCCCTGCGACATCGATGCTGAGAATCTGTTTTACATGCTGCTGTCAGAGTTGAGAAACAAATGGGGTCTGAGGATGGAGCACTGTCGAGGACTCACCTATCTGGTCACTGGCACAGTGTGCCAGAAGATCCGAGACCTCACCTGCAGGATACTCCAGGAGTTTCCACAGGTGGTTCTGTCACCCAGCGACCCATACGCCTTCAACATATGGATTATCCGCTGCATGCCGGTGCCATCCATCCAGGACGTTGCAGACACTGTAGAGGAGGTGGCGTCGTTACTCAGGAGAACACCGGAGCTTTCCAAACGCCTGGAAGGAAAGATCCAGATGACCTATGGGCACATCAAAGGGGAAGTGGACCGGGTCAAGGGAGCATTGAGTGGGAACTGGGAGTACGGTACCGACGCCTTCCAGACCATGTTGGACATCCTGGAGCCGTTCCTGACCTGCATCAACGAGATAATTTCAAAGGTAGATGAAGATACTGCTGAACAGATGGCCAAGCTCAAGCCAATTTTGAGGAACTTCAACTTCATCATCACACTCGTTGTTTTGAAGAACACCCTCTGTTGTGTGAGCATACTCAATTCGAGTCTCAGGGGAATCATTAGCATCAGCAGTACCTTACACTACACCATTTCGAATGCCTTAAAGCTGGTGAACAAATACCAGCAGGAGATCGCAATATTCCACAGGAAATGGTTTTCTGATGCAGTTGGGAGGGCTAAGAAGCTCGGTGTCGAAGTCATCAAACCAGAGACTGACCAGGACAACGCACCTGAAACCCCACTGGAGGACTTTTACAGGGAGAGTCTGAGCCGACCCATCCTGCAGTACCTGGTCCTGGAGGTGAAGAGGGTGTTCAGCACAGAAATGGTCAGGATTCTCCGGTGGCTGTCGTTAGTGCCGTCATACATGGCAGACCACAACTTCAGCATTCGCAGAGATAAAGTAGCAGACGCCAACCTCAACAACCTCGCGAGGCCCGACACATTCTATGAGGAGCTGGGGTGTTGGGAAGTCAAGTGGAGGCACGCCAGTAAACGCAGAATCCTCCCGACCACTGTGTTCGCAACACTGAAGATCCCAGACATCGGCTTCTACCCCAACGTGCAGAGCCTACTTAGGGTGCTAGGAACCGTACCGTGTGTGAACGCCGAGGCGGACGTGTATGGGCAGTACCACATGGTGCTGGAGCGGTGCCAGGCCTACCTGAATGCCACCCCACAGGACCAAAGACAGTGCAGCATGGCGTACATCTACGTGAACCAAGACGTGCACTTCAGTGTGGAGCAAATGGTGGACTCCTACGTCCAGAAGCATCCGGACATCCTGCAGCTGCTGCAGACGGTGACTATGTCTAATGTAGATATTAACTTCAAATCTGTAAAGGACTTCCTGGTCTTACATCTTTTTGTATTTTTTGTTATAGGACGATGATGCTAAAGAGATGCTTCCCCAGGGTAAGATGACATAATTTGATCTAAAGTGCATGCAGCAATTTTGCATAATTCCACTGTGACGTTATCATATAATCAGTAATTTGATGCTGAAGCTCACTAATAAAGTGATCTAATCTACTAAAAGAAAAAGAACACAACATTTCCAACTCATGGGTTTTTATTCTGCATGTCTTTTTATATCAACAGTGATGTAACAAAACATCCAATAATGGATTGGATTTCTGTAGGCCTTTTGTGTTTAATGGGCCTAAAGCGGTAATGTAATTACATTACAGCTTTAGGCCCATTAGCAGCTGCAGCATCCATATGACTAGTTCTACATATACTTGCATATTTAGCCAAAATCTGGAAAATTGTCAGTGTTGATATTAGACAAATAGCAAAGAACACCATTTTTTATCTCTGAATATGTCAGCTGAAATGTGTTTAGCAACACCTTTGTCTTTTTATTTTAACCAGTTGAATATTTAAGGTTATTCTATTCAGAAGTCTGCATTTTACAGTATTTTAGCTTCATTCTTGTCTATGTATTTCTCTTTGAATTACCATGTGTATACATTCTGCTTTCCAAATAAACTTGTCTTGCCTTGTCCTACTTACTGTATATAAATAGGTTATAAGTAAAGTGCGAGACTAAGCTAATTTTGAATTATGTGCTATGAAACAAGTCGCAAGATATACCACTACTCCTAAAATTATATCTGCTTTTTTTTTTACATCTTGTAATATATATTTTCACAAACGAACTCCTTGCAACTCATCAATATTAGATGAATCTTCAGATTCTCTTCTATTTATCATTTCATATAGAAATGAGAAAAAAATGATCAAGAGATGCTTGTTTTTCCCCAAAATTATAAATTTGCACTTGATGATTTATGTTGTGTTCATGACTGTGAAAGTCATTGATAGTTTGAATCGAGTTGGAAATTTTAAATATTTCTACAACAGTACTTGTGATCTCTTGTATATTTTGTAGAATTCCAGTGTGTGTCAGTGTGTAGAGAATATGGAGTGGATCATTATATTGTGTGCAGCTCTACAGCTTTAAAGCCTCAGTACAGTATGCTTTCTGCTTTTGACTCCAGTCTCATCTTAAACAGTCATTCCCACCTCTCATTTCAGTGACAGCCCAGGGAAACCACGCTGAAAAGGACACTGAAGAAGAACTACACCTGATAAACTTAGAGATGGATGCAGAAAGGCTTGTGGAGATGAAGTGTGCAGAGACCGACAGGGAGGCTCTGAAATCTGCTTTACAAGCCGCGGTGACGGCTGCATACACCAGCCAAAGCAGGCAACAGCGGGAGGTTCCTCCAGCCCAGGACGGGGAGGTCGAGTACGTAACCAAGTCTGAGATGAAGGAGGTCCTCAATGTCTGCGAGAAGGCCGTCAGGGAGGGAATCCTCTTGGAAGTGGGCAGTTCCTTCTTTTCTTTGTTCATTGATCGGGTTGTGAAGTTGAGTGAGAAAAATTACCTTCCGCTTTTCCTTCGGTTCGTGGACAGTTTTGATGTCATGCGGTTGGAGTTAATGGGATTCCTGGAGGCCGATCTGGATTGTGACGACATGGTGCAGCGTCTGTTGGAAATAGTAACAGTGGAGTGGCGTCTGGATTTGAATAACTGTAGAGGTCAAGCATATCTTGGTTCTGGTGACGTTTCCTACAAGTTGAAAGCCTTTGCTTGCAAAATTCAGGAGAAGTATCCTCTTGCCATAAGCACACATAGTTCTTCCTATTCCTTCAACACATGGTGGTCAAAGTCCATCCCAGTGCCTGCTATTAAAAGGGCACTGGACACTTTTGAGGAGGCGTTGATGTTTTTTGGCAGCAGCGATATGCTTGAAAATCAGTTGGACCACGTGATTGCCTACGGCCTCAGAGAAAGCTTCGAAAAAGTCCAAGAGTTACAGGGGAAGTTCTGCTCCTTCTGGCAAGAAAAGCACGACTCTTATGAGGTGTTTGTGCAGATGCTCGAGCCCCTGGTTGAGTGTTTGGAGAAAATCAAAAGCAACCCACAGAGATGGAAAGCTGCTGCATCTGAACAGGCCGGGGCCATTCTGCAGAAGATGATGGACTTCGAATTCATTATTGCCATGGTGGTGTTGAAGAATGCTTCATCCTTCACTAGAGAGCTGAGTGCAGGTCTACAGAAGGACCACTTCAGTGCTGCGTCCCAGCTTTGCCAAATCAGTGGAATTGTGGCCACTTTGAACCGTGTGAAAACAAACATGAAGGTGTTTCACCAGAACTGGTTTGACGAGGCCTCTGCAATGGCCCAGAGTCTTCGAGTGCAGATTGAAATCCCTGAAAACTCTTTGCCAAGGGACAGTATGATCAAGCCAGTTGGGTTTTACAAAGATAGCTTAAGCGTGCCGCTCATTGACAACCTCATCAATGCTGTAAAGGATCATTTTTCAGATGATCATAAAGAAGCTCTCAACTTTCTGTCCCTCGTTCCATGTTCAGTCACAGTGAGTTACATGTTTGAGAGCCTCAAGTCCAAGCCTCCTCTCTACAGCAGTGATCTGCCCGATGCCGATAACTTCTTCACAGAGCTTTGCTGTTGGAGAGTGACGTGGAAGACCAAGGTGGCATCCGTGACCATCCCAAGCTCAATATTCCACACATTACGTCTGCCCCTGATGCAATATTTTGGGAACATCAACGCCCTGCTGAGGATCATGTCGGTGCTGCCCAGTACGGCGCTGGAGGACTGTGGCGTTGTAATGAGACACAAGAGGTTCCAAGAGTATCTGAAAAACACAGATCCCAAAGACCGATCCCCATGTCTGGCGATGTTGCAGGTGGGCACGGACTTCAGCCGAGACCTGGACCGAATGGTCACCCAGTGTCTGAAAGTGACTCCACAAGCCTTGGAGGGAATCTGCCTGGTAAGAACTGGTCCAAATATAACCAAAACTGGGATTTAGTTGAAGTGGTTCATTGAAATTCTCATTCTTTTTGAATAAGTATAACTTTACCTGTTTTTGTTCACAGGACAAGGAGTCCAAAAAGTTCACCCGAAACACTGAAAATAACATGAAAGGTATGGTTAAGAACATTACATTAAAGAATGGCTTAATTATTGGGCTGTGATATGACCAGAGCCTTGCGACTTAAATCATATATGACTTACTTTAAAATTAAAAATACATGACATGGTCCATATTCACAAAGTTCAGGGGAAAAAAAACTATGTTTGACAAATAATTGGATGAGGTGAAATTTGACAGTGGTGTTGGAACTGCATCAATATGTGAAAGTACCAAATGGGCTGTGTTAAGAGCTCGTACACGCGTAGTCATTTATGTTCCCACTGAGAATGTTCTTTTCTATTAGAAGCCTCTGTGCAAATACTCAGTCACGTTACATATGATAAATTAGCTAAGTTTGTCCAAGACAAACACATTCTTTCCTTTGTGTTTTACTTCCAACCATGTGTTGGTGCCATGTACATGAACACACAGCATCATCCAGTTTAAGGCTTCATTGTTTTTGTGGGTGGGGGGGAGTCATAATTTTCAGTAATATTGCAATTGAAATCTGTTTTCTTGGTCGCCATGAAATGCACTGATAACTGACGTTCATATCTGATTTCTTTTCTATTTTAAATTGACTTTTGTGTTGATTTTTGTTCTAAATTATACCCTTAAACTAATATGAAAGTTACAATTCCTAAGCAATAAAGGCCATGTAGCTTCTGCATCATTTAAATCTGTAACATTGAATTCCTAAAACACGTTCTGTTGCCTTTTGCTTTTATAACTAACATTTCAATTCGATAAGATGTTGAGCTCGAAAACAACTAATAAACTATCCTGAATGTGACTTGTTGCAGTTAAATCTTTCACTGTATTGAATAATACAAAGTGTTGTCATCCTACTGTTTCTATGGCATTGCGCTTCATTGCAAGGCAGTTATTGGTTTTAATGAGTAAATAATTGGATTCATATGTTTCCTATTTGCTAAAGTTTGAGTTTGTTCTTGTGTTTTTTTTCTTAACTTATATTTAGTGGACTACGTCAAAGAGGATGACGAAGACCTGAAAGTCCAGCAGTCATCTGTCATGACTGAGGATCAGGAGATGAAGCCCGCAGATGAGAATGGCCACACAGGAGATAATCGCCAAAGTCTGGCAACAGTTTTCAAACTTGCCGCACTGCTGGGGAAAAAGAACAGCAGTCTATCTGACCTCTCCGAGGAGAGTCGAGAGCTTTTTGTTCAGGAGCTCACCATGTGCCACTGGTTTTCAAGTGAGAGCAAATGTAGTCAAGCCATTGGCGAGGCGGAGATGGTGAAGTTACTCATACAAGGAGTCAGGGATGTCATTCTGAAAGAAATACAGGACTCTCCATTCTTTTCCCTTATCACAGACAAACCTGTTAAAATCGCAGACGGTAGCCACCTACCTGTGTTTGTCCGGTACGTTGGAGAATCTGCTCCAAAAGTAGAACTTATGGGTTTCCTCCCATTTAATGAGACCTGTAATGCTCATATACAAGCAAATAACCTTGCCAAAATCCTCACTGAAGACTGGGGCCTGGTCATGTCTCAGTGCCGTGGACAAGCGTTCATGCACCTGGGCTCAGGTTACCAGAGCCTGAAGATGATGTCGCTAGATTTCCTCAAGAGCTACCCACTCGCTGTGGTGACACCGAGTGAGTCTTGTGGCCTCGCCCACTGGCTAGCAAGAAGTGTTCCTTGCCCCTCGATAGCAAAAATGCTCGACATTGCTGGAGACCTCTTGCTTTTCTTTGACAAATATCCCTGTCTGGAGGAACAGTTGGCTCAGGCTGTTGACGGGCTGCTGAATATGCCAAGGGAAGCTTTAGAGGAAATCCCAGAAACATGTTGCTCGAGGTGGAAAAAGAGAGAGGATTTCTTTGACATACTTGCAGACACATTGGAAGGTGTCCTCAGCTGTCTCGACGCGGTGAGTTCTTGTGCTACCGGTGCCAAGTCCATGCACGCTCAAGTTCTCTCCACCGCTTTGAGGAACATGGATTTCATCGTTTCGCTTGTGATTCTGAAAAACGCTTGCGCTCCCCTTCGTAACTGTAGCACCGTCTTTCGTTGTGGAAACCCTGCTGATATTCTCTGCGAGGTAGAAAAAATCCCCACAATCATAGAGACCCTCGGCAAGATGTTGGAAAACATAAGCACCGTGCACTCAACGTGGTTTGAGCAAGCATTTCAGCTGGCAACCAAGGTCGCGCCTGAACAACTGTGCTTCTCAGAGGAGGCCAACAACTACGAATCCCCCGAGCTTTACTACAGGGAGACTCTGAGTGTCCCTCTCCTGACGAGTCTCATTGACGAAATGAGGCACAGCTTCTCGGACAACCACCTGAAGGCTCTGTCAGTCCTGTCGTTGCTCCCTTCCTGTAACCCACAGCCCATTCTGCCAGACTCTACCCACAAGCCCTTCAGCATCTACCTGACCGACCTCCCTGAGCCCGAAGCAGCCGAGCAGGAAATCAACACCTGGGCCGCGGTGTGGACAGACAAGTACCACGATGCTTCCCCGCCAACGTCCATCGCTGAAACACTTGCCCATGCTGAGTCCAAGAGCCACCCGGCTGTGGCATTACTACTCAGGCTAGTCGCCGTCCTGCCGAGTGTCAGCATGGAGTTTGACCTGATGAAGACGACGCTGAATTCCATGAGGGATCTGTTAAGAAATACTGTATGCAAAGGCAGCAGAACAGACTACGTGATGCTGCTCTCTCATGCGACGACACTGCAGAGGCTACCGGAAGTTATTCGTAAGTGCATAGAAATGGACCCAGAGAGCAGCTCATGTCTCTCCAAGGTAGGTCTTTTGCATAACATAAATCATATTTAATGAGGATCAAGTTTGAGTTCTGGTTTTGGATTTCATCAAGTTGTATTATATATTTTTTTTAGGTGATGGAAACATTGCAGAGACTGAAATTGGATGGTGGTAAGTGAGCATTACTGATTTGTTTGATTATTTATTTATTTCATTTATTTATTTCATTGTTAGACATGGTAAGTAAAAATTTTGATCATTAACATCCACTGTTTTTAAAAATAGGAAGTGGTGAAGGAACGCCTGTAGAATTGATAGAATCACAGGCACCTGCGACAGTGGAGTCTCCCACCGATGAAGAAAAGAAACCATCTGAGGAGCCGAGGAAGACCGTGTCCTTCTACAACCCGCAGCTACGTGAAGAAATCCTCAAGGAATTGTGGGACTCTCAGTTCTTCACAGTTATAACCGAACAAGCTGTCAACATCGAAGGTGAGCCCTATATCCCGTTGTGCATCAGGTATCTAAGCAAAGAAGACATCCAGTGTGAGGAAACGCTGGCTTTTATCCCTGTCGTCGAGGACCTGTTTGCCCTTTCTGAAGCTGTCGAGACCGCCCTGTCCGAGAAATGGGGTCTGAACATGGAGTATTGCAGGGGGCAGGCCATGCTCAGTGTAGGTGAAGTGGGAGCTCAGATGAAGGCTGTGAGTTTAGCCTTGGCTATGAAATACCCCCAAGCTATAAGAACTATCAGCTCTGCTTTGTCCCTCAACGTATGGTTAGCCAAATCCTCCAATGCAGAAGAAGCAGCCAACTGCGCCGCTCTGGTCAGTAAAATATTAAATTGGCTCACGGCAGAATCGGAACGCCAGAACAAACTGGAAGACATGATCCTTCACGTGTTCCAGCACGACGAGGCCAAAGGTAACGAGCTGAGGGACAAGCTCGTCAAAAACTGGGAGAAGAGTCACGACATGTACGAGGTGATGGTGGAGATTTTGGAGGCAGTCATGCTGTGCCTGAACGAGCTAAAAAGCGAAGGAAGTGCGTCGAGCCGGCAGCAAGCATCACAGTTCTTCAACGGCATCAGAAATTTTGAGTTCATCCTGTCGGCGGTGGTGCAGAAGAACGTCCTGAGCGTCACTAAAAAGCTGAGTCTGTCTCTTCAGGGAAAGCCGTTGGATATGTTGCTAGCGATGCTCGTCTTGCCTGAGCTCAAAGCTTCCCTCGCTCAGCTCAAAAGCGACATCGACACCCATCACAAGGCCTGGTTTGACGAGGCGGTGGCTTTGGCTTCGAAACTCCACGTCTCAATGTTGCATTCAGTCCTCCTAGAGCCGCTGAGTGAGTTTTACAAAGAATCTGTAAGCCTGAAGGCCGTTGAGCACTCGATAACAGAGATCGACGACCTCTTTACAGACAAGGTAATGGATACATTGCGGTGTCTGGAGATTGTGCCTTACGCAATGTCCAAAGTAGAAACCAGCATCCTTAGCGGTCTTGTTTTCCGCCTGTACAAGGAAGACCTGCCCGACCAGGCCTCCCTCCACTCTGAGATGAAACTGTGGAAAGAGAAGTGGTTGGATCCCTTGGCAGGCTATCTCCCGACGACTGTGTTGGATACTCTCAAGACGTCCCAGATCAGGAGCTTCAGTAACATTGAGACTCTCCTAAGACTGCAGGTCATCTTGCCGTTTTCAAGAAGGGAGAGCAATTTCAGGCAGGGAAAAAGAAGCTTACAGGAATTTCTACAGCAGGAGAAAAGAACCCTCACTGAGCTACATCCTCTGTAATAGTTGCAGGTCTTCCGTCACAGTTAGCAGATTAAAATAAACGCGTTTGAGAGATATCACCGGCACCACATTTAGGAACTAACGTAAACCTCAACCCTAACTGAGGCCCCACCCCTCTTGAGTTCTGAACTGAATTTCTGTGTACATTATCTTTGAGAATTCCGTTTGTTGTTATTCTGCAAACAAAGCCCTATGTAATGTTTTTTTTTTTTTAATTCTGTAGTTTGTACAGTTGGTACTGCCCAGTGGGACCAATGTCTTGGCAAAAAAAAAGGAAAACAGCAATGCTCCAATGACGATTATTGACGCTTGTGTGCCTTGATGCAAAAATGAATAATTCACCCCATGTATCATGATGATAATGCAGATGTTAAAAATGTCCCATTGGCATTCGAAAAACATTATTTTTTATCATAAACGAAAGCGAGCTGAGTTTAGTAAATTCACTATCATCAGTTCATTATAATTCTTATTATTATTAAACTGCACCCTTATATTTCTGGGCACAAATAGAAACAGTTAGTTCCATCATGTCTTCTGATGATTTATCATGTTTCCTGTCTCTTTGCAGGAATAAATTTGCTGTAAACGTATCTTTGAAAGAATGTTTCCTCGATAGGAAAACCTTCATATATATTTGTCAAAAAAGTAATAAAATGATCCAAAAAGACGTTTTTGCCTTTGTGTTTTTACTTCATTTTTTTCTTAGTTTTTTTTGTTGCTGTGACTTAAAGTTAACACAAGATGGCGCTCTTTAGCTGTGCTTTAACTTTGAAAGAAAACTGAACAGATGGCCTACACTTGAGAAACGCTTCAGAAAAGAAATTAGTTTGCCGTTGTAATACCTGCCGGGGTAATTGTGATACAGTTGTGTGTGTGTGTGTTTTTTAATGTCAGAACAGAGAAGGTTTTTTTTTTAACTTAAATTTTAGTGTAAATTTTTACA
>JAPTHA010000007.1:23031102-23042410 GCA_029814585.1 Gymnapogon annona
ACACACACACACACACACACACACACACACACACACACACACACACACACACACACACACACACACACACACAGGATTATCATTTACTTTCACCCATATATTTAGGAGAACTAGCTCCTCTGGTACCTCTTTGTGGTGATGGACAAACCTGAAACTACCAACCACAAAATGTGGAAATTCAATTAAACGAATTTAAGTGTTTCATAAAGTCATAGGTGGCTGTCCAGAGGAATTCCCATAAAACCCTGGAGCGCAGGAATAATCGCGACGTGCTGACGGCCTCGCTACGTACACACGCCCAAAACTGGAAACCGCACAACAGTGACATAAACGTAGGGGCTTGGGGTCCCGCTTATAAATCGTTACTTCTGGCTGACGGCGAGTGGGAGCTTCCTTTCCTTTCCTTTCCACAGAGGTGGAAGCTGAGCGCTGATGAACACAGCTCTTCTGTATCGCTGTGCTCTGCTGTTTCCATTAGATCTGCACTTCTTCGTCTTCTTCGTGCATCGTTATCAAAACCAGAAGCTGCTCCCCCCACACACTCACACACACACACACACACACACACACACAACAGCGCCTTTGCAATACAGCTGTTTACAGTAAATATGTGTTTATAGAAAAGGGTGCTCCTACTTCTGGTGGTAAAAAGGGTCCCGCTAACATCTCACTCTAGCAAATAAGTGGCCGTGGATGGAAGCTGTAGCTAACAACAAACGTTTGTGATGGAAAACAGGGACCACACAGTTGGGCTATGTAAACCCGTGGGCTTGGAGAGGTGTGCGTTAAGGTCTGGGTTTGGTTAATAGATAGCTTGAGTTTGAGAGAACCACAGGACGACTAAACCACTGGGTGTGTTTTTTTTGTTTTTTTTTCCCCGAGCGGGCTGTTTGCTCAGCGCACAAGACGAGTTCTTATCGGAGTGTAGATTCTCAGAAGGCCGTGAGGATGTGGCTGTGAGCGCTTATCTGCTGCCCCCGGCTCGCTTCGATAAATAGACAAGCTTCTGATTCTAAACATTTTAGTGTTCTTCTATATTACGCATTCTCTAATTTTAAGGAAACAGGGTGTCGTTGGGGATTAATGGTAAAATATACTGAAACCTGAGGAGAATACGTCAATAAACTGTATTTTTAATTATATCAAACTGTGCTATTATCATAATGTGTGGAACAGACGCCATCCAACTGCTACAGCAGACCGTCCAAAGCAGATAAATTACAACTGTGGTTCAACATGCAGTTAAACATCCTCAAGAATAGGAGTGGAGGGGGTCAAACCTGTGGCCCGCAGGCCAAAACCAGCCCGTCAAGGACCTTCATCTGGCCCGTGGGATGAAAGTGTTGATTTTTGCAGCCTGGCTTATGCTTATGATTAACGGCAACATGAGTTCATATGCATTAATTTAAATTGTTTCTGAGGGTGGCGTAGGATCTACTGGCAAGATGGAAGAGCTAACGGCTAATGCTAAGCAGACTGCAGCGGGAGTACAAGCGGGACAAGCAGGGCAGCATCCTGCTGCAACGGACACCTGGCTCACGGACAACACACCGGACTTTATCGTCGCTTTGGTGGTTTTCTAGTGCGAAAACAGACCGAAGAACGAGGGAGAGTGGTGGAGGAGAGGGGGGGACTGGCGCTGTATGTGTATGAGATGGTGTAACAGTTTGTGAACTGTTTGTTGTGTTTGTGAGCGTTTGAACTGTTAGTGGTTAGCTCTTAGCGGCCGATGCTATGCTACGCAACGGTAGCCTGCGAGGACATTCACACCACCGTCTCTCAGCTCCAGATGACACATCACAGTCTCTCATTATCATCTCTGGGACCTCAATCATACATACGGTCTATGTTGTACAAGAATTCAATTGTTGTATATCTGTCTACACTGTTTTTCTACTCTTTGTATTCTGCTGCTGTAATGTGGAATTTCCCCTAGTGGGACAATTCCTTCCTTCCTTCCTTCCATCCATTCCTCCCTCCCTCCATCCATCCAATCTTATTTGTCTCAGCTCTAATGGCCAAGGCTCAGGAGGTAGAGTGGAAGCGTGCCACGCTTCCGTCAGTCTGCCACATGGCAGTTGTGGCTACAAAACATAGTTTACCACCTCCAGAGTGTGAACGTGAGAGTGAATGAATAATGGATCATTAATCTAAGTACTTTGAGTTTGCATTAATAGAAAAGCAAACCGAAAATCTAATAAATTATTTTTTATTATTAATGATGTTATAAAATATGTCCATGTGAATATTTTTCTCACGACTGACGTAATTTCCTATTGTTACAATGTGTTGGTTTTAGTGGCTGGGTCAGAATTAAAAAAATTCTGCAAAAAAATAAACAATCTTTGAATTCTGACCTCAAACAAATGGTGAAAAATAATATGACTTTTTATAAGATGAAATGCAAAGTGTGCTCAATATGCTCACCCGGATAGTGGAAGGCGAAGGCTTTCCTCCACCACTAAACCTGCATCTGCTCACATTAACAGCGTTAAACCACTTACAGTGTGCCAAAAGAATTTCTTGCTTGAAATGTGATAAATAACGTACACTAATAAAGTGCTTTCAACTGTCAGTGGAGTACAGGCTCTGTTAAAACTGGCACCTTAATCGCATTGAAATGTGAAACACATTGTCAGGAGCAGGTCTATAACTTGTCCTCTATTAGGACTAAAGAGATGATTATCCCACATTTGTACAGCGCGCCGCCATGTGCTCGGAGCTTACAGACTCGGGCTATTCTTCACAGGGATAAAGCAAAAACAGACATGTTTACGGCTTAGCTCGGAGGGAAACTTCACTTGGTACCTCATTTCTTTATCCCCTTTCCTGTTGAGGGTGAAAGTGAGGTGTATTACGTGGACTTGGCAGGGTATTTTCGGGTGCCTGTCCTGCCCATTACGTGTTTTATCATATCAATCCCTGTAAAATGGAAAACGGATGTGGCTGTTATGGAAGGATGAAGACAATGAGTGGCAGCAGGCGCTGGAAGGGGCCTGATTACTTCCAGGCCCGTCTGAGTCGGGGTAGAGATGGTGGCAGAGCCCGCCGAGTGGTGGTCCAGGGTTCAGGTAAACAAACAGTACACAGGCTGCATTAACACGGGCCAACATGGACCAGGCTGTTTGTACAGATGAGGTTTATGCAGAGGCCTCGCACACAAGAAGCACTGCTGTTGTTCGAGGGGGACAGAGGACATGCAATCCACTCTTTCTCTCTCTCTCTTTTTTCTACTGGAACGTTCCCTGGAACGCAACGAAAAGTGAATCACAAACCGCAGGCCTCAGCTGGACAAGGAGAGAAAGACCAACAGGCTTCTGAGGGAAAACCTGGAATAGTTCCTTCGAAAAGTGTTTCAATTCGCAGAAACATTGTGCCGAGACAGAGATTGAAGGCACTTTCTCCTCTTCTGATTTAAGGAATTCTAATGATAAAGATTTGAAGACACTGTGGAAAAAGGAAAACACTCCACTGTTTGGAGCTCCAAAGGTCAATGCTGTTCTTTTCCTGATTTAAGGTTCATTACCAGAAACTTTCAATAATACTCAGTGCCAAAAAAAAAAACCCTGATTGTAACTGAAGGAAAGTTTGACAAACATGTCACAAACGAAATCAAGATCACACAGATCTGCACATTTTCACACTAAAAATGAAGGAAGTGTTTATTTCAGTGACCCCCTCCTCCCTATTACACAACCCCTCCATGTACACAGCGTTTTGCTGATTCACAGCCTCGTCGACGGACAAACAGTAAACACGCAACCGCTCACAGAGCAGTACCAGTGGAAAGAGTCCATATGCAGGGATGGTATTCCCATTGTTTCACCCAAGAGGAGGCTGGAAGATTCATAAAAATCCAATTTCGGGCACTGCATCATCTCCAACATCCGCTTTGGAGAAGAAAGGAAATAAGGTAATAGCTGGAGATAGTTTTCATTGGGAAACTTTAACAATCTTGACAAGTCGGCAAGTGAGCTGTGCAATGTTCACTTTTTGCACGTCTTTGCTCGGGTCATATGGTTTTTATCGAAGCACAATCACATGAGCTAATGGCCACAAAGGGCTACGCCAAGACTATGTTGTATCTCTTCTGTCTGAGGTCATGAGTCTTCCAGAGGTGACGGAGGGAGAGGCCTCCACTCTGGAAGTAACACTGTCACACGCTATGACACATTCAATTAACTAGGACGCTCTTTACATGCAATGAAGGCTTAGCTTTGATTTGACTCTGAAGCACAAATTCCTTCCTTGATGCAAACGCTAATGATGCTCTTCTGCCATTTTGCTTCTTTGCGTCAAAAGTTTTCCACCGGCGTCGAACTGCTATAACTCAGCTATGACAGCGAAGACAAAATATGCAAACCTTTCATAAAAATAGTTAATAAAAAAATTCCTACTTCCTTTTTGCATGTTTTACAAGATATGGAACCATTTTTAAACCACACGGAAAATTTACCAGCACACCACACTGGTTCAGCTCTATATAACAGCAGGGCTTGTAGGGGGTTAACATACACAACTGTGACTCATGCATTTTATTTATTTATGTTTTGTGTTTTTTTTGTCACTGTAGCTGTTTGTGTGTGTGTGTTTTGTCTGTTGTCTCTGAGCCTGCCATTATAGTTTGGGAAAGTCATCTTGTAGTGTATAAAAGTAACTGTAATATTGTCTAATAAAAAAAAAAGTTCATTTGTTGTACACTTCACATACAATGTTTTATACAACTCTAAAAAGCTGATAAAAACGAATAAAACCCCAAAACAGTCCAAAACAAAACTTGCTTAAGGCCACCTACAGTCTTTTCATTGGATTTCACATTAATCTCGTGCTCTAAAGGCTTCGGTTCCTGCTGCACTTTATAACAAGCTGGAAAACCCGGGATATTCTCAATAACATGATGAATAATGAACCTCGTCTGTATGAATTTGTGTTATTCACAGAGCCAAACTGCAAACCACATTTACATATCCCACAACGCGTCCTGTTCATTTTCTGTCACTTTGTATGAAACACTGACCCTTTTTCATTATTACTGTCACATTTAAGGAAAGATTATTCCCGCTAAAGCCTCTAGAACCTTTCCAAACAGCTTCACCCACAATACCTCTGTCCACCCGGCTTCTGTTCCGCGTGCTGCCACCTCCACTAACCGCTAAACACAGTAGGTTCCCCCATGACTCATAGCAGTGTTTTATGGAGCCACAGTTGCCACTCTTAATGGCAGCAGGCGCTCTGACGTACGCTGCCGACCGCCGTTGTGGCGCTCTGCCTCAACATCACAGGCTCAAACTGCCCAGAGGCTTGGACGGTGGGAGACGAAAATAAAGGTGAACCCAAAGCTGACCTGGCTGCTCCACAGCAGATTTAATTCCCAATACTTGGTTTCCTGCGCCCGAGGCCCTCTAAATATGATACGCCAAGTTTAGTGACTGAGAGCTAATTGTTGTGCCCTATCCCCCCCGCGCTGCTCAGAAACCTGGAGATTTTGTGTTGAATGGGTTGCCGTTTAATCAGCCCCACATGCCTGTTTCACAACAACGGTCTGTCTGGTAATACATGGCAGCCGTCCAGACCAGAGGTTACTGGTTTTCCTTTAGACTCAGCTACATTAACTTTGCTAATTCGACTTTATGAATGGAGGAGCGGCGGGTTAAGCACTTGTGCCCCCCTGTGGATGGGCACTCGAGGACCACTCGCATACCTCGCATACCAGCTACCAAATCCAGAAAACCATGTGAAGGGGGAAAAAGGTTCATGTAAATCAATCCAGACACAGACAGACTTTGTCATTTCAGATTTATGCCTGAAGTTAAAATTGGGATGCAATTGGCTCAGGACAGAGCAGCAATAAATGAAATATGTAATAAATATGAATATCATATCCGCGGTGGAAACCTCTTGTGTCCAAAATGGTAATTTTTCAGCAAACTGGAAAAACAATGTCAGTAAATAAATTGAATTAAGCGATGTCGTCACAAGTCATTTTGCACTGGTTAAATATTTTTACAATGGTCAAACTGACCAACAGAATCAATTTAAGACCAAAAAGACATTGGAGTAAAGGGTCTATATTGCACAAGGAGTTCAAACTGTTGACTGGAGCAAAAGTCGACTAAAGCACCTGGGACTAAGGGAAATATGCACAAAAACAGCCCATGCATAAATGTGAGCCACTCATTCTAGAAGTTTGACTCTGATTGCACAAGAAATAAAAAGGAGGCAGAAAAAATGGCAGCGCTTGGGTCCAGACATTCTTTGCATCTCGTTGTCAAACATATGAAGTAGGAGTGACAATCTGGGAATGCGTTACCACCTGACGTCCCAGCGCTCCACTCGGCCTCGCTGTCTGAATCCTGGCCTCGCAACAAGAGGCCAAATTAAAGCGAGCGTCTCCCTGGGCCACATCAAAGCCCTGCTGACCCACTGCGGTCCAGACCCCTCGCCAGCTTCCACGTATCGCTTTCACACAACGCTGCGCCAGGCGGTTTAATAAGAGGTGGTCGGGCTAATGTCTCCAGTCAGATCCAGACAACGAAATGGCTCATTGGTGGTGAAACCAGGCTTCTGCTTTTTATTACAGAGTACGTTTACATGAAGGGATGAGACTTCAAAAGAATTGAATTATTCTGGGTCCATTATCAATATGACTTATCAATTCAATTACCTTCATAATTTCATTGGATCAGGGCACTGCATCACAATTATATTCTGTTGGACACTGCTTTTTGCACCGATCATGCACATTGAACAGAGATGAAAAGAAAGGGAGAGAGAAACAGAGATAATGAGACAAACCAAAGTCTCCCTAAAGCTAAAACCAGGAAACATGACCAAGAGTATGTAGTGATGGACTTCACTGTGACTACGGTGAGAGACTAGGAAAGACCGGTGGGTTTTGGATCTGTAAATGTTGGCAGTGGACAGCATGAAGACAAATAAATGAAGGCATCACTTTAAAGATATTACACTACAACTATGCTGATCAAACACTGGAGGTTTTTTTTAAATTGAATATTGTTAACAATCATCCCGCCTTGTGAACACTTACTTCAGTAAACCAGCAAATATTTTAGCATCATAGAGGGTGACGTACCAAAGCAAACCCACACCATAGCAGAGGACCGACTTATAAGGCTATCATTACAATTTATACAGAAATGATATTATATTTAATCATGGAAGAGGGGCCAACGTTTTCTTTTTCCTGGGGGAGAAACAGAAAATAATTGAGAGAAACTGCTTTAATTCAAAATGTTTAAGGTCAAATATGCACTAACATTATAGATTGGGTTGGAATAAACCTCCTACAGGTTAATAAAGTTGAAGTAAAAGGAGTAGAAGAGCTGGACTAACGTGCATGTAAATGTACTAACACACACTCACCGTACACCATTAAGAGCCAAAAAGACTCAAAGAACACAAACAGAAAAATAACAGCCTGTTTCAACTAAAGCCCGGTCTTTAAACCAATAAAGCTGTGATTTACTTAGAAAATCCACAGTCCGTTAAGCAAAAACACACTGCGATCACTACAGCAGGAGCGAAAATAAAGACGTTCTGAATAAAGAGGTTAAAGAATCACAATAAGATTCAGGAAGATGAATTATACGCCGAAAAACACTGCCAAAACATCAGCATTTGTGACGTGAAATCTAAGAAACAGCGATCACACAAATGGGAATAGAGCGCAGAACATGATCTGCAGAAATCGGCCAAACACGGACGAGGCTGGTTCTATTTTAGCGACCGTGACATGTTTGCCACTACTCAAGGTTCTCAAACAAAGCTCTTTTTATCGCCATCATATGGAAGTGGACCCGTCTTGTTGTGTAGTGTGAATGTTTTGAAGTCAACCTGATAACTCATCCCTAACGCTGTCGGATTTAGACACACATGGAAGGAATAAGACTGGAGCTGCTTTGAGTACGAGTTGAAACTTCACCCTGAAGAACAGCGATGCTCCATCAAGATGAAATAAGGAAATATGTTTGTATGTAAGAAACCTGACATGGAAGGACGCTGTTAGTTCCATGTGATTTGGTTATGGAATACTGTTACACGTATTTATATTGTTTTTACAATAAAAGAGAGGCAGAAATGCCTCTTTTGCCAGTAAATATCACTATATATATATATAATACTGGCAAAATGTTTGTGTGTTATAGCAAAAAATAAATGAAAGGACTTTCAAAAAATTTTAATAAGAGCCTTATAAGTAGATGCTCTACTATGATGTGGGTCTTCTATGATGCTAACATGCTCGTTGGTTTACTGTGGTAGCATTCACAAAGCGCGATGATTGATGGCAATAGTCACCATGTTTTTGTCGACTAAAACAATAGTGGATTGGGGTGTAGTGTCTTTAAGTGAGGCCTTCATTTATTTGTCTTCACGCTGTCCAATGCTAATATTTTTAGACCCAAAGCCCACCGGTCTTTCCAGGCCTCGCACCGTAGTCACAGTGAAGTTTTCTTGTCTCATGATTACGGAGATTTTTGTTTGTCTCATCATCTCCATCTCGCTCTATCCTTCTTTTCATCTCTGCGAGCGCCACCTACTGTAGTGGATGTACAATTACACTTTATTCTAGCATGGCAAAAAAAAAGCATGTTCCAGGGGTCACACACGCTATTTGAAAAGCAATGGATTAAGAAAGAAACAATTTATTATTAATTAACAACAATTCACAGCAAAAACAGCACTAAAACGCCACTTAAAAATAATAAAACATCTCCATCTCTCTCTTACTGAGTGCACTCTGCTGCTCTCTGTCCGGCCCTTGTGTCATATATCATTTGAAAGAACCAAATCTCTCATTTAAGATGCTGTTGGAATTTTGTCAATATCGCAAACAGTTCAGGAGTTACAGTGACACAATCATCCTCAAAGGGTTAAAAGCCTCTGTGGATGATTTTTTAACACGAATCCACATAAAGTCGTGTGTCGGCGATTGAGTAAATCAGTGTTCCGCCCCTTTGCGGAGACGTGCCATCCTCCTCCAACCGCATGTTCCCACCTGTTTCAGCTGATGCTTCACATCTGCTCTGAAGCAATCCGTCTGCGCTGCTTTGATAGACGCAGGTGACAACATCCTGCTGACTCTCAATGTCTGGAAACCATTTCGGATCTTTGAAGCACCTTATATAACACTGGCACAGTCTTTACATCTCGCATGCAAGAACGCACTCCGTCGTCGCACCGTTTTGATGCTGAATTGTACAAAAACCTTTTAAGGTTTTTTTTTTTTTTTTCTCTTCTCCTTCTTCTTCCAGATTTTATTGCTGGAAAGCTTAAAGCAACGTTAAAAAGCCTTGGCTCCATGTGTCTTCTATCAGTAGTCAAATGAAACTTTCATCGGAGGCGCTCATGCAGGAGTATATATGATAGCGTTCGGCTGGGAGTCCAGGAAACAGGAATCTCACAGAGCTTAGATCATGATGTGTGGCTTTGATAAAATGACGATGGGTGGGGGATTGTGGGAGTTGAAAGGTAGAGGCTGCGCCGTGGGTGTGACGGTACTCCACAGAAGAAACACATTACACTGCGTCTCAGTCACTTTTCTCGGTCGATCCACTTTAACTTCAACAACTCATGCATCACGCCAATTTACTGCTTCGACTGTGGCGTCGCAGACTAAATACACGTCAGGAAAATGAGTGTATTGTTCATTTTGGATATAGAATAGTACACTGTATAGACAAAAGAACTAGGACTCAGGTGTTTCGTCTCTAAAGGGTGTGAGATACTGAATAAGACCGGGCAATTTGGAAATTTAGGCATATTTTCAGATTTTCAGCAACAAAACCTTGATTATATTACATATTATCATAATATGTGTAGGTGGTGTCACTTTTAGGAAAAAAACCCCCACAAAAACAACCTTGTTACACTCTTTATACCCGAGCAAGGCTTAGGAGGTCAGAGGTCAACATATGTCTCAATGTGACTCATGCGGTTGCCTCATTTGTGGTTTTTTGTTTGCTTGTTCTGTCACCGTACCAGTTTTGTGGTTTTTTTGTGCTCTTCAATGTGATTTTTTTTTTGCTTGCGTTTTGTCTGTTGTCTCTGATCCTGTCATCATGTGTTCCGAATGTTGACTTGTAGTGTGTGAATGGAACTGTAATATTGTGTAATGAAAAATCTTTAAAAATATACATTAACAAAAAAACCCAATACTGTTGTAAAATGTTATATAAACCATTATTAAAGACTGCTACTATTATTACTATGTCACGTTTACATACACTGTACTTACATTACTTTTCTGATTGATGAAATGTGTTAGCTAGAATATTTTCTTCTGTTTCCAAGATATCAGCCTTTTTTTTCTTCTTTTTAACTTTCTTTAAATTCCCTCCTTGCATTTTGCAGGATATTTCATGCATCTGTCAGTTCAGTCATTTCAGACATTCACTGTTTGACGTGAGTTATTGTTCAATAAAATCAGTTCAGATGGAAGAGGCCTCAGTAAATATTTCATCTTCGACTTGACGGTGACTAAGGGTGATGGAATGAGCGTCAGATTATGGTTTGGACTCAGTGACGTCAACTCATCTGACAAAACACGAGATGAGGCTTGAGTGAAATGACGGGCTCGGTTTGAGATAGAGTCGTCATAGAAACGGGAGCTGTTGCTGTTTCCTGGCCCTCCTTGTTTTTGTGTTGTGGACCTGGAGGAGGAAGCCGGCATCCTGTGGTCTGGTATTAGTGCGGTAATGTGAAGGCAGCCACCTGCTAGTGCTAATTGCCTGGTCTTGTTGCGAGCTGAGAGGCCCTTCCGTCCCTGCTGGACCGGGAGGAAAAACAGGGAATGGAATGCAAATTGTTAAAAGTTAGTGCTAAATGTCTGAGGGATGAAAGAAGGGAGTCAACCAGGTCAACACATTAGGTGTACTTTAATAAGCAGGGATAAGTCAAGAGTTCAACTCTCCCCCGAGGTGACGGCCGAGGAGGATGGGAAGAGAAGAAGGAGCTGCTTAAGGAGCAATAATAACCTCTGAGCGAAGGTGACAGTTCATGTGTTCATCACTTTGTTTGGAGTTGAAGCTCCGTGTGCAGTCATTTATTTTTGTATCTCTGCATTTTTAGCCCGCGAAGCTGTTTTTCAAAGCGCCATGTAAATATTCTATATGGACAAAAGTATTGGGACACATTGAGTTAAAAATGAACTGACAGAAATTTTGTTGGCATTTGCTAAGTAATAATGTGTTGACTCCGCCCCCCTTTCCAATCAAGATGTGGTTGAAGAAGTCAACAGTTGTGTGAACCTGAAGAAAATAACCTACTGGATGGAAAAAAAGAAGTAGGA
>JAPTHA010000007.1:23141119-23153385 GCA_029814585.1 Gymnapogon annona
TTCAATGTCTATCCCTTTTCCCTAAAAATAACGCACACTGCCACTAGCAATAATAGTCAATTTAGAATACACACATCATAATGAAAAAGACATAAGCCAACAACAACAAACCCATAAAAGGACCAACTTATACTAAACATAAATACATAGTAACAGTTGTGTTGAACCCGTATAAATAACACAGTGAAATGAAATATTCTTCAATGAATCTCACACTTTCAACTCATCCCTGTATCCCTTAAAAATATGACACTTATATTTTATTTTGAATTGTGTTAAGTTGCGACATCTTTTTAACTCGTCGTCCATATTGTTACACCACAGAATGAAATACAAAATCTTTTGTTTGTACGAATTTTATTCATTGTAAAATGATCTTTCCCTCGTAATTGATAACCTCCCTCTCGCCCCCTAAACATAAACTTAACCTAAACTTTCCCAAAGAGTAGTTCCAAGAACTATCCTGCACCTGTAATTTGGTTGTAGGAACTACTCTTCCGAGAGGAACTTTATGGCCTTGCATTCACACTTTCACACTTGCAATAGAACCATGGTACGGCGTAAACACCGGCATCATATACAGTAGTTCCTAAAGAACTAAAAGAGACCCTGCTAAAAAGGTTCTAGGAGATATGGCTGTAGTTCCTACGCTGTGAGAATGTGTGGAAATAGGTTGTAGGAACTAAGAAGTTTCTAAGAACTACAAAAGGTTCCTACAGTGGTAAAGTGCCGTCTGTTACTGCAGGATAAAAAAAGGACAAATAGACCAACCCTGACTCACTGGGACCATCATCCACTCACAGTATGATTCACGTCCTGCCTTTGTCTCTCCACAGAACTGAATTCAAGGCTTATCGAGATGTGAAACCGGCTAAGATGATCCGGGCCAAGTCCCAGTACCTGCCGCCAGACGAGAAGACCAGCCTAGAGACCAGTTACAGTGCAACATTCAAAGGGACACAAGCGCCCCTGCAGCCCGCCGACAACAAGGCCCAGGAGAGGAGGAGGATACGCAGCCTGTACAGTGAACCCTACATGGACGCCAGCAAACAGGTGAGGACAGGCTCCAGCACACAAGACGGTCGGGGAGGGGGCAGCGTAGACTGAGGACAGGTCTGTACCCGGGGTGGACCAAGTGAAAAATCTGAATGCTTTGTCAATTCCTGCAGAAATTACTGTGTTACAGTAACTCGGTGCAAGCAGAGTTAAAGTACCAGGAAAAATGTATTTTATTAAATTTTTTAAAATTCTAGATAGTTTGTTTCTGTTTATTTCAAGAAAAACAAACAATTCTACATGTACAGGGGAACCAATAGCGGAACACATGCTAATAAATAAAGACGGTAAAGTATAGTACAGTGGTTTACATGTACTTAGTCGAGACAAATAAATGATTTGTGAAACTAGAATAGGAGTGAGAAGAACAAAACCTGACGTAACCCCACTCCCTCTACTCATTCGCAATACAACACATAGCTTGATCTTCCTTAATAATAAATGAAACCTGTTCATAATATTACAAATTATACAATAATATAGATTAGCGTTTAGTTTTAGTATTTTTTCTGTAGCGAATTCCCCATTGACTTCCATTATAACCACTTTTTTATCTCACTACCTTCACACTATATAATGCTACATTTTTATATGGTGCTTTTATAGCAGATTTTATGTGCAGGTACATTTTTGGTCGTGATGGTAACAGAGGGCAGTACATTTGAGGAGGGCATTAGGGTTAATATCGTCAGCGCTGCCAGGGGACTGATTGGACCCCTGGGTATTGGCCCGTGGGCTGTATGTTTGACATTTCTGTTTAACATCATGAATCAGCAGAAGTTGAGGAGTGTCCGATGCCGAGTCTCATGTCCGCTGTCCAACGTCCTTAGGTTGACAGGTATAGCGTCCCGCGCTCTAAACCCAAAAAGTCCGGAGCCACCGCCACAGGCCAGGGCAAAGTGGCGAAGAAAGCCAAAGATAAGCAGAGCGCGGCGCTGAGGGGCTCCAAGAAGACCACCTCAGAGAACCAACCCGAGAACCGGCCGGCGGTGGGGGACAAGGAGAAAAGTAAAGAGATGAACAACAAACTGGCTGAGGCGAAAGAGTAAAAACCATTTAGCACTACTTCTACTTTCATTTCTTTTCTTTTGGGGGGGGGGGCAGAGGCACCAATTTGTTTTTTAAGATTCTAGTTTCTTCTTCTTACTTTCTTCTTCTTTCCTCCTCCAGTTCCTGCTCTTGTTCTATCTTTTCTTTGCTCTTCCTCTCTCTACCTCTTGGCTACGTTTGTACAATAATGACACGATAAAGATGTCGGGGGTTTTAAGACATGACATTTCTCCTCCCACCTCACGCTATGTGTCAGAGCTCTATAGTAACGAGTGGGCGTGAGGATCCTCTTCCTCCGCCCCACCCACTCTGCTCGCCTCTGTCTTCCGGGTTGCCGTGGCGACCGGCTGCCTGGCTAACTGACGGACGGCTGTTGTTTGCATGGGCTGACAAGCAATGCTGACGGGTTGGTTGAGATCAACCGAGCGGGTTGCTTTGTTGAGTTTATCAAGGATTTTATCTTTTGGTTTTGGAGGAGAGATAATCAAATTGACACTTTGGGGTTAACCCATAAAGACCCACTGCTACTATTATGGCAGATCCCAAAGGGTTTTTTTTCTAGTCACTATTTAAAATTTCTTACATGATTTATCACCATTAATTATATTGTCCTGTGTTTTGCACTTTTTCACCAATATTCAGGTATTTATCCTTATTTGATTCACGGATTATGTAGATGTTAAAAGCTCAGATCAAATTTGAGGTCTATTGTATCCAAACCAGAGAAAACTGAGAAAATGTGACTTTTTCAGGGAGAGCTAGTCTATACTCAGACCTAGTGACAGACAATAATATTCCTTAACCCTTAAAGACGCAGACCTGTTACCTTTTGCCTCAATGATTCATTAACGTTTACCTTCAATTAAAAAATCATGTATTTTTCTATATTTAATTCACTGATTACGATGTTGATTAAAGTTGAGGGATAATTTATCAAAACCAGAGAAAACATCAAACGCATCATCAGCCCAGTGTGTCCATCCACTGTCGTTGATTCAACTCTATGGGTTTTACTGGCGAATCAATGTTGTAGAAGATGACGATGTTTCCACAGTAACGACAGTGCCTTTGAACTTCCAAATGGGTCATATCTGATGACAAACTGCATTTACATTAATTAGTGATGTATAGGGATAGGATTATGGGGTTAACAGACATTAACCCCTTCAGATCAGAGGATGGTTTTGGTTGATGGAGGATGTTTGGGTCTTTATGGGTTAAAAGGCAAACTATGCTCATGTGGGAATCTTTGATAAACGTCCTGCTTGGTTATAAGTGAGTGTCGGATCCACTGCCTGCTTTGTACCTGTTGTGTTCATGAGGCTCAAAGTCTGTGCGGCATCATCACAACGCTGTGTTCAATGTGTTTTTTTTATAATGGGTGTCTCATCTTGAACCAAACTTTAAGGATTCTCCAAACAGCTTTTTGCCCCACCATCATTTCATGTAATCCAGTTTGTTGTCGACCCAAAACTTATAATACATTAAAAAAATGTGCCCCATACGTCACATATTACGAGAACAGCTATGATGATATTTGGCATAATTTGTCAGAAGGCGAGTTCAGTGGAGCTGAGGGGTGTGGCCTGCTACACTTAAGATTCATATTTAATACTTTTGGTCGCAAATACAACTCAATGAGCGTTTCATCTTCACCTGTAACCAATGTGATGCCATGAAACCAAAGCACACGCATCGAGGGCAGTGAGAGCATCTCTTTGCCATCGTTCATAAACAAAGCTTTTACAAATGTATAAATCAGGGGTGTCTAACTCATTTCACTTCATTGGCTACATTCAGGTAAATCTGATCTGAAGTGGGCCAAACCCAGGAAAATAATAACATAGTAATATTTAAATGTCAACTCTGAACTTTCTTCTATGTTTTTAGATCAGGGGTGTCAAACTCATTTTAGTTCAGGGGCCAAATTCAGCAAAAATTTGGCGTGAAGTGGGTGGGGCCAGTGAGATAACAGAATTACATGTAACCAATGTAATCAACACCAAACTTTCCTTATGTGATGAAAATGTCTACATCTACGAACATCGACCTCAAAATTCTTGAGAAAAATAAGTGTAATTTTAACAATATTCTAACTAAGTGTAAAATATATGTATGTACATTACAATTTACACATCACAGTCACGTCACACGTCACAGTGGCTCTTCAAATACACATAACATTTAGTAACATTTTTTTCACTTCTCTTCAGACATTTCAGGTTGTTCACATTTGTTCAGGTGATTTGTTTTTTTTGTAAAATGATACTTTGTTTTAGCATAAATACAGGACAATTAAATGAAATATTTACATACACACAGAAATATTTCAAGTCGTATTTTTATAAGTCACTATGATAATATTTTTCACTGTCTGTACGTGGAACCTGAACTATAATTTTTCCAAATATGTATGGCATAATTTTTGCATTTTGCAAATTTATCCAACAGGTCAGATTGAACCCTTTGGTGGGTCACATTTGGCCCCCGGGCCGCATGTTTGACACCCCTGTTATAAATTGCTTAAACTTCCACCTCTCCACTGTTCTCATCTTTATTCTGACACGTTTGCCTTGGATTAAAAGTGTATGAAAGTAAATGAAAGTGTCTTTGGTTGGACAGCGTTGAGTTTAAAGATGTTTTCATTTGTGCAACAGTGTTGTTTATGTGTGAGAGGTGACGAGCAAAATACCACCGAAGCCTCTTACGTCCAGGTTTCCATTCAGTGAGACATGTTAAAGACGAGTGTGAGCATAAAGTAAGTTGTGTTGTAACTGTAAATCTGTTAAATTTGATGATAACCCCCCCCCCCTTTTGTAAACTGTACGTAAAGTATATACACTATATCGACAAAAGTATTGGGACACATTGAATCCAGGTGTTTCTGTTCTAACAGCGGTCTGGAATATGAAACAATAATGACATAATATAGTTTTATAAACCCCTCTTAGAAAAGAAACACCTGGATTCAAAGTACCCACATACTATCGTCCATTTAGTGTAGTTTAAATACGTCTGTATCAACAGCAGGGCGTTGGAGTCGGTGCATCCGGCTCGTTTCTGAACTATAATCTTACGTTGTAACGATGACCTTATAGTCTTACGTTTATATGTTGTTTTTTTAATTAGAACAGCATGGCCAGGAGGGCCCGCATCCTCACTGTGCTCCACCCTCCTGATGCTCCCCCCCTCGCCCCATCCCCCACCATGTTCCGTACTGTACTCATTAGTTGTGCAACTCAGCATCCTGCCCTCCATTTCACTGGATGACTGTAACATCTCTTTTCCCTGTGAGTCAGCGAGCGACTTCCACCACCTCCACCATGTCGCTGTAGTGTGATCCGAGCATGTGTGCCGCTGTCATTAGCATCTGCAGCCTTTGGTTGGGGGTGAGCCTTGTCATGTGACACTACAGGAGGGAGGCGGGGAGGGGGGGGATGATGGTTAATGTACTCACCTGGTGCTATCTTTGTGATAATAATTAGGCAAACAAAGATAAAAAGTATGGTAAGGAAAGTCATGTATTGGGCAAAAATCTATACTATTTGATTGTGACGTGCTTGTGTTTCTATCTGCTTGCTCCTATTTAATGGAACATTACAAATAAATGCAAAAAAGCAGAAAAAAAAGCATTGTCTTCTTGTTTCTTTTCGTTAAGAGGAACAGAAGGGGTGAATGATTAGCGGTTGCAGGTATCTGTCAGTGTGTCCGTGTCTCAGTCCTCGTCCTTGTGAGACCGACAACATTAACAAAAAACCCCAAAAAAACCACATTCCACATGGAAGAGAATTTTGCTCGATTTCTTTCAATATTCATCCAAGACCGCGCCGCATTCTGGCATGACTTCTGGCATCCTCTCAGAGCGTTGCATGTTGTCGCAATGTGGGAACTGAAGAATATATTATTATTGCATCTCTTCTCTAATATATTCAAGGAACTCATTAAGATTTATCGAGCGACATGCACGCCAGAGGATGTGGAGAATGTTATTCCAGAATAAAATGTCATGTGCTTCTTATAGTCCTCTGGTTATTGTACAATGAGTGGTTATTTCTGCAGTGCTTCTTATGCAACAGTAATGTGTTTCCCCATGCAATGGCTTGTGTATATTTTCTCACTTTTATAGCTATGATTAGCGAATTTGAGGATGCCACATTTGGATGATGATGTGTCCAATTTGTTGTGTGCTAATGAGTGACATTCTGATTCATTTGAAGGGTTGTGCTAAAACAGTACCACTACATACAACTCTGCCAGCCAATCCGAGATATTGGCTGGGTGCAGACTCTAAAGCAACACCTGTGGGGCTGTGCTCTTCCCAATCCCAGGTAACAGCAAGAGCCGCTGAAAGAGTCCGACCACGAGCCACCAATGCCACTCATGTCCATTCATACATGCTCATGGAGTTGTGGTTTACTTTTGTTTTCTATTATAGTGGCACAATTTATGTTGGGGCTTTTTTCTAGTGAACCACCACATTCTCTGGTCTACTCCTCAGGTCATAGTCCCTCTATTTCTCTTCCATATGGACACTAGAATGCAGTAGGTGGGGGTGAATGGGGGCCCGAATGCCTGCTATCACAACCCTACATGTAAGGTTCCTTAAGGCGCCTTTTTCTTAAAAGGAGGCCTCAGGTTTAGTCCAGTTCATCATCCAGCAGCTGTAATGCTCCCACTCCTCATTGTACAGTGGCTTGACCAAAGTGCATGAGCGCATACATGCACATACGCCTGCCCAATTACCCACCCGATGACCAGAGTGTATGAGGCAGGTTACACATCCCATGGAATCACATTTACAGCCTTGTAAGTGGATGCGAAACAGAGTTCACGGTCCATAATGCAGTACGTTTCACTCATTCCGAATCACTCGAGAGCATGCACCACTGTTTTCTGTTTGACCTGCAATCCGACTTCACGTTTAAGAATTTATCCTGCCCAGTATTTAGTATATCTTAGCCGATAGTACAGGTGAGTATAAGAGGAATAAAGAGAGTGCATGTTAGTGTCCATTTGAGTTAATTCAACTGGAATTTATTGATTTTCAGTGTCTTTTTTTTCTGCCCCAGAACACCCCGAGACCCTCATTGCATCGGCCTTCTGTTTGCAGTAATGTCCCAGTGAGTCACTGACGGTGAATGGAAACAATCCAAATCAATGACCTGTAAAGATCTGAGTGAAAACCTGTCCAATACGCCGTGATGAACAGTTTCACTCCATTGTACTTACAACCCAGTGGATGCAGCTGCACTACAGCAGGAGAGTCAAACGCAGTTCAGTTCAGGGGCCACATTCAGTCCAATAGGATGCTAAATGGGTCAGACCTGTAAAATAAGAAATAAGAAAATTGGCAGAAAATTGTTAAAATTTCACTTCTCTTAAGACATTTCCAGCTGTTTGTTTTTGTGGAGGTTATTTACATTTTTTGTAAAAGAACAGCCTTGTAAATATGAAAGTTTTCATCTAATTGGCCTTTTTTTACACTAAACAAAAAAAGGGGAAAAGTTGTCATTATATTATAATTGAATTGAATACCTTTATTAGTCCCACGAGGGGAAACTTCACACACAGCAGCTAACAGTTGAAACATAGTCGTTTATAAAACGGTTATATACATATATAACGGTTATATTTATGTCACTATTTATAGATTTTTATGATGGTATTTTACTGGTCTGAGATCATATTACTCTGTGTGTAGAATCTGAACGAAAACCCTCGATTGTTAATGACTTTGTTGCAATTTTTATGTTTCACAAATTCCTCCCACTGGGCCGGATTTGACCTTCAGGCCGTATGTTTGACGCCCGTGTACCACAGTGTTTGTTTTGTAATTAACTTCCCTGAATGTGTCTCTAAAATGAGTGGTCCCAGGGTGCTCAGCTCGGCTCAGTCCAACACCTGTCCAACTGGGAGAGTTACCTCATGGTGTGTCTCTTTCTGTCTCCCTTTTTCTTCCTCTGGTATCTTAACTATGTGCTGCCTCCTAGAGATGCTAAAGACGAGGTTCTCCGACCCAGTCATCATCATTCCCAGGGTGCTGCTGGAGGAGAACCACTACTGGACCGACCTGAGCCCCGAAGGAGCAGCGGAGTCGTACGATTCGCCCTCGATGTGAACCAGACGGAGTAGACTGGGAGGCGGGGTCACCTCCTGCACAGACTGCTGCTCTGTCCTGTAAATATATAGCGTTTGCAACTTAAGATGGAGTAGAGAAAAAGAGGTACAACTCAAGGAAAGTATCCATGAGGAGACCCACGCATTGAGTCACGCATGTTTGAGATGGCATCATCTCAAGGGTCACGGCTGTTTGACCCCTGGCATTATTGCAAAGGTGCTACATCATTTTTTATTTTTTTTTATTTTTTGGTTAACATGCAATTACTTTAAGAGATTATGTTAGAAAATATTATTAGAAATACCACAACCATAAAGTGCTTATATGATAATTACAATAACTGTACTGTACATTGGTTGGTTTTAGTGTAAATAAATACAGTATAACTTGCATTTTGCCATATTGTTGTCTCTGATTTGTGGTTAGTGACTTGATGAGGTTCATACATCGCACACATATTTTTATTTCATGCGTTACTTTGAGATTTTTTGGTTAATTTGTATAGGTACAAGTATGAAGAAAAAAACAGATGGATTTATAGCTAATAAGTCCATAACATATACACACACTTGGAAATAGCGCTGAACGATTTCCAGAAAAGAGTTGTATTGCGATTTCTCAAGCAGATATTGTGATTTCGATTTCAACCACGATTTTTTTTTTTACCAAGTTTCAGTGCAAATTAATTCAAACGATGAATTCAATAAAGATAATGCAAGAATGGAAACTAAAGTCAAGGGATTTCAAATGCAGGACTGTTTATTACAACAGTGTCAGTTCATCATTGCACAGATTCATCTGAAGGGCCAGACTGGACCCTTTGGCGGGCCGGATTTGGCCCCCGGGCCACATGTTTGACACCTGTGACCTAAAATATGCAAGACACTGGCCCTTGAGGGCAATAATTGAACACCCCAGCCCCCTCATTGAATCAAAACTAATTGCGTGTTTCCACACTTAACCGAATAACATAATTGACATAAGAACCGCTTCCCGTTATTACACAAACAATAGCATTGCCAAAGATGTACCGCCGTGCACACACACAGAATATAACTAAACAGAAACTCTACCTTAACCGAGAGATGACACAGAACGGACAGTGCTGTGGAGATTGTCACAGTTCCTTCCACTAAACTTTATAAAGCACATAAATACATTTTTATCACTAACCCGTTATAAAAAGGACACAATTGGGCACTAGCTGAAACATAAAAGAAAATGGACGTTAGCCCCGACCACGACCTCCACGAAACACAAATACACACCACAGAAATGCACTCCTAAACCGCAGAAAAAGTATTAAAAACAAAACAGTATTGCCGTGTAAAAAAAAAAACAAGAAAAAAGAAATGCAAGTTTTATTAGAATCAACGTCTTTCGTTTCTTACCTCTCGCCGCCTCGTCAGAGCCGGTTCTGAGATTTGCGCACGCGAGAAGTGATGAGGTGACGTCACACTTATGCGTTCAAGGACAATCGGCTCACAGGAGATTGCATCATCGCCGAGTACATCAGGTGTTGCCCGTATATTTTTAAATGATATTTGATTTAGATTTTTCATTAGACAGTATTACAGTTACGTTCGTACACTGAAAAAAAAGTGTGTTTATTTTATTATGATATTATTATTTTTTATAGTAACTGGGTGAATCCCAGGAGGTAATGGTAATAAGGAGGTATAGTACTGTTTACACCGTTACTGTCCATCTTATTTATTTTATTATTATATTATTATTTTTTATTGTAACTGGGTGAATTTTTTTTGTTGTCACTTTGCACTGCAGCCACTACGGCTTTGGATTCACTTCAGCAATCTTGCACTTTTGTATTTTCCATATTTATTTTGGGTTATAAGTTGCCAATTCTATGACATTTCGTTACCAGATTCATTGTGTGTGTCTGTGTAATGACAATAAAGGAAGTCTAAGTCTAAGTCTAAGTCTAAGTCTGAAAGACAAAATTCCCAATCCACAGTAGCAGTGTCAGAGACAGTAGACAAAACACGAAAACGAAGACCAAAAATTGCATGAGTCACAGAAAGACACATGTTGACCTCACATCTCCTAAGTCCTTTTGAAGAATTTAGTTTAAATGTGACTTGAAATGTACTTATCATAATAACCTGTTACTCTAAATTGCTGTTTTCAGCCTAAAAACAAATCTAAGCGAAAAGAGTAATGTAATGTGATAATGTAAACTATCAGTTGAAGCAGCATGGGGAGATTATAAGACACACTGGAATTTTCTGTGACTGTTCAATTAAGTATCTATGAGTTTTAGCTTGATGAAAAAAACTTGATGATATCAAAATACAGATGTGTGGAAACAATTACCTTTGCACTTTATTCAGTAACTGATGGAGTCTCTGAATACAGAGGGTTGATTCTTCGGTAGTTTTGGTGCTATGCGTGTTCTGGTACCAGACTGACCCCTGCTGGTCAGAGTTTGGAAAATTAATACTGCCAAGAAAAATACCTGTGAATAGTATGATGGTCAAAGACAAAAAAGTTCCAATTAACTATGACAGTTTTGACCTTGTTTGTTGGATTCCAAACAAATCTTTAAATTCGGCTGCTGACAGCACAAACCAAACAGAAACCAGAGATACTCTGTTGTTTTACTGTGAATGTTTCCAGTCTAAAAACAAACCTAAGGAAACAGAGTAATGGAATGTGATAATGTAAACTATCAGCATGTGAAGGTTATAAAACACACTGGTGTTTCTGCAACTGTCATAATAATCGTCTCTGAGTTACAGCTTAACGAAGAAAACTTGATATCATAATACAGAGGTGTTGAAACAGTTACCTTTGCACTTTATTCAGTAACTGATCGAGTCTTTGAATACAAAGGTTTAATTCTTCGGTAGTTTTGGTCCTATAAGTGTGTTCCCGTACCAGGACTGACCCCTGCTGGTCAGGGTTCGGGACATTAATACAACAAGAATCACCTGCAAGAAGTTGTTCTGAGCCACACTAAAATCAAATCAAATCAAATCAAATCAAATCAAATCAAATCACATCACATCAAATCTCCAAATAGTCCACGTCATCACATCAGTGCAATGAAAAAATCCAGAACACCCAATTTCAGCTTTTGTTCTCAATCTCTGACACAAAAACTCCTTGATGTTAATGGTTCGTCCCTGTAAAGTGAGTTGAATCCAATCAGAAACTGGAGCGACTGCATTGTCAGAACTCTCTACACAAACTCCTGTTTTCCTTCCGGACAAAAACTAGGTCTGAGTCTATTCCTGTGTTTGGTATCACATGTCCAAACCGTCAACACCAAGGAAAAAGTTACACACCCGTCCTCCTACATTCCTTAAATAACATGAGGTTTTCAGCAACGTTGCCTCATTAAGTCAGGTGTTCATATTTAATGTATGTTTCACCGTTGAGGCTGAAGTCAAAAGGGAACAAGACGAAACGGAGGCGGGGTTTGGTGTTTCCCGTGTCGCAGTTTGCTCTGCTCCTCATTAGTTCTCCTCACAGTGGATCACATCTGTGGATGGGAATAATGATGCTGCTGTCTTTTAGACTTTGACTTTGACTTAGACTGAGAATTCCTTTATTGTCATTACACAGACACACAATGAATCTGGAAACAAAATGTCGAAAAAGACCATAGGTGTCAAACATGTGGCCCAGGGACCAAATGCGGCCTGCCAAAGGTTCCAATCCAGCCCGTGGGATGAATTTGTGAAGTTCAAAAATTACACCCAAGATATTGATATAAAATTATAGTTCAGGTTCAATGGACAGACTGGGAAAAATAATTCCGTAATGACCTATAAATACACCTAACTACAAAGTTTTCTCTGTGGAAATATAAATATTTGTGTGTAATTTTGCAGTTTTTGTTCTAAAACAAAGTGTCACTTCACAAAAAAATCATAAACTTTAACAAATATAAACAACCTGAAATGCCCGAATAGAATTAGGTGTGATTTTATCAATATAGGCTTCCTTTATTGTCATTACACACACACACACACACAATGAATCTGGTAACGAAATGTCATAGAATTGTCAGCTGATA